>OX459036.1:28742887-29094438 GCA_949775005.1 Orthosia gothica
CACTTATTTCCTATGTTTACATGACTATATATACAATATAATAAGAAACATAGTTGTTTAATCAGTTTTATTTTTATCAATAACTTTTTGGGCAATATTGACACAGTAGGCTATAAAAGTATTTCTATTTTTACCCGACATAATTTCTGGTACGCTTTCTCTTCGCAGATTGACACCCAACTCTTGCTCCAGATCGTAGCGCTCTTTGGCGTACATCGGACAGTCCAGAACAATATGCGGGACAGATTCCGCTATGTTGGGGTCACAGGAGCACGATGGGTTCTCCTTACACTTGAAACGATTCAAGTATTCTGAGAACCCACCGTGCCCCGTTAAGACCTGCGTGAGAACGCCTGTTGGCTTCACCTTTTGTACAATACGGTAGGCTGCAATTGCGTTGGGAAGGAACATTTTCGTCACCGAGGCCGTCTCGCCCGACACATATCTCCGGTTCCACTCATCAAGCGAATCCAAACGGATTTGACGCTTAATGAATGAAACCGGACACTGGTCGTAGTCCGGCTTCCTCCGTGACGACAATGCTGCCTCCTTCGCCAGCTCGTCCGCACGCTCGTTCCCCGGCAAGCCCGCGTGGGCCTTGACCCAGTAAAGAGACACAGCTTTTTCCTGGGCCAATGCCAGAGCGATATTCGCTCTTGCACGGACCGCCAGAGGATGGAGCGAGCCATGGCCTGTCAGTGTCTGCAATGCTGCCATTGAGTCACTGTACAGGCCATAGCTCGTCTCTTTGCGCTTGAGGATTACGTCCGTTGCCTTACAAATGGCCAAAAGTTCTGCCTGGTAGACAGTGCAGTACGCGGCAAGGCTAAGCTTGAGTTTCTGGACTTCACCATCATTATCCCATAAGGATAATGCGGCTCCGACCATCCCCTCAATCTTGCTGCCGTCAGTGAATATTCGCACTGCCAGCACATTCTGGCCGTCCACGAGCTGTTGGTCTGCCAGGCACATGAACTCCAGAGCCATTTGCTTGGCAGGGTGAGACGTCTCTGCAAATCTTACCATACCCTCAATTTCCCGGTCTCCTGGACGAACCGGGATGACCCTCTCCTTGCCTCATACAGGGCAGCTGCCTCTTGTATGCGGAGGTCTAGAGGCAGTATCCCGGCCAGTACCAGCGCCGAATTCAGTGAGACTGTACAGTAAGACTTGCAGAGCTTCTGGACGAATCCTCGCTGGACAGAGCCTAGCATCCTACGTATCCCCAACTTCTTTGTAGCTGGAGTCCAGGCTCCAGCCGCGTACGTGACAATCGGTTCTATGGTTGCGTTATAAATTATTTTAACTACTTCCCTATTTAGGCCCCAACTAACCCTGGCTGCCCGTGAAAGCCGCTTATAAATCTCGGATGCCTTTTTGCAGATATTTTTAGTGTGCTCCGTAAAGGTCAACTTGTCATCTATTGTCAGGCCCAGCAGCTTCATGCTCCTTACCATACCAATGTCGACCCCGGCCATGCTCAGAATTGGAGTGTCGTACTTAAGTCTATTGGTTATAAGCATCGCACAGGTTTTGTGTGGTGCAAACCGAAGCTTATTTCTGACACCCCAACCCTGAACATGGGCGAGGGCTGCATTGGCACTTCGGGAGACTTCAGCTGCTGTGTCACCCTCAACAACCAACACTATATCATCTGCAAAAGCTTGCACGTAAAATCCCATCCTTTCCAGGTCCTTCAACAACGGATCCAAAAGAAGGTTCCACAGAACGGGACCGCCAATTGACCCCTGGACACAGCCCTTGTTTGTCTCTCTTGTGCATTCCTCCCCGGCATACCTCACTCGAACTTTTCTGCTGTCAAGGTAGCTGTCAATGAGCCTGGTGTTCACGGGGCACTTTTCCTCAGCCAGCCTGACTTTTATTGCCGGCCACCATGCGCTGTCGAAGGCGCCCTCTATATCCAATGACACCAGGACAATTAGCTTCTTCAGCCTCAACTTGTCCTGTACGTGCTATGGTAGGGTAGGGTAGGGTGTGCGGTAGGGTAGGGTGTGCGGTAGGGTAGGGTGTGCGGTAGGGTAGGGTGTGCGGTAGGGTAGGGTGTGCGGTAGGGTAGGGTAGGTAGGGTAGGGTAGGTAGGGTAGGGTAGGTAGGGTAGGGTAGGTAGGGTAGGGTAGGTAGGGTAGGGTAGGTAGGGTAGGGTAGGTAGGGTAGGGTAGGTAGGGTAGGGTAGGTAGGGTAGGGTAGGTAGGGTAGGGTAGGTAGGGTAGGGTAGGTAGGGTAGGGTAGGTAGGGTAGGGTAGGTAGGGTAGGGTAGGTAGGGTAGGGTAGGTAGGGTAGGGTAGGTAGGGTAGGGTAGGTAGGGTAGGGTAGGTAGGGTAGGGTAGGTAGGGTAGGGTAGGTAGGGTAGGGTAGGTAGGGTAGGGTAGGTAGGGTAGGGTAGGTAGGGTAGGGTAGGTAGGGTAGGGTAGGTAGGGTAGGGTAGGTAGGGTAGGGTAGGTAGGGTAGGGTAGGTAGGGTAGGGTAGGTAGGGTAGGGTAGGTAGGGTAGGGTAGGTAGGGTAGGGTAGGTAGGGTAGGGTAGGTAGGGTAGGGTAGGTAGGGTAGGGTAGGTAGGGTAGGGTAGGTAGGGTAGGGTAGGTAGGGTAGGGTAGGTAGGGTAGGGTAGGTAGGGTAGGGTAGGTAGGGTAGGGTAGGTAGGGTAGGGTAGGTAGGGTAGGGTAGGTAGGGTAGGGTAGGTAGGGTAGGGTAGGTAGGGTAGGGTAGGTAGGGTAGGGTAGGTAGGGTAGGGTAGGTAGGGTAGGGTAGGTAGGGTAGGGTAGGTAGGGTAGGGTAGGTAGGGTAGGGTAGGTAGGGTAGGGTAGGTAGGGTAGGGTAGGTAGGGTAGGGTAGGTAGGGTAGGGTAGGTAGGGTAGGGTAGGTAGGGTAGGGTAGGTAGGGTAGGGTAGGTAGGGTAGGGTAGGTAGGGTAGGTAGGGTAGGTAGGGTAGGGTAGGTAGGGTAGGGTAGGTAGGATAAGGTAGGTAGGGTAGGGTAGGTAGGGTAGGGTAGGTAGGGTAGGGTAGGTAGGGTAGGGTAGGTAGGGTAGGGTAGGTAGGGTAGGGTAGGTAGGGTAGGGTAGGTAGGGTAGGGTAGGTAGGGTAGGGTAGGTAGGGTAGGTAGGGTAGGGTAGGTAGGGTAGGTAGGGTAGGGTAGGTAGGGTAGGGTAGGTAGGGTAGGGTAGGGTAGGTAGGGTAGGGTAGGTAGGGTAGGGTAGGTAGGGTAGGGTAGGTAGGGTAGGGTAGGTAGGGTAGGGTAGGTAGGGTAGGGTAGGTAGGGTAGGGTAGGTAGGGTAGGGTAGGTAGGGTAGGGTAGGTAGGGTAGGGTAGGTAGGGTAGGGTAGGTAGGGTAGGGTAGGTAGGGTAGGTAGGGTAGGGTAGGTAGGGTAGGGTAGGTAGGGTAGGGTAGGTAGGGTAGGGTAGGGTAGGTAGGGTAGGGTAGGTAGGGTTGGGTAGGTAGGGAAGGGTAGGTAGGGTCGGGTAGGTAGGGTAGGGTAGGTAGGGTACGGTAGGTGGGGTAGGGTAGGGTAGGTAGGGTAGGGTAGCTAGGGTAGGGTAGGTAGGGTAGGGTAGTTAGGGTAGGGTAGGTAGGGTAGGGTAGGGTAGGGTAGGGTAGGGTAGGTAGGGCAGGGTAGGTAGGGTAGGGTATGTAGGGTAGGGTAGGTAGGGTAGGGTAGGTAGGGTAGGGTAGTTAGGGTAGGGTAGGTAGGGTAGGGTAGGGTAGGGTAGGGTAGGGTAGGTAGGGCAGGGTAGGTAGGGTAGGGTATGTAGGGTAGGGTAGGTAGGGTAGGGTAGGTAGGGTAGGGTAGGTAGGGTAGGGTAGGTAGGGAAGGGTAGGTAGGGTCGGGTAGGTAGGGTAGGGTAGGGTAGGTGGGGTAGGGTAGGTGGGGTAGGGTAGGGTAGGGTAGGAAGGGTAGCTAGGGTAGGGTAGGTAGGGTAGGTAGGGTAGGTAGGGTAGGTAGGGTAGGTAGGGTAGGGTTTTTTTTTTTTTTTTTTTTTTTTTTTTTTAATAATACAATCCCGCTCAACAAAGTTGGCGCCTATTCTGTGCAAATTCTTTTATTCCATTCCTCTTTCATGCTTCTCGTACTTTCATTCTTCATACCAGGGTTCTTCTTGCATACGTCATCTTGTATACAGTGGGTGGGACTCCCACTTTGTTTAAATACTTAAAAGGCAACTTTATTTATTTAGTGTGAGGTCAAAAGACAAAAGTGCTAAATATACAAGGTTTCAAATATAATTAAAAAAAAAAGTGCTGTTGATCACAGTAAAATATGCAAAAAGTGCTGCAGATCACAGATAAGGTACAGAAGTGCTTATCATAGGGAAAATCACAATATAAATAAAGCCTTACACTTAGGGATGAGAAGCACAACAGTGCTTTTCACCATACAGACAATCTGTTTTCTTAGGTACTACCCCAGTGCACAGTTCGTCATTGCAGTTTTGTGCGTGCTATTCTATGCTTCTTACAAAATATTCTTATAATACTGGTGAAGCATAGTGCCACTTCAGCTTCGGTTTCGTGCAATGACGGTGGAGGCCACATTAACACAGTACACTAGGAACTTTTCCCTGTGTTGCTTAGTCGTGAGCCCATGCAGGCTCTCCTTCGTCAGTCGCCTGTCCAGCTCACATTCGAGTTGGTAGCGTTCCCTGATAAATAACGGGCAATCTACAAGTATGTGCTGGACAGTCTCTGCCACGCCTGGATCGCAGATGCACGATGGGCTCTCCTTACACTTGAAGCGATTCAAGTATTCAGAGAACCCGCCGTGCCCCGTCAAAACCTGCGTGAGAACGCCTGTGGGCCGCACCTGTTTTACAATACGGAAAGCCGCTATGGCATCCGGAAGAAACATTTTCGTCACAGAGGCCGTCTCGCCTGACACATATCTTCGGTTCCATTCATCAAGCGATTCCAAACGGATCTGTCGCTTGATAAATGACACCGGACACTGGTCGTAGTCCGGCTTCCTCCGTAACGACAATGCTGCCCTCTTTGCCAACTCGTCCGCTCGCTCATTCCCCGGCAGGCCCGCGTGGGCCTTGATCCAGAACAAAGACACAGCTTTGCTCTGGCCCACGGCTTTAGCCAAATTGGCACGCGCGTGAACCGCCAGGGGATGGAGAGAGCCATGGCTTGCAAGCGTCTGCAATGCTGACATTGAGTCACTGTACAAACCATAGCTCGTCTCTTGCCGCGTGAGGATCACGTCCGTTGCTTTGCAGATGGCCAGGAGTTCCGCCTGGTAGACTGTGCAGTACGCGGCTAAGCTAAGTTTGAGGTTCCGGACTTCGCCTTCACTATCCCAAATGGATAATGCGGCTCCGACCTTCCCCTCAATCTTGCTGCCGTCAGTGAAGATTCGCACCGCCTGCACATTGTTGCTGTCTAGCAACTGTTGGTCTGCCAGGCACATGAACTCCAGGGGCATTTGTGTAGCTGGATGAGGAGCCTTTGCAAACCCTACCGCACCTTCTATCTCCCTATCTCCTGGTACAAACCGGGATGGCCCTCTCCTCGCTTCATACAGGGCGGCTGCCTCCTGTATGCGCAGATCTAGAGGTAGTATTCCGGACAGTACCAGTGCCGAGTTCAGGGAGACAGTACGGTAAGATTTACAGATCTTCTGGACGAATCCTCTTTGGACCGAGCCTAGCTTCTTCCGTATTCCCAGCTTCTTCGTAGCGGGAGCCCAGGCTGCGGCCGCGTACGTTATTATGGGCTCAATCATAGCAGTGTAGATTGTGTGTATGATCTGTGCGTCCAATCCCCAACTCACTTTAGCGGCGCGGGACAGCTGTTTATAAATGTTAGCTGCCCTCCTGCAGACGTTCGCGGTGTGCTCGTTGAAGGTGAGCTTCTCGTCTATGGTTAGACCCAACAGCTTCATCTTCTTAACCATACCAATGTCGACCCCGGCCATGCTCAGCCTTGGGGTATCATACTTGCGCTTGTTGGTTACGACCATCGCACAGGTTTTGTGCGGTGCGAACCTCAGCTTGTTTCTGACGCCCCAACTCTGAACATGGGCGAGGGCTGCATTGGCAGATGTTGAAACTTCAGTCGCTGAGTCCCCATCCAGAACCAAGACGATATCATCGGCGAACGCCTGCCCGAAGATCCCGCGCTGTTCCAATTCCTGCAATAGTGGGTCTAGAATGAGATTCCACAGGATGGGACCACCTATTGACCCTTGAACACAGCCCTTGCTAGTCACTCGCGTGAGTTAAGTGTGGTAGCCCTACTACAATTAGCTTTGTCAGCAGTACAGCTTCATCCAAATCTAGTGAGTAAGTAATTATAATGTAGGACATTGTCGTCACGCTACAATTGTCATCTTAGCATAATTTAGCTATAAGAACCTTGTATCTTTAGGATTAAGACGTTATTATCTTTACTGTCACTTTGTCAGTTAAATAAAGTTATTTTATAAACTCTCCGATTGTCGTTAACTTAATTGGCGCAGCCGGTAGGATCTCTGTGGTCACTCAGTATAGTATAAAACTCTACAAGCTGTTGTGACGTCTGTTCCAACAGTTTAACAGAGATCGCCGAACAAACAAATTTATTGAGCAACTTCATCGAGAGGCTGACGCTGAGTGTGGTGATAATAACCCAAGGAGGAGACGGGAGTAACTTCGGGACTGTGAGTAGAACTTTTTCACTATCCTTTCTGTTTTCCTTTACGTTTTCCTCCTTGATTAGGTATATGTGTTTGTGTTATTGGGGGTCGGACAATACCTGGGTAACATACATATTTTATTACGATAGAACTTTCGTGATAAAATAAATAGATAGATATAACAACTTTAGTACATTTTATTACGATACCAATCTCGTGATAAAACTATTAGGTAGGCATAATTGTTTAATTCCAGTTTATTACGATAAAAAAATTGTATTAAACTGTGCCACTAAGTAATTAGTTTCTTGGTGTGTGTAGCGTTTCGTATTTCAATAACAATGAATCAGATCGTACAAGTTCCGTCAACAATGACTAGGATCAAAACGCATCAAAGTCTAGTTTATCCTTTAGATCTTCATAACGTAGTTGAGTTAGAAGGGAGCATACAAATTAAGGGGTTTATAGATAGTAGTAAAATAGTTTTTATATTAGAAGTCCCACTAGTAGACAGTAACACATATATCTATTATAAAGTTATCCCTGTTGCAAATCTTAACCCAACCACAAAAAAACCCTTTGTCATTATTCCCAAATATCCTTACCTTCTGGTGAAAAAGTCGAAATACAGACCCGTAGTCAACAGCTGCGAGGCAATTGATGACCTCACATACCTTTGCTCCGAAGACGACGTACTTCAGTACACAGAGGAAACATGCGTCGAGCAACTTATGTTACTAAAACATAATTTCACGGATTACCAACAGCACAGATGCCCGAACTTCGTCGTGACGTCAGCCAACTAGCGAAGCAGATGGATCTTCGAGGGGTGGACTAAGGTGACATCAAGGACTTAGTGAACCGTGCAAAATACAGTGAAAGTGTCAGTGATTTCGAGTCATATATACGTGTAACAACTGACAATATCAGTGTATGGACCCTAAGTACTTATGTCATAATCATAGTGTCTGCTGTAGGTCTTATAATATATAGATGGAATTTATATAAAATTTGTAAAAGAAATTCTCTAAGGACTACACAGTTGCCCTTAGATAATTTCTCTCTTATGGAGGGAGGAGTTAAGTGTGGTAGCCCTACTACAATTAGCTTTGTCAGCAGTACAGCTTCATCCAAATCTAGTGAGTAAGTAATTATAATGTAGGACATTGTCGTCACGCTACAATTGTCATCTTAGCATAATTTAGCTATAAGAACCTTGTATCTTTAGGATTAAGACGTTATTATCTTTACTGTCACTTTGTCAGTTAAATAAAGTTCCCCAGCGTAACGAACCTTGACTTTCCTACTGTCGAGATAGCTATCTAGCAGCCTTCTTATGTTAACCGGGCACTTTTCCTCAGCCAGTCTGACCTTGATGGCTGGCCACCAAGCACTATCGAAGGCCCCCTCTATATCCAGCGACACCAGGACAATTAGCTTCTTCAGCCTCAACTTGTCCTGTACGTGCTTCACTAGCGTATAGAGGGCGTCCTCAGTGCTTCTCTGGGGCATAAAGCCAAACTGGCGAGTACTAAACCGCGGTACAAGCTGCCATTTTAAACGCGCTACTATCATCCTCTCCAGGACCTTCCCCAGAACCGGCAGTAGACCTATTGGTCTGTATGCCTTGGGGTTTAGGTAATCGTCCTTGCCCAGCTTTCTGAGAACCACGACTGTGGCCTCCTTCCAGATGTTGGGGAAGTGTGCCAATTCAAGGCACTTATTGTAGAGGGCAAGGAACGCATCCAGGTCCTGGTGGATCGCTCGACTGCAGATATCAGACGTCAGTCCATCCCCTCCTGGTGCCTTTTTGGGATTGAAACCTGCCACGGCGGTCTTCAGCTCCAGCGCGGTAAATGGTGGGTCATGATATTCATCATGAACCCACTCATTTACTCGACTGGCTGCTTCTATAATTCGCCTGTGGTCAGCGTTATCCTGGTCTACTCTGTCTTCGGGGTAGAACGTATCTGCGAGTAGGGCGGCCGATTCACTTGGGTTGAGGAACACACCATCGCTGCGTAGGGTCAGTTCCTCCTGTCTTCTGGCGGTCCTACCAATCACCCTGAAGATTCCCTCCCAGACCCCTTCCCGATCCTGTTTCCTGCAGAACTCCTTCCAACTGGCGAATTGGGCGCTCTTCGCTAGCATCTCGTATTCTTCTTTGGCCTTCAGGTACTCGTCTACGACCATCGCTCGCCGGACCGGCGCGGCATTGCGGATGCGGTTCTTCAGTCTGGTAAACTTCTTCTTCTTCGCAGTGAGCTCCTCGGACCACCACGGACAAGTGATTTTACTTTTAATACTAGTCTTGGGAATAGAATCTTCACATGCTTTTAAAATACTATCTCTGTAATTTACAATTAATTCTTCTAAATCTACTTTACTATTTATTCCCCTTATACTATTCAAATTTATATTATTTTCAATTTTAATTTCCCCTAATTTATCTTTAAATGTATCCCAGTCCGCCTTTCTTGTGTTAAATTTCCTGGTCGTCCTGGTGATATTTACCCCTTTATCCCTTTTAACTTTAATTTCGAAAAATATTGTGTTATGGTCTGAGGATGTTGGATGTTGGATGGAGGGTAGGTAGGGTAGGGTAGGTAGGGTAGGGTAGGTAGGGTAGGGTAGGTAGGGTAGGGTAGGTAGGGTAGGTAGGGTAGGGTAGGTAGGGTAGGTAGGGTAGGTAGGGTAGGTAGGGTAGGTAGGGTAGGTAGGGTAGGTAGGGTAGGGTAGGTAGGGTAGGGTAGGTAGGGTAGGTAGGGTAGGGTAGGTAGGGTAGGGTAGGTAGGGTAGGGTAGGTAGGGTAGGGTAGGTAGGGTAGGGTAGGTAGGGTAGGGTAGGTAGGGTAGGGTAGGTAGGGTAGGGTAGGTAGGGTAGGGTAGGTAGGGTAGGGTAGGTAGGGTAGGGTAGGTAGGGTAGGGTAGGTAGGGTAGGGTAGGTAGGGTAGGGTAGGTAGGGTAGGGTAGGTAGGGTAGGGTAGGTAGGGTAGGGTAGGTAGGGTAGGGTAGGTAGGGTAGGGTAGGTAGGGTAGGGTAGGTAGGGTAGGGTAGGTAGGGTAGGGTAGGTAGGGTAGGGTAGGTAGGGTAGGGTAGGTAGGGTTGGGTAGGAAGGGTAGGGCAGGTAGGGTAGGGCAGGTAGTGTAGGGTAGGTAGGTACTAAATTGGGGTCGGTTTCCAGTCTAACCGGATTCAGCTGAGTACCACTGTTTTACATGGAGCGACTGCCTATCTGACATCTACAACACAGTAACTGGGTAACACGGTACCCCTTGGCAAGACTGGTGTCAGATCTCAAGCTTCTGACTACCCGTAATGACTGTCAAAGGTCTTCAAATGACAGCTGGGACCAACGGCTTAACGTGCTTTCCGAGGCACGGATGAACCTCGGTTTGTTGAAATGGTTACCCATCCACGGACCGACCTCGTCAAACGTTGCTTAACCTTGATGATCGAACAGTGCGGCTGTTATTATTTAGCCACGAGCTTCTCTATTAAGTATATGGGGATATGTTAATAATGGGAATTACAGAAAATTATGTGTGTAACTATGTGTATCATATTTAGTGGTATCTAATGAAGTTTTTTGATATCCAAAGTAAAACTAGTTAGAAAGAAAAAGTACTAAACTAAACTACAACTTACAAAGTTTACTTTTTATTTTACACCAATATCACCCACCCATATGTAAAAACGATTACGTTATGACAATTATGTTTCCTAATGTACCTGGTAAACAACAATAACAAACACCGGTCCACTCCACGTATTATTCATTACGACTACTTTATTTATGCTCAAAACTTCCAAATCGTCCATCCCTAGCGAGCATGGGCGTACCCAAGACATTTGTGACATGACATGATAAATTATGTCATATCTTACAATTTGTCTTAAATGCTAGCACGGGTCAAACATGTGACATATTTTAAAGGCGCAACATGCCTTTCTTGTTGCTGCCCGGTGAGCACGGCCTACTGTGACATGGCTTGAGTCACACATTTCATCACAGTTTGGGTGATAACGCCATTTTGTCCTAAATAATAGCACCGGCGGCGTGAGAAAATTTCCTGACGTTTGTTTGGGACTCATCGGATCTTAATTGCTAATACGGGCGCACCCATTTTGTCACAAATGTCACATTTTGACAGATGATTTAGAAAAATGTATCACTTTCGTTCGGAGGTGGTGATAAAATTTTATAGTTGAAAAAAATATATTTGCCTTCTAATTACGGCACCAAATGGCAATAAATTCATTTTGTGTGTATGGTGAATTGGTGATCAATGCTTATTAATTAATTGAAATGTTACAAGATTATTAATTAATTTTATATTATTACTTTTTCATAATTGTATTTTTTTTTATTGTTGTTCTTATTTTAATTATGTTTTTTTTTTTATAATTATTTTCTTTTATACCATATTCTTCTTGCTTTCTACAATTTTAAATGTTTCTTAAATAAAATCCCCAAAAAACATTTAAAATATAAAAAATAGGGGCCCACCGGTATTGGTCCAAGCTATTATATTTTTTAGTAATTATTAAAATTTTCACAATAAATATATCTTTCTAACAAACACTTAATATGTAATCAAACAAACAAAGAAAAATAAAGTGTGCATAAGTCTATGGTCGTGGGTCAAATATTAATTTATTCCCAACAAAATTAAAAAGTTGTTTAGCTGTATGAACGGCATACTTTTTTACGTATTATTTTATTTGGTCGTCTTTTTAAATTATGTCGCACTATGAAGTCAACAACAAGAAAAGCAAGTCGCGCCTGTAAATTATGTCACATGGTTGTCCCGTGCTAGCATTTAAGACAAATTGTAAGACATGACATATTTTATCATAACTTGTCATGACCGAGTCGAAAACCAAGCAATGTAAAAAAAAAAAAACTTATAATTCATGTTGGGATGCTGCTAACATGGGGGTAGCAAAGGGGGGGCCTAAATTTTGGTTATTTTTGGTGTAGGACATACCGTTTTCGAGATATCATTTTGGAAATATGCAAAATAAAATAAGATACGGAGGCCCATAATTCGGCAACAGTGCGTCGTAGGGCTATGCTTCTCAGAACATTAATGGTTTTTATGGCCAAGGTTAAACCGAAACTACAATAAAATTGGAAAATTTCCGAAAAAGAAAAAAATAAACGCCAAGAAGTTATGCCACAAGTCAAGAAAATATCTCACGCCGCCGTGCTAGCATTTAAGACAAAATGAGTTTATCGCCCAAACTGTGATTAAAAGTGTGACTTAAGCGATGTCACAGTAGGCCATGCTCGCCGGGCTGGTGGGTATATTATCGATATTAGCCTTTATAAATCCCTTATCACACATGACTAAATAAAATTTATTGTTTAATAATATTTATGCACTCATTTTCGGATATTTTTAGTCAATCTACGTGAAGTTGACACTATATTGTCATGATTTCCTTGAACGTTATGACGTCACAAACATGGCAACCAATTATGGCCCGTTTGTAGTCACGTGGTTCTTTTCAAAATTTTATCGGTTTTCAATTGCTTATAATAAATTGAAAAAAATATTTAAGAGTTTTTTGAAACGTCAATATAATTTAAGACATGTAAAGTTTCGAAATACATAAAAAAAATCGTATATTTTTTAAATTCAACTACCCAATTATTCGGGCTATGTCGGTAATGACTAATTTGATACTAACCTAAGTGTTATTGAAATAGTTGTTCAAGTCTTGCTGGTTGAAAAGGTGGTATTGATGAAAGGTATAAGATAATAATGGACGCAACACTGACCTGTAAAATAAAGAAAAAATATATATTAATAAATTTAACAAAGAAACGATGATGGATGAACTGTTTAAGAGTTTATTCGGCTATATTTTTCCAATTAAAAATACCTTTCTTTTAAACAAGATTTTTAGTTTATGGTGCATTCATCAAACCAAACCAAACGTGTATGCAAAATGTCATCTTAATCGCTTGAGGATAACTGCTTTAAAACTCAGTTGCAAGATTTAACCCGAATATACATGCATACATACATTGCAAGTTAAAAAAAAACATGTAAATAAAAGGAGATTAATGAGTTGACGGCTAATAGAAATAAACGGAAGACAAAATTTCGCGCTAAGCTAATAAGGGTCGAAGAGATGATGATTTTGTCCTAGCATACCTCGTCAATTTAATTTAAATGAGTGTATATAAAAGGATACTTTTATTTCCAACTTCAATTTTCTTATATTTCACTCCCATTAAATTTTCAAGTGGTGGTCTCTACTTTGTTAACCGTAAAATTATGCCAATTTGACATAAAAATACTTCGAAACATAAAACCCGCTTAATAAAGGCGTGGTAAATGCCAAATGCGCCAAAAATATAGTCAAGGGGTTCAAGCTATGGCAGGGATTACTTATGAGGTGATATTACAGAGTGCCGTCTTACGCACTTTTAGAAATGAAAGTCATTTCAGGGTGTTACTCGTATTGTTTTATTCAAGCTGTTTTGTGCGTTGGAAGAGTAGATATGGTATGATATGGTGGAGATAGACTTAGGATATGCAATTTTTATAGATGAAACCTTCTCAATTATTTAGGTAGGTATTATTAGTGTAAATTTAATATTTAAGTCAACCTATTTTATTAAGAGGCCGTTTTCTGAATGGAGTATTTGAAGTTAAGAACGGGGTGAGTATTTGTCAAACTATACTTTAGACTGAAAACCTGTCAAAATTTGCCACTAAATTACTTTAGTGGCAAATTTAGCAAATTTTTAGGTTTGACACGTTTATAACCTCAAATACTTGAATCAAAACCAGCCTTAAGTCTAGTGTCGATACTATGTCGTTCTTCGAGACTGTAGTGTCTGTAAGCAAGATTGTTGAGTGTGATTTCCTGGGTTTGCGCACCGGGCAGTGTAATTTTCCATTAGGAAAGACTGCTGATTTTACAAAGGACGGATTTTATATTTGATATAAGTGGCGAAACGTATGCATGCATCTGCCTATCTATTTTAGGAATAAAATGTGTATATATGAAGATTTACAAGGTCTGAGGTGGCTTGTGTCAGTGCACTCACTCATCTACAAACATTACATACTAAATGACAACAATAAAAACAACAGCACACACACTGCTTACCTTACGCCGTATACAAGTCGTAATGAACTCACATTAAAATGTATGACAGTACTTCTAAAATAATGCAAACAACCCCAGTTTGTGATTACAATTTTTGTATTGTTTTGTGTCTCTATTCTTTCCCTTTCTTTTCGTGTTGTTACTTAAATTATTTCTTTATGTTGCGAGATTCCTTTCTTGGCTAATATCCAAAGATCTCAGAAGTTATAGAAATTTATTTTATACATAAAGAAATGTGAAGTTAGTCTGAATGTCTGTAAGACTGCTTCGTAGTAGTCACGGCAAAATACTCACACTGTGTAACAGAATTTTTTGATAGGAAGACATAGATTAATGTTCCAGTTTGTACTAGCTACTATTGTTATTTATTGTAGATGAGTAACATTTTAGTATCTTTTAGACTAATATTTTAGGAAGTACTGATCCAATTTAAAAAATCAATCGTCGCTAATAAGCTATACTATCGCTGATTTTTTTATATTATTTTTAACAGGCTGCAAGAAATTTAATAGTGGCATAACCCACACGGTTATCTAAATATTAATTTAATAATCCCTCCACTTTAGAACCACCTAACAAAATTTATAAATAACTACACTCAATAAAAAGCCGGCCAAGTGCGTGTCGGACTTCGCATATTTAGGGTTCCGTAGCAAACCGCAAAAACAAGTAGGTTTTTATAGGAAAAAATTGAAAATTCTTCGATCAGATTTATCAACATTTTGGTATTTGTTTGTAATATACGTAATAGACATGTAATATACATTATCACCAAATTTGTAGTTAGAAATGGGCAGTTAAAAAAATTTCAAACTAAATTTTGTAAAAAAAGCTGATTTTGGTGGCTTCTCATTCCTTTGCTTTCCAACATTTAAAATTAATCTGGCGCATTTATCTTCTCAACGAGTTCTAAAATCAGTGATCCCATTCGATTGGGATGGTCGATGGGGAAGGTATTTTTTTTTTATCTCTAGCCCATTTTGCTGTATGGGAGCCTCCCTAAACCTTTAAAATACTTTTTGACAAATTGTATGACTTTGAGTCAACAAGATGCTAATATTGTGAAATTTAAGGTATGTAGCTGAAACCGTTTGGCTGACAGACGATATAAAGAAGAAAAGAAAAGAAAACTTTATTTGTCAATCATGCGTTTACATGACTAATCAGACATGCATGGTATTGAGTTAATAAATCTTGTGAGCGTCCATGTTTTGCCAATAATAGCGTACAAAATTTGTAGGTATATTAGTTTACATTTAATTGCATTTTACATGCAGTCATTCTAAATTTCATTACAAAATACAAAACAAATAAATAATAATTGGTTTAAAGATAATATAGTATAATAAATTATAGTCAAAATAAATAAAATAATGTTAGAATATTCATTACTATGCAGTCAAATAGAATCATTCAAAAGTTAATCAATTTAAAATTTACATTCAATTGTTATTCTTATGTATATTAGAAGCTGGTATAAAAAAGTCCTTTTCATTTAAAAAATCTACAACATTGTAATACACTTTACTAACTAAAAAAATTCTCAGCTTATTTTTGAAAAGTGCCAAAGGCATTTCTCTCCAACTTTTAGGTAATGTATTAAATATGATAGGAGCCATACAGAAAACACTTGCGCATGAGCGTTGTTCTCGCAGTATGAGAACATATCCTGCTGACAGATAGATACTATACATAATGACAGATAGATAGACGGACACGTGAGTGACATCAATAGGGTCATTTGAACCCTTCGGGTACGGAACACTAAAAATAACGAAGAAAACCGTAAATATCATTAATATAACCACTTTTTGTGGTAAACCCTAATGAGAGCCCATAAAACCCCATAAAAAGGATGTCTTGATATACAACTCATACGCGGTGCGGAGGTTCAATTATGACATCCCATACAATTGTTACGGCGGTCATATTATATTGTAGATATGTGGTGTCAGCTCGAGGTAATTGTAGGTATCTGATTAAGGAGAGAAATTTATAACAATTTCTAAAGCCTACCTTTTTTGTGGCTGTAAAGTTATAAAGGATTAACGGGAGGATACAGCGCACATGCTAAACTCTCGGCCCGGCTGCCATAAATATAGATCTTTGACAGTCGTTACAAGAAAGAACTAAAAAATGTTACATCTTTTAAAAGTACAAAACACGACATACTCCGGCACAAGGCGTGCCTGTTTGAGGACTGAAATCTCGCTTCCAAAAACCACCATGTCCAGCCACGCCTTATCGATTTATCCCTAAAAACTCTTCCTATTAACAAAAAGCCTTGGTAGATTGTGTCAGATATAAATTAAAAAAAGCATGCATATGTAGAGTGAGCCCTGTTTCCTACCACCATTCATCGGGAACGCATACATTTGCATGTCGTTTGCCTGTGAGGATGCAATTTAAAAGACTTTTGATCACTGGACGATGGTTGAAGAATAGAGTGTGGGTGTCATGTTTTAGTGAAGTTTTATTTTCACCTTGGAAAGTGCTATTTGTGCCTACGTCATTTTATTTTTTAAATCCTGCTATGGCTTCCCTCAAGTCCCTCGAAATATTTACTCTTCTCTCGCGTTGTCTCGAATTTTAATCATTATTTCTGTATTGAGACTACAAACATATACACTTAAACCAAAACCTACTCACTAACTAAACCTAAAAATAAAATAAGGCGTCGAACTCCTGAATTTTAATAATAATAAAACATTCATTCATTCAACATTCATTCATTCAATGTGCCCAAAAGACTGACAGCATCATGTCTTTAGGATCTAATCGAGTTTTTACCTTCAAAGCAAAAAGTTGTAATTTTTATAAAAACTTGTACTAACGGCCTAGATAGTAACTTTACGTATCTAAAACAATGTACTTGTTAGAACTTTAATTAGAATGTTAAAATTTGTCATTTAATTGAGTACTTCAAAATAGTAATTGGTACTCGTCTAAATATTTTAAAATACTCTCACACTTCAAGAATAGAAACAAAACTGCTAAATCAAAATCTGTTCTAAAAACATAAGTACCAACTAATTGTTCATTCGCTGGGAAAGTGCTCTTAAAAATCCTTTTACTCATACCAAATATCTTCATTTCCAAAGATAGACTGCCTTTCTTACACGCGCCACTCTCAAATCGTTCGAATTCAACTTTCCGAGAAACTCTATCTAATTTGCATGCTACAGATCTTTAATTAAAAATTAAACCCATTAATTTAATGAAAAGGACAGTTTGCTGGTCTTCAAAATTGTCCATTAAAGATCCCAAAACATACCTTCTAAATTATAAAACGACGGCTTGACGGTTTTTAGGGTTCCATACCCAAAGTGTAAAAACGGGACTCTATTACTAAGACTCCGCGGTCCGTCTGTCTGTCTGTCACCAGGCTGTATCTCATGAACCGTGATAGCTAGATAGTTGAAATTTTTACAGATGATGTATTTCTGTTGCAGCTATAACAACAAATACTAAAAACAGAATAAAATTAATATTTAAGGGGGGGTCTCATACAATAAACGTGTTTTTTTTGCCGTTTTTTGCGATAATGGTACGGAACCCTTCGTGCGCGAGTCCGACTCGCACTTGGCTGATTTTTTGAATTAGACTTCCGTTGAATTCAAATAATTCAGGACGATTAATTTGAATACAATGTACCCATTCGGGTCTCCATGTCAGCACTTTTTCTCGCCATTCTTGGACATTTAACAAGTGCAAGAGGTAATTAAAACTTAAGTGCTTACCGTCAAATAAATTGAAAAAGTTTCATCAATAGCATGTGATTTAATCCTGTATCGGGACGTGGGCAAACTTTCGGTTCTACCGGTTTTTTTTTCGGGAACATGAGTTAAATAATTTATTAAAATTAAATAACAAAAAAATCTAAACAGTTTTTAAATAACACGATGATTAAATAAAATACGTAGGTAGGCTTTGGGTCACGCAATTCGTTAGGTACTTTATATGTTTTTCTTTTCTATAATTTCGATACTATCAAAAACTTTGTTCAAACAACAAGTAATTACATTCTTACCCAATATTTTTCTTTATACAATTTGGTGACGGGCCGATATCTTTACTAAGGCACGCTATTATTTAACGTGTTTGCGTTTGGGGAGGTGCCCCCAAAACGGTGCTGTTGAAGCTAGAACAAGCTCAGAGAGCCGTGCTGAAAATTAGTACCTTTCGGTCCATCTTCTTTCCAACTGATGAACGGTACAAGAACTGTGAAGTCCTTACAGTCAGACAATTATTTGTGCTAAACACAGTACTACATCAGCACCAAAAAACCTCCTATGAAAAAATCACCACAAGATGCAAAGACAAGAAGATTTCCCTGTTTCCAAGGTCCTCATCTATACAATAAACTCAACAATATATTAAACTTTTACTCACTACCTAAAGTTTCACTTAAAAAGAAGCTACATAATTGGCTAATAACTCTTAACTACAACAATACAGAACAGTTATTGATGACTCAAAATAGCTCCCGTTAAAACCTTTCCTACCACAATCGCTTATCACAACCCTTACCCACAAACATAGAAAATTCTCTATACACTCAAAATACATACAAACACACACACATACACACACGCACTCATACACACTAGGCTGCTCCACTCATTTCATAATTGCTATTATTTCCTTTTGTAAATAATTTATTTGTTTGTCTACCTACTCAAAGCAAACAATACGCTATAATTATAATAAATTATTTGTTGCTTACAGAATATGTATGTAACTACCCAAATGCAATATCAAGAAGCATCTACTTAAAAGTCGGGCCCAGCATCTTTAACACAAGTTGTCTTGTCAACTTAGTAAGGGTGCTGGTGTCGCCACAGTAATGTGCAACTTGACTAATGTTATGTACTACCATGTGTTTAATGTAAAATGTAGAACTTGTAATGCAAATAAACTATTATTATTATTTGGTGCGGTTTTGGCATCTGCAGTGCTGAACATGGCTAAATGCCCAACTATTCCACCACAAGACCGCCAAAACACGAGAGACGCCAAAACACGAGAGCCGCCAAAACACGAGAGCCGCCAAAACACGAGAGACGCCAAAACACGAGAGACGCCAAAACACGAGAGACGCCAAAACACGAGAGACGCCAAAACACGAGAGACGCCAAAACACGAGAGACGCCAAAACACAATGCAGCATCAAGGCAATCGCTGAACAACGCCATTTTGCTTTGTCCTAATTATTAAATTAATTCAGCAGTGATGAATTTATAAGTATAGATTACCCAACACAAAGCTACTTGCTGGACAGGTCTAGTCATAAAAAACAGGTATTAGCCGTGATATGAAAGAAACGCAACAAAAATGTAGCATCTGGTGCAGAAACAAAGACAAAAGGAAAAGATAAAATAAAATAAAAAAGAAGAGAATGAAATTTTACAACGAACAAAAAAGCTTTAGACAGTGAAAAGCGAAACAGTTCTCGTACGTAAACAAGAACATGTTGCTCCAAAATTGTCTATCAAAACGTAGCATTTACTCTATATAGTTGTGCACTCTCAAAAAGTAGCAGGTGAAAATTTTGGAAAGTCGGAAACGTTGGCTCGGGAAAATGTCGTTTATACCTTGTTCATATTGATTGGTACACGGGCATCAATACGTTATACCAATTTGTAGGTATGGGCTTACAAGGAAATAGTTCTAGCAATTGTAATTATATGGTTTCTGTTCTGAATTCCAGCAATATCAATTACTATCGGTTCTATTTCTGATACTATTTGTTAAAATTTTACCACTTAATAAGAAAATTTAGTCGATGTAAAGTGGCATTCTATCAGCGATAAACATTGACAGAAAGTTCAAAATGTACGTTATTGACATGCGCTTCCGAAATGTCACATGGTGAATCCATAAAACTTATGGCAATCATTATCAGTCCTAGTATAAACAGTGCGAAGAGATGAATACAATTTCAAAAGCATATTCATTACAAATGGAGTCTATTTCTGCCTCTATCCCTTGAAGGTGTTTTGTAGCGACGGCAAGACGTTCCCCAAAAATACTGTTCGAAGATCGTGACATAGAGCCAGAATCATGGCGCCAGTAGCGACTAGAAGCGCCATTACTAATTATATTCGTACTCGCGCAATGTGCATTAAGAACACGTTTAGGTTGTCATAGCCATGTAGTCAGAATTGTCACGTGCCGTCAATTTGGATGAGTAAATGGTGATGCTCACTGACACGCTTGTTTTGTGTGAAAGATTTCAACAATGCCATCTCTAGCGGAAGCCGCAGCGATGCCTGAGTGGTCTGTGATTCGGGGTAAGTTTCTGACCTAGTTTAGGCTTTAATAAGATCGAGAAGTCTATTGATACTTATGGATTTTTTAAGGAGCCGCTCGTTACACAATTAATATTTTTCCGTCGCTTTTGGCCCAAGTTAATTTAGCTTTACGGCTTTTTGTATGGAGCTTCGGTGAGATGGTTAATTTATTTTCTTGGCTTTTTTTAGTTCTCCTTTTTTTGGATTTTTTTTCTTAGGGAATTTGGGCTACTAATTCAATAAATTCATAAACTATGTAGGTCAAATATTATCGGTTTACTTACAAATAATTTCAATTAACATATGAGAACCAATTTAATTCTTATGTTCAAACATAAGTTATCATATTCAACCATTAGTGGAACTTTTCTGTACTTATATCAAAATAATTATTTATGTCTTGAATACATAATAGTTAATAAAACTCCTATAATAAAGGGGTATTTGTGTAAATAAATACCTCTATGCTCTATATCTACTTATAATTACTACGACTAACAAATATTTACATTAAAAAAAACTATTTTATCACCAATGTGTGTCATTGACTAGAATCTAGTGTGATGAACCGTGCATTGTTTGGGGATAAAAGCATTCAGTCACTGAATGCTTTTATCTCCAAACAATGCACGGTTGCTGTGGAATAAGCAACGGTAGTGAAGTCAAAAGAAAAAGCTAGTTATTCTTAGAATTAGTAAACATTTAATATACTAGTAATATATTAGTTAATATATTAGTAAACAATAAACCAGTACATAAAATCGAAACAAGGCAAATTATTATTAAAGTGAGACATGAATTTAATATTTTATTATAGGTTTATAACTAATACCAATTAAGTTGGGTTAAGGTATCGTGTTTGCTTAAATTACTTGGTGAGGTGTTGAAATTTAAATACCTTCTCGTATTTTACCGAGTAATGAATAAAGTTGTTAAATTAAAGTGTTTACTGGTTATTGATCATTATAAATCCTGGTTATAGGAACTACGAGATTGAGCTGATTAAAGGTGTAAAAATACAGTGGGCCTTCAAGGATTGGAAGGAAATTGTTGTTTGTCCGGCGGCACGATGGGCAGACGACACTGTTGGCATAGCGGGTTGAAACTGGATGATAGCACAGAAGCGTGAGCAGTGTGCAAAGAGATGGGCAGTGTGTCGATGATTATTATGTTGAAAGTGAAGGTTCAATAATTAAAAGACATAGTCGACTTTTCTGTAAGTTATGCTAGAAAATGTAGTATGTTAATGTATAGTAATTTGATTGTAAATGTCGATAAAATAATGCTTAACTAACTAAAGGCAGAATAAAATGGTTACTCCATTTAACAAAAACCATGGTTAAGAAAAACAGATGCACCAAAGATAACAGAAAAGACCAAATAGTTTAAATAAAAACTATTCAGAAAATAAAAAAACTGCATGATATTTCTACAACTTGGGGAATGACAAAATTTATATTCTCCACACAAGGCATTTCTTGCTGCATTGTGGGTGCGTTTACAAACATTTATAGTTCCATACACTAGACACTCAGATCCGGAACAACTTTCTCTGTAGGCCATAAAAATATTTGTTCCATCCGGGAATCGAACCCGTGGCACGCAGGGCAGCAGCCGATCGCTCAACAACTACGCCAACCGTGTCGTCAAAAGTTCTTCTTGATTGAATCGCTCAAGAAAAGCAATACCAGCAACTTTTACTAATTATTGTTTTTGAATTTTATTTTTCTTTTATTGGGAAACAAACAGATGCAATAACAAACATAAGCATGCAATTAGTTCAACAAAATCCAGAAACAGTTTCCACAGATTAATATACAAGTAAATTAACCTAAGTGTAACAACAAACACAAGCATATTGTTTTAAATATTTGCTTACATAAGCAATTGAATGTCTTAAATATAAGTGAAATATCTTTGGCAAGCGGCCCCATTCGTGGTGGAAATAACTACCGTCATTTCGGTAAGTCGGGTACATTGATCTTTGAACAAACTAAGGAGGAGGAAAAAGAAAATATAATATTGTGTTTTTTTATTTCCTATGACTGATATCGTTATTTGGCTTAATAAAGAGGAAGTCTTCTAATTTTACGTTTCATTTGTAATTGTATTGATGTTAGTTTTATTGGTTTGAGATTGGAAAAACTTGGTATTAAAAGAGCTTTTATTATAATAGACACGATAGGTTATTTCAATTTGTCTGGCACCATGTGGGCTGACAGTCTTGCTAATATAGCTTTATACATTACGTTTATTCATGAATTACTTAATCACTAAGAATCAAAGTAGAAAAACATACCTACATACTACAGACAGTAGTTATTACTGTCATGGACTTTCAGGCACAAAAGATGCTTAACAATAACTCAAATAAAAAATATTACTATATAGATAAAACGCTGATGTTTTATTGAAATTAAATCTTGATACTATCTCATATTGCATAACATCTTCCACGTTTCATAGTAAAGTCCAAATGAGCACTATGCACGCAAACTCCGCCATCGATAAAACAAAATACTGCCTTCCTTGTACAACGGACGTAGTGCGTCTCCACTATATATGAGCTAAGTACGGTAGTACGGTAATATGTTTGGTATCAACCACTAGGATCGTTTGATTTTCATAGCTTAGATTGCTGTAACAGAGCAGGGTTCATCGAGGATAGGTTATTTATAGCATACTTTTAGAAGCAAGGAATGCTGCGAGGCCTTAGACAAAGTTTATTAACAGCGTTAACGATCGCCAAAAAGTCCGAAATGTTTAAGACTGTCATGATTGCTATCGAAACGTCACGTGGTAGTTAGTTACTTGTCTAGAAGCAAGCTAGAGTTTCTGAAGTGGTCTCTACTCTAGTGGTGAAGAAAGAAAGAATAATGGTAACACATCCCTTAGCTCACGTGGCGTATGTTCCTCGCACAGCAGCAACCTGGCGCTAAGTTATCTTCATAGCTCATCATCTATACTCACTCAGCTACAGTGCAGTACTCAGCCTTGATCTAAAAAAAGTATAGCATTTTAGCCCCCATCTCGCTAACAGCTTCGCTGCCTAGCTCACCTTTCTTGGAAAGGCAGCCTTATAAGTGCTAAGATTTAATTTATTTTCACTTAAAAAACGACATGAATTATCGAGTGCATTTTACCATGGACTGCATTATGACATAATGCAGTCCAATAATTGTATTGCATATTCTTGGAAACAGTGATAATATTAAATTTATGGACTTGTTGGAAATTAACTGGGAAACTTTGGGTTTGAGGTCTTTAAACTCGAGTTTGATTACTTTGAAACTATTTTAAGATATTTTTTCAGGTGTTGTGTACGAATATGAATGGCTGGGGGAAGACCAAATAATGAATGAATGGACTGTATGAAATATGTTATATAGCAGGGAACATGGTAACGACTAATAGATAACTATGGTCGAAGACATGTTGCACCGACCCCAAATAAATAGATTTAAAGAATTATGATGATATTTTCAGGTTTTTCTGTGATTTTGTATTGGCCGGAGTGTAATAAATTTCTTCTTGTATTAAGGTTCTATTTTCTCTCATCAATGAACAATTAAGATACGCCAACTAACTCGATCAAATACCAATCACAGAACTGTTCTTTCCGGTCTGCGTGGCAAGTATTGGAAACAAAAAAGTTTTACCTTTTTACGCCAAAGATCAACGGGAAATATTCCTGCAAAGATTTTAAACAAGAGATTTACTTCTACAATTCCCACATAACATTATGTATCACGTTAGATAGTGGTGTCACCTCGAGCTGTCTTAGGAACCTTATTGAATACTATGAAATCACATGGAAAAGCCAACAGCACTTAGCCCAGCCTAAGAATCAAACCAATGACCTCATGTTCACTAGTTGCGCCATCAACAACCACCAACGAGGCAAACTATAACAACAACTTTGAACAGAACCATGGAATATTCTTGCAAATCAGTTTAAAGTACAAATTTGCAGATTCAACTTATTAATGCAATCAGTCATGTTAGGCAAACCAAGTAATGTCATGCGATACCAAAATGGCGCCTTATCACGGCACTACCTCCAGACAAGACAAGGCCAAGTAAATCTTCATAAAAATTGACGTGAAAAACTCCCCGATGGTCTTTGAAATAGGAAGGTTGCCGAAAAAGATATTCCTTATTATTGGTAAAATCAGTCTAACCGAGTGCAACTGATTACCAGTATTATACATGGATCAACTGCCTATCCGACCTCCACAATCTAATAACTGGGCAACACTATGTCCCTTGAAAAGAATGTATCAACCAATCCCAGCCCTTTGAGATAAATTATTCACAAACCCTTTTAAATTAAATGCCAATTTGTAGGACCCACTTCAAAGAGCGAGAGTCAATAACATCCTACACGATTATATGTGTCAGAAAAAGGTGTGTGTGGTGTGAAATCAATGTTAAATTCAATTAACGTGTCAGAAAAAGGAGATAAGTGACAATATTGGAGGCTGCTCTGACAGTGGTCTTGGTCCTATGGTAGTTGTATATCCCCAGACAAGTTTCTTCACAAATAGCTCTACTGCTAATAAAAGTAACCATATGCAGTTGTTCGCAGTTTGTTCTTACTAGAAGACAAGCTGAAGAAGATTTTTTTACAATCTTTACCCGCGTGTTTTGACCACCAAATTGGTACCTATGTTTTATTGGGAGCCTTTCTTTCCCATTACATTGAAAGCCAACGCAAACAGATGCAACACAATAACAGCATTATGACAGCAACTTGAGATCAATTTCCAAGGAAATGCATCGTCACGCTGTCTGCGGGCTTTTTGAAGAAATCTATCACTATAATATACTATACATATTTATAAGTTCAAGTTTTATGCGAACACCTTTTATCACTCTTTCCGACGCAATCAGCTCCACCACCAATTTTGCTGAATGGCTTCACGGTAATGAATTTATGAACTACATTCATCCGTTTCGTGTCGAAGAAACCCCTTGCTAATAAATATTACCTGAAAACAAAGAAAAACAACAATTAACGAACTGAACATTTTATTTTTCATACTTTACAAAGTGATCTCCAATGCGTTTAACGATAAATAAATTAAGGAACTCGTTCGATCGACTGTTCGTTTAACTCGTTCTTTCGTTCATCAGTCAATATTTTACTGTCAACATTATCGGTAAATATTGAACCTTTTTGGTGAGGCTTGTTATAAATTAATACCCCTTTTTCCTTCCCGATGAATGGTTTAATATGTTTCAAAGAACGTATTTTACTCTTAAAATGTTTCGCATTTTATAACACTAAATGCGTAATTTAAAGTTTTTTTAATATTTTTAAACAGCAAAATGAGCTATTTTACGAGAAATGTGCTTGAGTTAAAACATCTTTATTCCACCTTCGTTATTTGTACGGTGGAAAAATAAGCATATGACTTTTACTAAAGTAGGCACTGCAATTGCGCAACACAAGTGTAAGTAATGCTGGTGATGATGGCAAAATTGGACCAGAGTCGAAGGAGGGAGTTTGTCCGCACAGTGGCCCCGCCACCTACCACTTTTCGGTCGCCGGGGATAGGGACCTGCCTCGCGGGAACCCACCGGGAGGAGGGGGGGGCCGCGGATAAATGTTTATCTGTGTTCTTCAGAATTTAATATCACTACATACTATAAATTAAAATCCCCTGCCGCATCTTTACGCGATAAGCTCAAAAACTTCTGAACAGATTTTCTTGCGGTTTTCACCAATAGAAAGAGTGAGAAACGAGGCAGGTTTTTACACGACTGCCGAAGGAGGGTAATGTGTTTATCAGTCTATGTATGTATGTATGTATGTATGTATGTATGTATGTATGTATGTATGTATGTTTGTTCCTATGTGGCGTTCCAGAGACCAAACGCGTTGGCCGATTTTGATGATTCGTACGTCAATCGATGCGTCTTAGCCCTGCGAGTGTCATAGGCTACATTAAAATTGGATAATAGAAAAATGGCGGATTTTGGGTGCCATATTGTGGGGGCCCAAATTTTTTTTTTCTTCCAAACCCATCGTATGGGGTATCAAAATAAAGGGTTTTAAGAGGTGACTTCAAAAATATATAACACTTATATGTTTAAATGTATCTAATTCGAAAAAACTAACTAAAAAGTTATAAATAAAAAAACTTAATTAAAAAAATCAAAAAACCCGACTGCTTCAACAGCGAACTAAAAAGTCGTAAACAAGGAAAAAATCATGCTGTGCAGGCGGAGGATACACCAGATTTTGATCAGCCAGCCGGCGAATATGTATCCTCCGACTGCACAGCATGATTTTTTCCTTGTTTACGACTTTTTAGTTCGCTGTTGAAGCAGTCGGGTTTTTTGATTTTTTTAATTAAGTTTTTTTTTGTATAATTTGTCACGGGCGAAGCCGTTGCGGGTCGCCAGTTTATTATACAAGAAATAAATGGAAAAATGCTATTAAACAACACTTCCTATTTCTGGTATAGCTACAGGCCAATACCATCTTTCTCAGAAAATACTTTCAATACGAACGTTTCACGTCAAATAAAAAAGGAAAATTCTTTCGTCGTTCCCTCTATTATGAGAACAAAAGTTACTGCAATTAGTTCACAATGGTGACCTGTTGCTGTCCTTGCAGTATTAATATTGCAGGCAGATTGGCAATAATACCTATTGATTAAGAGAGTTGTAAAAAGGTTTTTAAATTCCTCTGCTTTAATCAGAAATGTATTTGCGAAATGGATGCTCTCGCCAACCGTTGTGATAAAGCGTTTATCTAGGAATAGTTTCACGGATAGGTAATCAATCATGTGTACTCAAAAATGGTTAATTGTGAGTAATAGATAAACCCTCTACCCTTATTTAAAACTTATTAGTAAGTGCAATTTTTTTTAATGTCAACACAAAAACATAACTTTACAACAATTAACGCTCCACATATTAAGGTTTATTCCCATCGGCCGACCCCCAGTTGCCACCCCGGTGGCCGATGGGAATGATTTAGTGAAATTTCCTAACTTACTTTATTCCCATCTGCCACCGGGGTGGCGGATGGCACTAACTAGTGGCGTTTGCCGCCCAGGTGGTTGATCGGAATTATTTAGTTAAAATCTGCCACCTTCCTTTATTCCCTACTGCCACCAGGGTGGTGGGCGATTCTCATGACATTTGTCACATAAAAGTTGATGCTGTGACCGGTTTACTTTGTTACTTGGATCCAACTAAAGGTGCTGGCCCTGATAACTTCATCTTCATTCTTCTAATAATATCATCTAAATTTATAACTAAATGCGTGCCTTGCATTGCCCTACCTATTTCAATTTTGGTTTTTGGAAGTCGGACTCAAGGTGTTGTCCCCATATTATAGAAATCTGTTTTTATTTCACCCGTACTTAAGGAGGGGTATAAAAAAGAGATTACTAATCATGGGCCTATATGCAAGCTGTGTATTATAGCTAAAATATTTGAGAAGATTGTCTTGATTGAAAGAGATTGCATGTAGCATAGATGAGAATGTTGAGATGGATGTGCATGCATGCATGCATGTTACTAAAAGAGTTATGAATATAGATGTGGATGGATGGAGAGGGAGGGGACGGCCAAAGAAAAGTTGGATGGACTGTGTGAGGAGTGATATGAAAGATAAGGGCGTCAGTGATGGAGTCACGGGGGCAGGATGGTATGAAAGAAGAAAACGTGTTGCGCCGACCCCAAGTAACACGGGACAAGGGCAGGAAGATGATGATGATGATTTGAGAGGATTGTCTATAACCAGTTATATCCGCCCTTGCTAGCTTTTTCAGCACGGATTTTTAAAAGGACGGTCTACCATTTCTAATTTGATTTTATTTAATGGTTTTATTACGGATGCTATGTGTTCGCGACGATACGTCACCATTTAGATAGGTAGTCGTATGTAAAATGTAAATAATATTGACAGACACACGTCTGCTCACCCCAGAGTGCCATCGCATGCTGGGCGATGTCGGTGGGTGAAAAAGCCTTTTATAGTAAAGCTCGTAACTAATTTTCGTTCATGTTTTTGAGACACTAAAATTATATTTTATGTGTCTATCAGTATGTAATACGGTTATATAGTCTAATAACAATAAATTAGAAGCATTGATATGCATACTAATTGTGTTTTTACGGAAAGAAACAAGTATTTAACTCTGTAAACGAAACCGTCATCGACGACCGATTGGTTCACAATGACCCGTAGGAGGGCGGCGCTTGATGTTTATACTAGAACCGCTTGGTGTAGAGTTTTGATGACTTTATACTCATGTTTTAGGGGCTTTTACGTGGTTTATAGTGCGCATATGGCGCTTATGTGTTGGAATTATGCATAAGGTATCTTAGACATATGATATATGTATAGTTTTAAGGAAATAAAAATATTTTGTTTACTTATTTTGGTCCTCCGATTTTGGCAGGGTGCGTAGTAGTGCTATAGGTATTCTATTCGCCTAACAATCAGATTGTTTCCTTACACATAATTGTTTTGTTAGGAAACCATGACTGAGAAATTATACATAATAGCAGTACATGGCCAGTCTTCATGCATTTTCACTCTGAAAAGGCAAATATACATACATTTTGCTCAAGTAAGTGTTTAGAAAATTCGATACAAGCCATTTAGCGCTTCTAGGTGACCTAGAATTCTGTCTGGGCCCTAAAAATAGATAGCACTTATGTAATTCTAGTACATAGACATCACTTACTTGAGATAATGTGTCTGTGTATGCTGGCATGGACGTTTCTATGCGTCTGCCGATGGGTCGCTGCGTCCAGGGACATTTGGTGCCTATATATTTGGTCAGCTATAGATATGCTGTCTGAAGCATTACCTCCGTAGACCCTCAGGCAGGCGCTTAGACTCAGTCACAATGCAGAGCTAATATATAGCTATATGCACACATACACAGACGTTAAAGCTATGGAACAACGCAATATTTCGTATTCGGCCGCTTCACGGCACCTTAAGCAGGAGAAAGGCTGGTGGTACACCCATCAGGGTACCACTATTCGGCAGCCCAGTTCTCCAGCTACTCAACCACACTTCCAGAAGGAGCCTAGCTCCGGTGGTTGAGGAGCTAATCGACCTAACATAGGGCGAGGTTCCATGGTTTTTTCATGTAAACAAAGATGTAATAAGAGATGCTGCTTCGAGGGTCGGACATATATCCACCAAGCTTCTACCATGGGATAGCCCATCGCGAAGGCTATCCGATGGTGAATGTTTGGTGAGGATCCGCCCAGCAGCTTGACCACAAATTGAGCTTATGAGCCAAGATCGGGAGCATAAGCTAAACTTTCGTACCTTCACGCGGCTGTACGCCTGAAGGTTATCAATATAACCGTGACGCGTATGTGTGTCGACGGCCCAGTAGGAGGGCTCCAAGTCCCTTGCTGGTACCCTAGACCTAAAGGGTCTAGTTTTAGAATAAAACCAATTGTAAAGCATTAAACTGGCGGGAATTCCCTTTCTTTGGTGTTCTCCCTACGAGAAATCCCTGATGGTATGGTGGATTCAGGTCCCTAGGGACCTGAATCAAAAACCGGAGGGAAGGTCTTCTTCAGACCTATCTAAAGACGCAAATTTCATCCGAATCGGTACAGTGAAAGGGTAGTTTCCGTCAGTTCTAAGCTTAGAGTCGTAGGTTATATTTTTCGAAATAAAAAGTTTTTCAGTCGAGTTTGTGTGAACGATAGTGCGCAGGCGCATTATCGTATTGTAGCCATTATTTCACCTTAAGTCGTTTCCACGCATCATTGTGTAGCGAGGGCCATGAAGAGACGTCGCTTCTGGCCATGAACAAATAGTATTTTATTTGATCCGGACATCACTTTTCACCTCAACACACTTGGCAGCCTTCCAGTAACTCCAGGGTCCATAGTTACCAGATGACAACTGAACAATAGGTGCAAGGGGCGTCAACGCGTTCAAGCAGGAGCCTTACAACCTCCTGATTGCCTGTCGGTCTTGGACGATCACGTCCGTCCCGTACACTATGGATAACGGTAAGCAGATCGATGTGGTTTGCACAGATTGTAGTAAGGCATTTGATCGGCTCGACCTCAATTCCCTGATAAAGAAGCTAAGCTACAACCGTGGGGACCTCTTGGTTCTCTTCTGACACAAGCAGTAGTTCTCAATAATTATATGTCTAGTTGGGTAAACTTGCCCAGCGGAGTGTCTCAGGGTTCGTTGCTCGGTCCTATTTTGTTTGTAGTATGTGTGAACGATATCGATCAGAGCCTCCATTCATCCAAACTATTATGCTTTGCCAAGGACATGAAAGTTTTTGCCACAATTTCTATTTCTTTTTTTATTTCTATTTCTTTTTTTTTTAAATGACATAAAATTGTTGCCAACTCAAAGAAAAAATGTTGATGGTTTAAAATTCTACCAAAATCCTTCAACGAAAAATAGTCAAATATGAAACTTGAAAACTTTCTTGATATTTTTTCTATTCACCCGGTCGTTTTACGGTAATGAGAATCAACCACCCGACTATACTTATGAAGGTGGCAAATGGGAATAAACCGGCAAACGCCACTAGTTAGTGCCATCCACCACCCGGTGGCAGATGGGAATAAAGAAAGGTAGGAAATTTCACTAAATCATTTCCATCGGCCACCGGGGTGGCAACTTGGGGGTGGCCGATGGGAATAAACCCATATTAATAATGCAAGATGACAAGCCAGAAAATCTCAATTTCCTAATTGACATTGCTAACATTTAGTCACAAAACAAGCCACCAAAAAACTAATTTATCCAAATAAATGGCGTTAAACCAACACGTCAGAGTCGCGTGACTAACTTAGAAATAACATTTCTAACAGCAATTTCCGTGAATAGCAAATACAAACAAACCCACATTTTCTTTATAATTAGTGGTGTTTGGAGTAGACTGCGCTGCAAGCTTTGGCCACGGAAGGTGGGAATAATTACATGCTGTTTTGTAGGGAGTAGGTAGTAGGGTAGGATATATATTATTAGATATAGATAGAACTAAACTTAGGTAAGTTATACCTACGAGACACGGACCTGCGATTATCTTTTACAATTATGATAACAATAACTATTGCCCGCAGCTTCGCTCCCTTGGGCTATCTCACAGGAACCGTGCATATTTTCCTTGGTGGGTTGCATGGGTTTTGGACCTTAAGATTATACTGGCACGAAATTATTCGTTTTTAAAGGGTTGCGTATACTTTGAAAAGCTTGAAATATTTTAGACCGTATTGATTTCGCTTAGGACGGTAATTATGTTCAAGAAAATGTGTGTAGATTAATGATTAAATACTGACTACTGGCCCACTAAAATAGAAATGGACAGGCTATGTAGCAAGGTATAGTGCGTGGCACGTAAGTTGTAACCTCACCGTTGAATAGAATAGTCGTTTATAAAGGATTCATTTCGGTTTCAATCATTTAATTTCAATAAAACGTTAGTACATATTGGTTCAACTTACGTGCCGCGCACTATAGATGGACGGTAGATGGACAATAACAATAACAACATGGGAATGATCACAGACAACCAGAGGCAGAGGTACTATGCTCTAGGTGGTAGATAAGGGCAATATCGAGCAGGAACTGGATTAGGAAAGCGAGCGACATTTGGCACTCTTTGTAAGGAGGCTTTTGCCCGAGAGGAGTCCATACAAAAGATATACCTACCTTTATTCAAGGCCATTCACCACAATTGTGATAGCTCAAGCGCACAATGGTTGACTTTGGACCATTACTGCATGGCTTTGATGACATATAAACTATTTTGATCCGACTTGATGAATGGAGCGATGGATGACATAAAATGTCAATCATACAATACAATGGATTTGAAAGTTATTTGTCAGTTAAGTTGTCATTCAGAGAAAATAAATGTCTGAATGCCTTCTGTACTCATTGATTAAAATAAAACTAGCATGAATTTCTCTGTAGCCAAGAGTCAGGATTTATGCTCGGTTGATGACAATAGGTTATCACCTCGCAACTTATGCTTAAACATAACAGGCGAAATATTGAGTGTTTACCTAACCCTTATTTAAATAGAGGCGTGATGATATGTTATAATGAAATTCTGATCGTGAACGCAAAAATCACCAATATCTTCACATATCAGCTGAAAGACGTCCACTGCTGGACATACTCTACCAAGCAGCTCCGTAATGACCAGACTTAAAGGCTTCTATACAGTTCCTACGTGATATTTGCGAGAGCCTTAATAATACGCCTCATGCAACGAATTTCTGTGATCTGGTAATAACACAAAATTACAACAGATTTATTACATCTCCAGAATATCATCAAAATATGGTAATCCACAGCATACATATGCAAAACAATCAAAATGTAACAAAAAAGGTCACAAATAATAAGGTCTCCCAAGCACCAACAATCATTCCGTCAAATTGCCCAAATTAATTCGCTACCAACCTTAGGGAAAAAAAGAAAAATGTAACATTCGGTTCAACGGTTAAACTTTCAAATCCTACGCAAAATTGAGTTGCTCGTCAATACAGAATACTTACCTTTTGAGGATTACGTAAAGATATGAAGGAAAAGCGTCAGGCTCCACATGTGTAATTTTAGCCCGATCTGAGTGGCCGAAATAATGCCGTTGTATTAATGTTGCAATGAGCGTTGCGAAGCACTGCACTTGATACAAACGACAAAAATCAGTCATTTTCGGCCCATAAGCTTACAAAGAAAATGTTTTCAGATTTTCCTTTATTTTTCCACTAGTTACTGAGGAAAATCACGTGAGGAAAGTTTTGAGTACAAACAGGTGGATGGACATACGTGTCAGGAAAGAAGACTAATACAGAAGCCTTGCTGTGCCGACAACAACTCAATTAAAACAAGGACAGGAGTAGGTATGTCTTACATCTATCTAATTAATATAAACTGCAATGTTTTAACAACGGATGGTGATTTTGAATGCCCTGAGTATGTGCAACAGTAGACGATTAACAGACAAACAACACAAATAATTATGATTTTATGATGCAAAGAATCAGAATTCAATTCTTCCTCTAAAATGTTTCCTTGGGAACACACCTAACATAAACACAGGCCTATCCCGTCAAGCGATAAACGTGGTTAAGATTAAGAATTAAGAAGCAGATTTACATGACAAGTTATTTTGAGATACGCACAGGAAACGCAGGCAGATGCTTTGATAACAAAACTGTTAGTGCCTATGTCTTGGGAGCAAACATTGCAATACTACGTTGCTTGAAAATTGTGAAGATTATGATGTTATTCTTATATTTATTTTTCTATTTTTTTTAACGTTTTTGATGCAAAAGGATATCAGTTGTCCCGAAAGAAAACTGCAAAAAAATACATATTTTGTATATTGTTTTTAGGGTTCTGTACACAGAGGGCAAAAACGGGACCCTTTTACAAAGACTCCGCGGCACGTCTGTATGTCTGTCCGTCTGTCACCAGGCTGTATCTCATGAACCGTGATAGCTAGATGGTTGAAATTTTCACAGATGTTGTTTTCTGTTGCCGCTATAACAACAAATACTAAAAACAGAATAAAATAAATATTTAAGTGGGGCTCCCATACAACAAGCGTGATATTTTTGGCGTTTTTTGCGATAATGGTACGGAACCCTTCGTGCGCGAGTCCTACTCGCACTTGGCGGGTCAGTTTTTCCTTTTCGTGCTTTCTGATTTACATAATATTTACCTTCCTGTTTGTTTTCAGTTGGACATATTTTTTCTACAATATTTTTTTAAACCATGAGCTACTAACCAAATTATTTGCTTTATTTTTTTGGCTCTGCGATGACTGTGACATCTAAATGGTATTTGGTAAATTATGCAAATCGAGGCCCTTAATTTGTTGACGAAATTTTTTGTTTACCAGCAACGTTAACGTTGACACAAAAATAGCCCTCCCCGGTTTTGTAAAACACATATTTATTGTGCCAAAGGAGAAAATGTTGTCTTGTCAAAGGACAGGAATTTGGACAATATTTTCTTTAAAAACAAAAGAATCGTCTGATGTTTTTAAGATACAGCAAGGTATATATATGTATACGTATAATGACATCAATATACGAGTCAATAAAATATAGGTACTCAAAAGAAAAAATATTAATATTTAAATAAAGATTATATAGCCGTATACCATATACATGTTGGGTATTTGATATGTTGGTAGTAATGAAACACAACCGTTTTGCTCCAAGGCTAGTTTATTACTGGTCGTACCCTCACTAACAGTGTACATACAGTTCATCTCCCTCCAACATTAATTTGAAAATCTGTAACAATAACAATAAAACATTCTTAACAAGATACAAAATGACTTAATGTTCTTATAATACTAACCTACCTACTTAAAATATTTTTTATAACAAACATGTTTCCTGAGCCTCTCAGAACGTCCGACCGGGGCAGTGTTTACAACATTAGAGTCATTATCCTCATTTGGCTCGACACACTGTTCATCCGATTGGATTCTGTCTTCCATCACTTCGCAAGACTCCACCGTATCCCCATCGTCCGAACCCCTCTGTTCCCTTAAATTATCAGCGGTTATTGCTACGGTATTCTTATAATGGTCAGCCGTGACCTGCGCCTCCCTCTCTTCTATGGTGCTAGCTGATGGAGCTGGAGACGCTGGTGACGGCAAGGTCGCGGAAGATCGCTCATTAGATAGCGATGCGGAGGATGGAGACTGCGGTGGCGATAGCGATGGAGCGTCCGGCGCCGACACTGGCGGTGGATTGCAATCTGGTACATTGTGGACAACAGGCGCTCCCCCTGACGACGGACTATTCACTGTTATATCACTATTATTCGAACTAGTATATTTTCTTAGTTGATCTATGTGTCTGTTAGAGCTGGTTCCGTAATCATTAAAATAAATCTCATACATTCTATTACCTATCTTGGTTTTAACGACACCCATACTCCATATACATTTTCTTGCAATAAACCATTTCGCCCATACAGTTTCTCCTACTTGAAAACACCTCTTACACTTAATTGCTGTTTGTTTAGTTTTTTTATTTATATTGTTGTTTTTAGGTAAAATTAAATCCAACCTACATCTTAAATTTCGTCCTAACATTAAAAAAGCTGGCGTGACACCAGTCGCGCAATGAACAGTATTCCTATAATCAAACAGGGTTCCCTGTAGTTTTTCCTGTATATCTTTAAGACATAATCTGTCTTCTGCGAACATGCATTTTATCATTTTCTTACAGGTTTTAACGGAATTTTCTGCCTGCCCGTTACTGGCGGGATGATAAATAGGTGAATTTAGATATTCGATTCCGTTCACTCGACAAAATGTATGAAATTCCGCTGAGCTAATCTTTACATCATTGTCTGATACAATAACATTTGGTACACCGAATCTAGAAAACATGTTTTTCAATTTTTGAATAAGAGCGTTGGTCGAAGTGCCACGATCCATATGAACGCATTCCAGCCATTTGGAATACGCATCTACAACAATTAGGTACACTGCCTGCCCTATAGACATATAGTCAATATGTATACGGTGCCAGGGGGACGGGGGGCGCGGCCAGGGCGCGGGCGGCGCGCGCGCGGGCGCACTGCGTACGCTGGCGCACGCGGCGCACGCTCCCACCCAACGCTCAATATCGGCATCGATCCCCGGCCACCACATTCGACTACGAGCTGCACTCTTGGTCTTAACGACTCCAAAATGTGCCGAATGCAATTCTTTTAGCATTTTGTCCTTGTATGTAGCCGGAATTACTATTCTATGACCACGAAATAAACAACCATCAATTACTTGTAAATCCGTTTTGCAATGAAAGTACGGCGATATTGATTTACATTGAATTTTCCTCGGCCAACCATTATTCATATATTTTATTACTGTTTTTAATACATTGTCGGCAGCAGTAGCTCTTTTAATATCAACGAACGAAACCGGTTCTACGCTGGCGTCTAAGAAGAGAAAATACTTTGAGGACCCGTCCTCTCGCTTATCGTTATCACCGACTGCTACTGATAACGGCGATCGAGAAAAATAATCTGCAATTTGATTGTTCTTAGCGTCTACGTACTGTACCGTATAGTTGTATGCACCCAATATTATTGCATACCTCTGTAGACGCAGGGCGGCCGTGACAGATATAAGATTTCGTTTGCCAAAAATTGATAACAGAGGCTTATGGTCCGTCTTCAGAATAAAAGGTTCCTGACGGCCATAAAGATATTGGTGAAAATGTTTTACGCCGAATATGATCGCCGTCGCCTCTTTATGAATTTGGCTATAGTTCTTTTCACTTGCCGTCAGAGACCGTGAAGCGAACGCGATTGGCCGCTCTCGGCCGTCCACTTCTCGGTGCGCGAGCACGGCACCGAGCCCGCACGGCCCTGCGTCTACCGTCAATACCAGCGGTGCCTCCGGCTGGAAATGCGCCAGCACCCGCTCGCTAGCCAGCTCGCTTTTAACGCTATTGAATGCCACTTGCTGTCGCTCGCCCCACTGCCATTCTACGCCCGTGCGCAACAATTCATTCAGCGGACTCAGTACAGTAGAGGCGCTAGGAATAAAATTTCTGTAATAATTCACTACGCCTAGAAATCGTTTTACTCCTAATACGTTGGTAGGCGCAGGCGCATCTAGAATTGCCTCGACTTTAGTTGGACACGTTCTCAACCCATTCTTATCGATTACGTAACCTAAATAAGTCACACTACTTTTAAAAAACACACATTTGTTCTTTTGAAGACGTAATCCTGCATCGTGTATTCTTGATAATACCTCTCGCAATCTAGACAAATGAATTTCTTTTGTTTTGCCCGTGATACAGATGTCATCTAGCCAAATACTTACTCCCTCTATACCAGATAGCAATGTTTCCATTGTTCTTTGAAACAAAGCTGGAGCATTGGCCAAACCATAGACTAGACGAGTGTAAGCAAACAGACCCTTATGTGTATTAATTGTTGTCAACTTTTGGGATTGCTCCGATAGGCTAAATTGGTTATACGCGTTGCTCAAATCAATTTTGCTGTACGCTTCTCCCCCACCTAACTTAGAAAACACTTCCTCTATTCGTGGTAAAGGATACTTGTCCACTTCTAAGTCTTTATTCAGTGTACAAGAAAAATCACCCGCAATTTTTAATTTCCCGTCTTGTTTTAAAACCGGTACTATTGGTGTAGCGTATTCGGAATAATTAACCGGCACGAGAACCCCTAAACAAACTAATCTATCTAGCTCTGCACTGACTTTGTCCTTCAGAGCAAATGGCACGGGCCGAGGCTTAAAAAATTTGGGTGCGGCATTGTCTTTTAACTGCAAAACGACCTTAAACTTATTAAAACATCCTAATTCGTCTTTCCAAATGTCTGGGTATTGATCCAACAATCGTTGCACTTCATCAACGCTTTCATTCATAGTACACACTATGCTGTTATTTGCTGTCGCAAAATAAATTCGGAATTTTGTCATGAAATCACGACCCAACAGTGGTGGTCCACCGTTTTCTATTACATACATTTTAATCTCCTCGCATACACCTGAATATGATATTTTAGCTATAAAATATCCTAGGGGCGTGATTTTATGACCATTGTACAAACACATCTTTAGATCATTTTTATGTAAAATAAAATGAGAAAAATGAAGTAAATACAACGTTTCGGCAATAACTGTAGTTCCTGACCCTGTATCTAACTCCATGCATATATCTACATTGTCCACATTAACAGTAATTTTAATCGGATTATAGTCAACGTACCTCAAGTTATAAAGATCACACTCTTTGCAAACGTTTTCTTGAGACTTCTCCGCTTCTTCCGTGCCGATTTTGTACAATTTTGTCTTCTTACCCGCACATAACTTTTTTAAATGACCTTTTTGGCCACAAATTTGACACTTATAGTTCTTATATCTACACTGAGACGCATTATGATTTTTTAAACCACACACTGCACAACGTGATTGCTCGCCGTCATCAGATGTACGGCCAACCGCAGCACCAGCGGTGCCAGCCGCGCGGCTTCTCCCCGAGCCAGCACCGGCACTGCGCGCGTCGCGGCTCGCACCTGCATGCACATAAAACACCTGCTCCTCCTTAACCACGACGTCGGCGCGTGCCTGCCGTGCACAAGCAACCTTCTGAGCGACTTCTAGGGCCTGCCCAAAAGTCAGGGTCTTTGAGTCACTCTCGAATAACCGATCACGCTCTGGTCCCGTTCTGAAGCCTAGGACGAACCGGTCACGCAGAAGCGTGTCCAGCTCCGATCCAAAATCGCAGTACACGGCTAACCCTCGCAGCCGCGCAGCCCACTCCACGATGCTCTCACCGTCGGATTTCGTCGCTTCGTAGAACTTCGCCCTATCGGCGAAACTTGACCTCTTCGGCGTGAAATGATTATTCAGTTCTTTCACTAGCTCATTATAAGTGATTTCCTCGAGCTTATTCGGATGCACTAAATTCCGAACCAAACGGTAGGATTCGTCCGACAAATGTGTTAACAACACTGCACTTTTGTTGACGTCCGAAATATTGTTCAACTTAATAAACTGCGTCAGTCTGCCATGAAAAACTTCCCATTCGTGGAGTTTATGGTCAAAAATGCTTAAATTTCCTATGAAATTCGCCATTTATAACGCTTACGTGGGTACATAAAAAAAAAAAACTCGTCGCCAAATGATATGTTGGTAGTAATGAAACACAACCGTTTTGCTCCAAGGCTAGTTTATTACTGGTCGTACCCTCACTAACAGTGTACATACAGTTCAGTATTGCCGGTGGTTCAAAATTTAAGAAAGTGGCATTTTCTTCCTAGGCGACCTACAAGTACAACCCACAAATATCTAACTAAAACCTAGGTAGGAAGAACAGACATTAAAAATAGATAAAAATAGAACCCTATATTGGAGGTATCGGTTTTATACACTACATAAAAACAGTTCGGATAAATATTTTTGATAAAGTATTTATTTTCAATAAAATTCAATTTTGGTCAAACGTCATTTGTCGTTACTTTTTCTAAAAGTACCGGATTTATTTTTCTAACAATCGAAAGTCCAATGGATATTTTTTCAAACAATAGTAGGGTGCCAGATATGCCTATGTTTGTACCTAAATAAACAAAATAACATGTCTACAATCTTGTTGCCCGACTTATCTGTCAATATCACCGATAAGTTATTTCTTGAAAACTGTTGGTTTGACGAACTTGACAGGTTACGGGGTTTAGATCGTTTACATGCCCTACAGTACAGCTTAAAACTACCATCATCAAACTAACCTGTTATAGTGCAAAAATTCACAGAATTCTTGTGCAAACACGAGTTAAACACAAACCACAACACAATAATAAATCTTAATTCACATAATCACGTCACAATAAAACATTTTAAATCACATACCAAACTCTATAAAAATGCCCCATTTTTTGAGCTACAACTTCATACTGTTTAATATTACACTGAAATCCATCTGTACATCGTCAATTTTACGAGCGACGTAATTTTGGAGAGAGGGCGCGCGATGAACCCTCACATTCGAACGGCACGATCGAGGAGGCTCGACGGCTCGACTGACGGACGCGGTGCTCGGTACTACATTGTATAACTGTCTCTTTCACTCGCTAACGTTTGTTGCATCGTTCTATCTCGCTGACTTTATGCAGTATACTCGATGACAAACTGTTTCTTGCGCAATGATTGGCAGAGCCAACTTCAGAGACACAAAGTTTCGTTGTGACTAATATACCTTTGTGCTTGAAGTTTAAATCTATAATATAAAAATGAATCGCAAAATGTGTTGCTAAGCGCATAACTTAACAATGCCTGGACCAATTTGGCCAAATCTTTTTTTTAAATGTTGGTTGAAGTTCAAAGATGGTTTTTACACTTTTTATTTTTTTATTTTTCTAGGGTAGTGTAGGGTAGGGTAGGGTAGGGTAGTATAGTGTAGGGTAGTGTAGGGTAGGGCAGTGTAGGCTAGGGCAGTGTAGGGTAGGGTAGTGTAAGGTAGGGTAGTGTAGCGTAGGGTAGTGAAGGGTAGGGTAGTGTAGGATAGGGTAGGGTAGTGTAGCGTAGGGTAGGGTAGTGTAGCGTAGGGTAGGGAAGTTAGTGTAGGGTAGGATAGTGTAAGGTTACCTACCCTGTAGGGTAGATAAATGTTTGGTGTTTTTATGGCAAAACAAAGTTTGCTGGGTCAGCTAGTAAATAAATAAATGTTTATCGATATTCTAAATTCATGATGAATAAAAACCGGGAAAATGCGAGTCTGACTCGCGCACAGAGGGTTCCGTGTGAACAACTACATTCAGCAAAATAAATTTAGAATTTACTTTACTTACGTTCATAAACAATAAAAGCACCTAACGTTGCTCTAACGAAGGGACAAAATTAATTTCGCCGTTCGAAAACTTTTGTCCCCATACATCGATATACAAACATTTTACTTTTCCATGCACATTTTATAAGTTGGTCGTCTTATACTCGTAAACTTGTAAAGCCTACTTAGCTGTAATAGTTTTCCTTTTAATTTCGTTTACTACTGCTGTGTTTTTTTTTACATATCCAAAAGCATCCATTTAACTGGCAGGGGGGACACACTTGACTCTACACCATTTAAAGCTTAATTTTACGCAAATGGACACAGAATCGAAAAACGGTTTTCACCTGTTAAATTTTGAATGGCCTATCCAATAATACCTCACACCATGGGTTATACGAGAAAAAAAAAACCACTTTACGTGTACAGGAGGTACCCTAAAAAATATTTTTCTTCCTTAAATCTCTATCAGCCGTCATCTCGGTGTTCACTTCTTTCCTAGACAATGTCATCATTTACACGAACGTCTTTTCCTTTGGGTGTACCTTTCATAGTTGTAGACTTTTATACTGAAAATGTTCTTGTTATTTGGTGCTTTTGCCTCCAAATTTATATTTTAAAGTTTCTTTGTCTACTTTATGTAAGTATCACAATGACAATCGAAATACACTATACTTGAACGTTAACTATTAGGTTCACGCAAGGTATTTTACCTTGGACGCCCAAAATGGCCGGATCCGTTTGTTTACCAGTAGATAAATTTATAGGATTAAAGCAGTCCTAATCTATGTTCGGCACCATTTGGCTTCACCATCCAAACTCCACAAATCGTGGGCTCTGACCAGTCAGGTGCTGAAACACTCTGAATGTTTCATTAGTTTCGTATCGAGCGATACAATCGGACGTGCTGATTTACGCTTCAGTGCTTTTTGACGATTTAGTAAACCAAACTTTGAAGTGTGGATTTGATAGTTCCGTCTAGTGGTCTAATCGATGGACGGGTCACCATTTTCATCTGAATACAAAAATAGAAGCAATCCAACGCGTTTTGGTGACTGTTTTTTAACCCCCGCCGTAAAATGAGGGGTGTTATAAGTTTCACGTGTGTTGCTGTGTATCTGTGTGTCTGTGGCATCATAGCGCCTAAACGGATGAACCGATTTTAATTTAATTTTTTTTGTTGGAAAGGTGATTTTGTCGAGAGTGTTCTTAGCTATGTTTGAATAAAATCGGTTCTGACTTCCAAAAGTTATGGGCGTTTTACTGTTTGAATCGGGGTGTTTTCGCAAGATTAATGAGTCGGGGTCATTTAAAATTTTAAAATTTACTTGGTTTAAGTACTCGTTACTTTTTTGTGCTCTCAGAGCAAGATTTAAGGGAAACAACGCCTTGCTTTAAGAGCTCATGGTAAGGCTCTAGATTTACAGTAACTCTGGAATAATACTGAATCCCAACGCACATAACAATGAAACCTACTCGTCAATCATGTAGTTTAATGTCCAAATTCATTTATAAAACTCATGTCAAAATACCCATTTTAGCAAAAAAGCTTTGCTTGTTAACAAAATAAATTGCCCATGAAATATCATTCCACGGGCAATTTATTAACAAAACTTAAACACACGTCATGTTGTGCTGAACAATGGATACAAAAATGTTTTACTATCTTTAAAACTGTTTCGTGTCTGACAAACCACGTATGACGTTACACAGAAATTATAAATATAATAAAATAGTGAACTTTGACGTTCTTGTTCCTATTAGGGTGTAGAGCTATAAAGCTCTACCTACACCCTCTTAGGTATGATAGGGCTATATTTAACAACTTTATAGATTGTTAATAAAAAATAGAGTATACAAGTTATACCTAAAGTAACGTATGGAAGCCAGACAGGAAGTCGCTCTATGTGATATACTAGTATTCAGCTGTACCTCGTTAAACTGGAAGCCGACTCCTTGGAAGACAATGCTAACTAGATAAATGCTTAGCAGTTAGGTAATATATCAGGGTATACCTAAGTGTATCATAGACCAAGGACCAAGCCTGGATTAGAAGATTTTATCGATGTGTATCAAGCTTAACAGTTGCATTGAATGGATTTGGCAATTAAAAGAAGCGGCGGATTTCGTTACATCAATGAGTTTCAATGGGCTTGTTGTGTCGGAATAGCATAGCGATCCAAAGCTAAGCTACGGGTTTAACTTATAGGTCACACAAGCAGTTCTGTCTTTATTTATAATGCTGGTGTCCAGGAGCGTCCGGTTTGACTGGTAGCTGACCCCAAAATAGTTGGGAAAGGGCAAAACAAATCGGTTGCTACTGATTTAACTTGGCAGGTAGTGTCGCTTGGGCGACATGGCAACTGATGCGGGCCGCGATGTGGTATGGTAGGCATCGCGGCTGAGGGTTGGAAGCCGCAGGGGAAAGGAGTGCTGATAATGTGGTGCGCCGCTGGCCCTGTTCTCCGCGGCCTGCATGAGGTCGCCTCCAACTGATGGCGGACGCGGTGGGGCCGTAGGGGAGGAGGAGTTTCGGTAGAGCGTTGGCCGCTCTCCCTAACCCCTGCGGCACAGGGGAACCGAAGGTGCCATACACGAGTCGTCTGGCACCCATGTCCTGGTTTGGTCCCTGAGGAAGTCACGGCGTACAAAGTGTTCTGGTGCGTCAGTGATGGGGGGTACACCCCAGAGGAGGGTCGGAGCGGTGCATACTGATGCATGAGCGTTTCTCCACGCAAAAAAAAAAAAGAAAATGTAGTCGCTTGGGGCAGCTGGATGACAGTTGCTGAGAATCAACTGGAGTGTGATTAAAACGTCTGTATTCAGCAGTATACTGTTGTGGGATGAATGGTGGTGGATGATGCTCACTCGCTGGCAACACTGGCGACAGGTCGTCAAAAAACGGCCTCGTAACTAATTTATTTTAAAATTATTGTTTTATTGTGTTTTGTTTGTTAAAAACCCTTTATTAATATTAGAATTCACGTATAAAGTGACCCACGTAGTGTTTGTGACCAGTTTTATTGTAATAACTCAATAACAATTGATATTTCACGAAGTCATGTACCGGCTGTCAACGTTAGAACTGTGGATTTGAATTCTTCGAACCGGGGGAGTATTTTGTTTTGAATAACGTATTTATTGCTGTATTATTTACATACTATACACCACTCATACACTGCTCAGGGCTCTGAGCGACGTCCAGTACACACCGGCTACGTTTATGTCTCATTTTGTTTGACAAATTGTGGAAACAAAATCGAGGACGAAAACACCTGCCTCCAGACAAAACATTCACTGCAAACCCTACTTCACACATAATATATCTTTAATTTAGTGTAAATATTATAGGTAAACTCCATAGTTCATAAGCGTTTTAAATAGACTTTGTTACCATTAAAACTAATGTTCTTAGCAATCCATACAAATATCTAATCTAACAATAAGAACCAAAGTTTAATAAAGTCTTTCCATAAAGTATATAACCTGTAATTAAGTCTGAGAATATTAAATCAAATAGCTTTTCTGTGTTCTTAGTTTTTCTTTCTTTTTCTTATATAGGTACCTCCATATATTTTTACAATCTTTTTTCTTTGAAACTTTTCTATTGTTTTCAATTATTTTACTTTTTTTAACTTTAAAACCCCTCCTACTTTCTCAAATTTTCAACTAGCACAGTATTCTCTTCACATACTCAGCTATTTCTTGTCACATTGCAGGTGTCGCCTAAGAAAAGCAGTCAATATGATGACCCGGGCAGCTACCGTTCGTGACTTGAGTGACAAACTGAAAGCAGCTCTGAGGGAGCTGGATTCATCCAGAAATGAGTGCAGCAAGCTACTGCGGGAACGAGAAGAAAGTGAAGTAGAAATTGAGTTAATAGTGAACAAAAACACTCAACTCAAGAACCAGCTTGCAGAGCTACACTCCCAGCATATGGATATACTGGAACAGCATCACCATCTCCGTCAACTAGTGTCAGATTTTCAGCAGTGCCATGACACTCATGACCAGGCACTGAAGCGTATATCTGTATTAGAAGCAGAATTGTGCAAGGCTCATAACACTATTACCTCCATTGACTCGCTGAAAGTCAGCGAAGAGGTTTCTAACACCAGTAACCTGTACAATGAGCTGATGAATACTGCATCGAAACTGGAGTGTGAGCAGCCCACCATTACCATAGACCTAACAGGGGATGATACCATTGCTAAATGTCCAATTCTAAGTAGTCATAATAAAATTAAGAAATATATTAAAATCAATAAAAGTATTAAGAAATACAAGAAACTTTTAAAAACTCAAAGTGTTTACAAATATAATGTTAACCTTAAAAGAGACTTCAGAAATTTAAAAAACCAATTAATTTTATGTAATAGTAAATTAGAAACTAGTACACAAATGTATGATGTTGACATTCAGAATCTTCAAAGGGAGTTATTGAGTAGGGAAAATACACTAAAAGAAATATTTTGTAAATATGAATGTAGTCAACAGATGTTAAGTGAGCGCATGCAGGAGGCCTGTGAGTTGGTGGACCTGGTGAAGTATAATGCAGAGAGGTATGAGTCATTGACTAACAACCTCTCACCTGTAGTTGTGCTGCCGCTCCGCCACCTCTCATTTCACAACATGTTGCTCCTATAACTTTACCCATCGAGCATACTGCAACAAATTTGAACCCCTCCAAAAGTAATGTCTTAGTATATTCTGATAGTTTCGGAACAGGTTTTGGATCATTGTTAAATAACCGTTCTAAACATACAATAGTGAACCATTGTTATCATAAATTGCATTTTAATGAGCTTATTCATAAAATTCAACAGACACAATTGAATGAGCAAACTACTGTAGTTCTTATTTTTGGAAATAGCCTTAGTGTAACAAAAAGGGACATAGTTAATGGTATTGATACCCTACTTAAGTTAAGATTAGGCAAATTGATACTATGTGCATTGCCCTATTCTGACAAATTACTTGTTCAGGAAAATGAATACATATCTAGTTTAAATAACTTGATGCATATTTTATCTTGTCGTCATAGTGACCGTTTATTGTTTTTTGACACCAACAATTTTGTTAGTGATTTTGTTTTGATTCGGGAACATATGTTTCTTCCCAAAAATAGCCGACATTTATTAGCTACATTGTTAGCTTTTAATATACACGCAGTTATTGATAATTTAACTGAAACTAGGTTTAGTGATTTAACAGTATTATCCAGTTTTTCTGATAATACTACTGTAGACCCTTTAAACTATTAGAGCCGACAAAAGAGAAGACGAATAGTAATATTTTACTATATCATCAAAATATAAATCGCTTCTCCGGCAAAATTTTAGACGTGGAATTGTTAGTAGATAAATACCACATGGATATCCTATGTTTTTGTGAAACTTGGTTAAAACCAGATAGGATGTTGTTTAATGTAAATAATTTTTCAGTTGCCAGCGCGTACAACAGATCCACAGTGGGTGGTGGTACCTTGATACTTTGTAACAGTCATCTCAAATATAAGGAAAGGAAGGATATCACTGCTTACTCTGTTGATCGCTTATGTGAGGTAGCATGTGCAGAGGTCGAGGGGCATACTATCTTGTGTGTTTACAGACCACCAGCATCAAACTTGTCATTGTTTTTAATTTCAATGGAAGAACTATTATGTAAACTTTTCAGAGATAATAAATTAGTCTTTGTTTGTGGTGATTTAAATATAGATCTGTTAGTCAATTCACCTGAAAAATGTAAGCTCATTTCATTGTTCAAATCATTCAACTTAAAATATTTATTTAATGAACCAACAAGAATAACAGCAACTTCAGCTTCGTGCATAGACAATGTATTCACTAATTGTAAAGTAAAAGATTCGTTTGTAATTAGTGGCGTTAGGTCAGACCATACTGGTCAACTAGTATCTTTTGAGTCGGATATAAAATTAAACCTAGTTAAATCAATTCGATTAAGACCTCTTACTAAAAATAAATTAAATTCTTTTAATAATAACGTTTTTAGTAACCTTTGTAACGCCAGTTTTGATTCAAAAGACCCCAATATAAATTACGGCACGTTGTTTTCTACAATTTGCCATGAATTCAATAAAACGTGTCCTGTAAAAACAGTTAAAGTCAACAATTCCAAATCAAAATTTAGTGAATGGGCCACTGTGGGCATAAGAAAAAGCCGAGATATCTTATATAATTTATATTACGAAAAATCTTTGACTTCCGATAAAGTTTTTCACACTTATGTTAGAAACTATTCCAAAATATTTAAAAGAGTCTGCGCTCAAGCAAAATCTCAAATAATAATTAACAAAATTGGTGTTTCAAATAATAAAATAAAAACTGTGTGGCAATTAATAAATAGAGAAACTGGAAAGACACAACAACGCGATCAGAATGAGTTGTCTTTGAAAATAAATAATCAAACCATTTCTGATAAGCAAGAAGTCGCTGAGACATTAGAAAAGTTCTTTACCAACATTCCGTTAGAGGTTACGAAGTCTCTTCCCTCCTCATCTAAATTAGCTGAAGCTCTTCTTAAAGAAAACTTTACCAAAGACATACCGACCTTTAAATTTAAACCAATATGTATTGATACAATTAAAAACGTGTTCAAAAGTCTCAATATAAAAAATACTGAAGACTTATGGGGGATATCCGTTAGGGTTCTTGAAGATATTATTGACTCAATTGCTCCTGTCCTAACAGGCATATTCAATCAATGTTTGGACAGCGGCACGTTTCCTGACTTAATGAAACACAGCAAAGTAGTACCAATTTTCAAATCAGGTTGTAAGAGTGATCCCTCTAATTATAGACCTATATCCGTGCTTCCACCATTGAGTAAAATCTATGAAAAAATCATGCTGGATCAGATGTTGTCTCACTTCAATTCAAATGGGATCCTGCATAGTCAGCAGTTTGGTTTCACGAAAGGTAGGTCGACTACGGACGCGGGAGTAAAACTCATCAGTCACATTTTGGAATCTTGGGAGAAGTCCCAGGATGCCATTGGCATTTTCTGTGATTTCTCAAAAGCGTTCGACTGCGTCGACCACAACACACTGATCTGTAAATTATACCACTACGGAATTCGAGGACAAGCTGCTGATCTTGTGCTTTCATATTTATCAAACAGACAGCAAAAAGTGAATGTTTATGGGGTGACGTCCTCCGGATCTCTAGTCAAGATGGGCGTGCCCCAAGGTTCAATTCTCGGCCCTTTCCTTTTTCTTGTTTACATTAATGATCTCCCTTTTATGATGGCCAAATTATCGGATATAATTCTATTTGCTGATGATACTTCGCTAATTTTTAAAATAGATAGGAAAGATACGGATGTCTTACATGTCAACGAAAGTCTTATTATTCTCACAAAATGGTTCGCAGCTAATAATCTTTTACTGAATGCGACAAAAACTAAATGTCTTAAGTTCTCTTTACCAAATGTACCACAACGAGACCTGAATTTGAATCTTGACGGCAAAAGTCTTGAAGTTATAGCTGAAACTGTATTCTTAGGGATTACTATCGATTCAAAACTGCAGTGGGGCGCGCACATTAGAACTCTTTCGGGTAGGTTAAGTTCAGCTGCATATGCAGTAAGGAAAATAAGGCAGTTAACCGATGTAGCCACAGCTAGGTTAGTATATTATGCTTATTTCCACAGTATTATGTCTTATGGCATTCTGCTGTGGGGATCAGCAGCAGATGTTGACTCAATTTTCATCTTACAAAAGAGGGCAATCCGCGCGATCTATAAAATGGGTCCTCGCGAGTCCCTTAGAGAAAAATTTAAAGAAATCGATATACTGACTCTACCATCACTCTATATTTTGGAATGTATTTTGTATGTCCGCAAAAATCGAGGGCTTTTCAAAACTAGAAGCGACTTACATAATTTAAATACACGCAGTAAGCACGAAATTGTAATACCCAAATTCAGATTAACAAAAACTAGCAAGTCTTTTTATATAAACAGTATACGCTTTTATAACAAGTTGCCAAAGTCAGTTATAGAACTGACCGATGGAAAGTTCAAAAACTACATCAAACGTGTCCTTGTTAAAAAAGCATATTATAAAATCAAGGACTACGTTGAAGATAAAAATTTTGGCTTTAGCTCCTTCTGCGCATGCGGCTTAATATGTGGTTGTCTCTAACTATTCTCAATCTCATTAATTCTTTGTTTTTTTTTACTTTCTTTTGATTATTCTTTTTACAATGGTTTTCAATCATCTTCATAGCCCTTTGCTAAGAAAAGTTACAGCACTGATAACAATATTTGTGCCACATGTTAGATTTAGTCTTTTTTTTATTTTACTTTTGTATAGATTCCTTTACCGATTATTTTGTAAATGTGTGAACATTGTAGGCCTTCTAGATGCTTGTTAACTTTTTAACTCGTTTTATTTTCTTTTGTTTAAATAATATGTAATCTTTTTTTTTTGCTTTCTTACGACTTATTGTCGGGCCTACGTTGTCCCCACATATCTAAGTACAAATGCTGTAACAAGGAAATATTGTAAAACCAAACCATTTTTTTAAAAGAGTAACCATGGAGTTTCTTGCCGGTTCTTCTCCATAGGAAACGACCAACCCGAACCGTGCACATTGTCGACGTTTTATAAGTGCCCATGTAGGCCTATATGAAATAAAAAAATTGATTTTGATTTTGATTTTGATTTTGATGACGGTGATCTAAGAAGTAGTAAAAGTCGTTACATACGTTTTATGTTTTATGTTGAAAGTATAGGAAAACATTTCATGTAGGTCTTTCGAAAACTTCAAACAATCACAGAATCTACCAAAAATCTACCTGAATACTTAAAAAAATACTAGAAGTAGGTAAATTTCAGTGGCATACCACTAATGAAATGGACCATCTTATTATATTTTATATTTTTAACAAAACATCAACTAGAAATAGCGCATCGCAAAGCTTTCAATGCCACACTGCCCTAACCATTACCATACAGAATAGAACTTATAAAGCATCAAATTTGGCCCATATCCTATTTCCTAATGGAATTTAGAGTTTATGGGAAACGATATGACTTTAATGGGCCATTCCGATGAGGGCACATAATCTTAGTGAACTGTGTTATTATACAGTTGTACAAATTGCCACACGAGTGTGGCATTAAAGGATAATGCATCTGAAGAAAAACAGTTAGAAGACGAGTTCCTACAGCAGAAGAATAAGGTGTATAAAGAAATTTAATCAACAAAGAATCAATACTATTATAAAGCCTTTAAAGATTGTGAAAAAAATCCTCTTAAAATGTGGCAACTTATCAATAGTCTAGCTAGTAACAAAACAAAACGTAGCTCTACTCTTGTAAAACTAGACACGCCAACAGGTCAAATTACTGACACAAAGGAAACCTGTGAGTGTTTCAATTTATTTTTCTCAAATATAGGCGCAGAGCTTGCTAGCAAAATTCTAAAATCGTATCATAATAATCAAGCTTTGCAGGTACCCGCAAGCAAAATAGACAGTACGGTCAATCTAGCACAATTCGAACCTGCTACTATTGCAGAGGTACTTAAAATAATTGAAAATTTAGATGCAAACACTAGTATTGATGGAATAAGTACAAAAATTATAAAATGTATTAAAGATCAAATAGCGAAAGACTTAACTCTTTGTATTAATAGGTGTCTAACAGAAGGAAATTTCCCAGAATCCTTGAAAGTTGCAAAAGTCAGCCCTATATACAAGTCGGGCAACAGATCAGATCCAGGTAATTACCGACCAATATCTGTATTACCAATATTATCAAAGGTGTTTGAAAAAATATTGCATAACCGACTTAGTGCATTATTAAAATCAAAAAAGTTTTTATATGAAAAACAATATGGGTTTCGACCGAAGTCAAACACGGTTACAGCTGCAAACGAACTAGTGACAAAAATCAAATCTAATATCGATAGTGAGAAAATATTACACTGGGAGTTTTTGTAGATTTAAAAAAAGCTTTTGATACTGTTAGTCTCGATATACTTTTGTTAAAATTAAATCATCTAGGTGTCTCAGGATCCGCTCTTAAAATTTTAAAATCATACCTTAGTAGCAGATATCAAGTAGTGAAAATCGGTGAAGTCCAAAGCGGACCTCGACAAATCACCTACGGCGTCCCCCAGGGCTCAATTCTTGGGCCATTATTATTTTTAATCTACATAAATAACATTCATGAAATCGGTCTAAAGGGGGATATAGCGCTGTACGCTGACGACACCAGTTTATTTTACTCGGGTACTTCAGTAAACTCAATCATAGAACAAGCTCAACATGACATGAACCTCTTACATACTTGGCTTAAATCAAACTTACTAACAATAAACATATCTAAAACCAAAAAACAAAAAGATTGGTCAGCACAGTAACTTACATATTGATGGTCAAATGCTAAAGAGAGTTCATCAAGAAAAATATCTGAGTCTTGTACTTGACGATCAATTAACATGGAAACCGCATATTGAGAGTCTCAAGAACATAAAACGAAACATATGAACGAAAAATGTGTGACGAAAATGAAATATTGGGATAAGTGTTGTTTTAACGATTTTCAGCGACGGTAAAACCTTGTAGTGGAGATGTGACTAATAGAAAGATACAGAAAAAAAATTGTAATCGGTGCAATAAACTTTTACACTTTATTGGCAAATCCTTAACTTACATTTTTGCTCCAAATAATAATAACCACCTACTATGGTGTTGGTCGGTTAGAAAAAGTGGTTGTGCTTGGTGAATTGCTCGTCTCAAATACTGCAGGTAGGCTCATTCTATAACAGACCTAAAAAAAGCATCTCTTAAAATATATTGCCTATACCAAACTGAAAAATTTAGTTTTCTCAGGTACGTAATTTTAGTTCTCAGCCGACAGAGTATTTCCCATCGCAAATTTTTGCCTCCGTTACACGCAATTGGTACCTGCTATTGACACGGCCATTTTTATAGAAAAAACCGAGAATATGTCCCCAGCGATATTTTTCGGATCTACAGGATGTCCCAAAAAGGACGCAAGATTTGAAATTGAAGAAAAGCACTTTTATTTTTTCGTTATAATATATTTGTATATAAAATCTTGAAGTACATAAAATAGGGTTATTTGTGGAATAACACGTCAGGCAAATGTCCTCCTAGGCTTTGCTGGCACATACGCACTCTTTTGTCAAAGTTTTCTATGACCATTTTGCATAGATGCGGCTGAATTTCCCCGATGCAGCGTCGAATTTCCTGTTTTAAAGCGTGAATAGTTGTAGGCTTATTGGCATAGACTTTAGACTTTAAATAACCCCATAAAAAGAAATCTAAAGGCGTTAAATCGCAAGATCTAGGGGGCCAATTCTGATCACCGAATCGAGAGATCACACGACTAGGAAAAGTTTCATGCAGTAATTGCATCGTTTCTCCGGCTGTGTGGCAAGTGGCCCCGTTTTGTTGAAACCACATTGCTTCCACATCGATATCCTCTAATTCGGCTAAAAAAAACCTTGTTATCATGTTGCGATATCGAGCCCCATTAACAGTAACCGCTTGACCGGCCTCATTTTGAAAAAAATATGGTCCAATAATGCCTTCAGCCCAAAACCCGCACCAAACAGTGACACGTTGTGGATGCATTTGTTTTTGAACAATCACATGTGGGTTCTCTGAGCCCCAAATGCGGCAATTCTGACGATTAACAAAGCCATCGAGATGAAAATGTGCTTCGTCGCTAAAGATGATTTTGTTTGAAAAATCTGCATCCCTGTTTTGGCGGTCGATAATCCATTCAACGAACTCTCTTCGCTGTCCATGATCACGGGGCTTCAGTTCTTGTGTTATTTGAACTTTGTAAGCATGGAGATGCAGATCTTTAGTGAGAATACGCTGGAGAGAGCTTCTTGAAATTTGCAATTCTTGTCCACGATGCCTAATGGATGTTCCTGGATGTTCACGGACATTTTGACGCACAGATTCAATATTGCCATTTGAACGGCTTGTTTTTGGACGACCAGTGGAATGAACATCATTAATTGATCCACTCTCCCTGAATTTTGCAACCAGTCTCTTCACAGTTGATGAACTCAAGCCAATATTCCGACCATATTTTGCACGGAATTTTCGAACCGTACCCGCCAAACTTTCATTACTTTTCAAATATTGTTCAATAATAAAAACGCGTTGATCTTTCGTATAACCCGCCATTTTTACAAATCCTAAACATTCAGCTGTCAAATGTTTTTTTTTTCAGGGTTGCCAGCACTAAAATACAAAACTGGCGGCAAATTGAAATCTTGCGTCCTTTTTGGGACACCCGATATATTTAGATCCTTGGTCTTAGTCCTAAAAATAAAACCATAATTGCAAAAACATGGTTAACCGATAGTATTTAGTTTCTTATAAACGATACTCTTTAAATAATGGTTTAGTTAAAGAGTGCTGTTTATAAGAAACACCGATATGTAGACATAATAGTCCTCTATAAATCAAGTTTCGTTTTATTACGGTTTATGTTGTTGACGAATTCAAAACTTATAATTTAGAGGAGATGATACTAGGTATTTTTCCGGTCAGCTTATAGTCCAAACAGATGGACAACAATATTTTAAACAGAGTGATTGCCTATCTGATCTGCACAACCCAGTAACTAGGTAACTTGATTTTCTGGCTTCTGCCTACCATAACGACTGCTAAAGGTCTACAAATGACAGCCGGGACTATCAGCTTAACGTGATTTTGAGGCACGTTGGACCCTATGAATATTGTTAATTGTAATCCATCCACGGACCGACCACGGGAAGTTTTGCTTTACCTGGAAGATCGGCAAGTGCGGCTGTTATTAATTAGCCACGAGTTCCTCTATTTATTATATTTCTAATGTATTCATTCTCTAACGTTTCTAATGGCACATTTATATATAACGAATATGATGACATGGCGTATTTTGTTTGAAAAATGCACAAACGAGAAAAGCGTATAAATTAATATATTAAGCAGAACACTTTGCGTTCATATTAAAGCGATGTTATTATGAATTTAATATGAAAATTGTGGCATGTTATTCAATTTATTAATGATGTTAGGAACGAAATATAATAGGTAGGTATTTACTCGAGCAAAAAAGCTGTATGAGTGCAGAGCAGAAAATGTTTAGGACTAAGAATATTAATCAACGGTCTATACAGATTGCGCTAACAATTTTTACCACAAATAGCACTTCAAATCCCTCCCAACTGTGTTTACCGCAAATTTTAATATTGCATTTACTAACCAGTATAAAGCTGCTAAAATTTATTCCACCCATAAATAATGTCAAAATAAAAGTTCACAGGATAAGAAAATAATTGCATCTTAATAGTACAAGATGATAATTTATAAGCACCTTTGGGTAGTTATATTAATTGAATGGCATAAATTGAACTGTATTAAACTGCCATTACTTACAACCCTGAGGGCTTTAGGCTGGTTGCACGATGGTGACTTTGCGATTTTGATTAGTTTTTTTTGGTGATTTTTTGGTGAGATTTTCAAAACCTGAATAGTCGATGGTATAAGCCCATATATGGCTATGGCTTATACCATCGGCTATCCAGGTTTTAAAAATCTAATTTCTCTTAAAAATTACAACTTGCTGAAGTCTGTATGAGAAAGCAAGCATTTTGATTGACCCTGTTATTTGAAGTTGCAAAATATTTTGTAAGAACTAAACGGTTTTGTACTGCGTTTCTTTATAAAAAGTGTGTTATTGTAATACTATATAGTTACTTTTCTTGACGTTTCTATATTTTTATAATTATTTGAAATTCCAATGGTTTTTCATTGGAATCTTTTTATAAACTAATAATATTATAACAAATAGTTTTATGTACTGTAATAATTTACAACTACTATCGTAATGCGGTTAATATAAATTGCAAGTCTACTTCAGATTGAATTTCTTCGCTTGCTTGATATTCGCTAGTTACTTGAACTCCGTAGCAATTCTCATGCAAGTGAAACTACTAGCAAAGTAAACATGAAGTTATAAGATAAATTTAAAATATCGACAACTTTAAGTTGAAACGAAATGGCTTTTTCATGTTAAATAACCTAATATTCATTTTAGTAATGAATTAATTTTTTGTCAATTTAACTCGTCTGCCTTCTTTGGTCTACCTAGTAGTAGCAAGCACTGCTGTCAAGCATGAGTCCCCAGGCTTGAATCCCCAATCGGGCAAAGTGTCATTTTGTTTTTCTATTTGGGATTTATCAGTAGCCGCTCGGTGTCTGGATTTATACCTGGTTGAAAATCTAAAGTTTTTAACGAATTTATTAGCTTTAAATGAGAGCAGTGGTGGCCCAGTGGGAGCAGTGGTGGCCCACTGGTATCGGCCGCGACTTACAAGTTGTAGGTCGTGGGTACGAGCCCAGGCAGGCGCTTTACTTTGTGTAAATTATTTCTTCACCACTGCTCCCAAAACGGTGAAGGAAAACATCGTGAGGAAACCGGCATGTCCTAGAACCAAAAATTCGAAGACATGTGACATCCACCAACCTGCACTGGGCCCGCGTGGTGGATTACGGCCCATTCCCTCTCACAGAGAGGAGGCCTATGTCCCAGCAGTGGGAACAGTAATAGGCTGATGATGTGAATGATGTGAAATGAGAGCATTCAATTGATTTGGACGCACATTTTAGGATGTATTATCGAGTGTAAAATCAACAACCATCTTCTTCTTCATTTCGCTCTTGACAGAGCGGTCGTGGTCACGATGTATTTGTCCACCACTCTACTCTAAAGGTATTAAGCACCAGATTACTGTCCTGTATTGTCCTGAGTCTAATGGTGTTGCCGAGAGGACGAATAGGTCCTTAGTTGAGAAGGCTAGGTGCATGCTGCAAGACAGTTGCCTACCTAAAACTTTCTGGCAAGAAGCACGTACGTACAGCTACTTAACTTAAAAATAGATGTCCACACAGAGCTTTATAAAATCGTACCCCCTATGAGCTATGGTACAACAGAAAACCAGACATTGCTCATTTACGTGTATTTGGTTGTCGTGCATACGTACATGTACCATCTTGCGATCGCCAAAAGTTAGATGCAAAAGCAAAGCAGTACATATTCGTTGGTTATTGTGATGACAACAAATCATATAGGTTTTTAGATCCTTCCAATATTTGGAAATCTATTAAAGGACGGGATGTAGTATTTTTGGAGAATTGATTTTCGAATCCTAAAGTTAATGATGAGACACCCCGTCAAGATATTGTTCTCTCTTCTGATACCAATAATTTACAGGTGCAAAGCAGCTCAGCTGTGGAGTCAGCCTTGAATAATGATCTTGTTGCAAGTACAAATGCTGATGCTGTACCTGCGGTACCACCCCTTCCTGTTACCTATCCCCTTCCCGAAATTCCTGTAGTTCCTGCTGAGGAAGAAGAGGTGGATGTGGAATCTGGTACGAGGTACAATTTGAGGGATAGAAAACCTGTAAATTATCGCTGTACTGTCTGTTGTTCGACGATGCATAGTGGTGAGTTAACAGATGAACCTTATTCTTATTCTGATGCTCTTTTACGTCCTGATAAAGCTAAGTGGATAGCTGCTATGGAGGACGAATACAATTCTTTGATGGCCAATGGTACTTGGACCTTAATAGAAAACAAATGAACACAAACAGAATGGGTGTCACAGAGGAACTGAAAGCGTTCTTTGAGATAAAAAGGAGTAAAAGGATTAAATAACACAAAAGAAAAGTTAAAAGATTAAAGATTAAAGTGCTTCATTATATTCTCAAAAGTTCTATTCATTGTAGGACTCTGTCCATTCTATTTAAAAGTTATAGGTATTATGGGATAAAGGCAATAAGTACCATCTTTCATCTTCTAAAATCTTCTTGAAGTATTTCTGCGCTCTACCTATTCTTTTCTAGTTTTGCATTTAAGTACTCATTCTGCGATAGACGCAGCGTTGGAAGGCCTTCCTCTAGGTAAAGCGACGACCTGGTCCTGGACCTGGACGGCTGCGGGAGTCCGATGGATATATATAAACGCACAGGACCGACCAGTGTGGTGACGCTTGGGGGAGGCCTGTGTCCAGCAGTGGACGTCTTTCGGCTGAAATGATGATAATGACTCAGTCCATTCTTTTTTAGGGCTATATTAAAAAAAACGGCCAAGTGCGAGTCGGACTCGCGGACAAAGGGTACCGTACTTTGTAAATTGCGGTTTACGATTTATGACGTATTAAAAAAAACTACTTACTAGATCTCGTTCAAACCAATTTTCGGTGGTAGTTTACATGGTAATGTACATAATATATTTTATTTTAGAAGTTACAGGGAGGGGGGACACATTTTCCCACTTTGGAAGTGTCTCTAGCGCAAACTATTCAGTTTAGAAAAAAATGATATTAGAAACCTCAATATCATTTTTGAAGACCTATCCATAGATATCCCACACGTATGGGTTTGATGGGGAAAAAAAATAGTTTCAGTTTCAAGTATGGGGACCCCCAAAATTTATTGTTTTTTTTCTAGTTTTGAGTGAAAATCTTAATGCGGTTTACAGAATACATCTACTTACCAAATTTCAACAGCATAGTTCTTATAGTTTCGGGAAAAAGTGGCTGTGACATACGGACGGACAGACAGATAGACAGACAGACAGACATGACGAATCTATAAGGGTTCCGTTTTTTGCCATTTGGCTACGGAACCCTAAAAAGACTATTTTCTATATGATAAAATTGGAAGTGTTTAATTTGTCCCACAAATATATAAAAATAAAGGTTATCTTTTTAGCCACCCTGCTAAACTTGATCTTATAAATTATTTCACAGATGATAAATCGAGCAGCAAACACATAAAGATAAATAAGCACTTCTTGCTTGCACACACACATTATTGAAACCGACCCAATTCGGATTTCTGCCAATTTCTGGGTAGCTGATAAAATATATCGCACACCTAGATAAAGAGTAGCACAACTCAAAATAGTTTAGTAAATAGTTTATAGTTTTAGTTTCAAATAGTTTTCGGCGCTGATTCCGATAATTGCAATAACTCAATTTTGGATTATTTTGAGTTGTGCTACCCTTCATCTAGGTGTGCGATATAGATCCTGTGCAAGGTACATTAAATCTATTTTGGTATGAATAACTTATCTAAACACTTTTCACATACTTACTATTTAAGTGAGTCCATCTCACCGCCAACAAACATAACTTGAATCGATCCGTATAACCATGGTCAACGCGCAAACCACATTATCTATTCAAATAAATTCTAGGCCGCGACCCGGCGCGCGATGTTTAGCTTAGGTATACATATGACGCTAGAGACTAGTGATATACAGGATGGAGTATGAACCGTGGTGAAATTTGATGAAAAATGATTTCTGAATATATGAGGCGACTATTAAGAATTTGGTGATTATAAAGCCATGCTTGGCTTTTCAATGTCATTTTAGTCAAAATAGTTCAGAAATACTGAATAAGCCAATCTGAAATCAAGTCCTTGAGCAAGCATGGTGATTCGTTCCCGTGCCCTCTATGAAAAATGTACAGTTGACATATATGGGCATATTTTTCGTTGTTAATCCTAACTTAAAATTTACTTACACCGTTGCTCTTAATCATAACTGGTGACAGGGACTCGATAATGTTTTTCTTGATTCTTATGCCATCATACTACTCCTACGAGCTGCCAAAACTAGGTCTTCTTCGCAAAATCACTCGATTTGTCTATAACCGCCCATTTTAACAGCAGTCTGTACATCAAAGCTGATTTACCTTCAGCCCGTATATTACTAAAGGTGTGGAGAAGTAATTCATTCCCAGATTTTCTTTACTAGTTGAGTACCCTTTGAGCGCCTTACAACCTTTTTATATTAGTTTTTTTCCTTTACCATTGACTGACTTAGCTTTTTATATTTCCATATCTGAATACGTAAAGTTTCGCATTTATATTGGGAGTAATGCTAATGAAATTTGGTAGGCAGAATTTGGTGGCGTTTTTGTGATTTCATTTTGGTGATTGTGTTTAATCTTTTGGTATTCAATGGTTTTTCTGACTCTTAGTTCTTGAACAATTCTCCTTCAGTTTTCATACAAATGACGTCTTTATCATTATTTCAGAAGTTCAATCGCCGATAAGTCGCTACATCGACCAATGCTTTGCTTATCGCGTCCAGCGCTCTCCCACAGTCTTCACCAGCTCGCTTAAGATCACCTTGTTGCTTGACGCAAACGAATAACATAATGTATAGCATAGGTAATCAACAACGATATTTTCAAACTAGAATAACCAAATTCAATATTTTATTGACATAAAAGTGTATAAATTAATAAGTAACCAATACAAAGTGTTACGAAACGAAAAAGTAACAATTTATAGAGAGTAAATTAGACAACAAGAATGAAAACCTAACATACCCCCTGATCTGACCTAGCCTGACCTGATATGGGAGCTTTCTGAAGTCATAATTATGCTTGTCTGTTAAAACTCTAGAAAAAAGATGAATCTACTTTATTAAATCCTATTTCTATAACAACCGTGAAAACCGATAAAATAATTATTTGCACAGACTACCTTTTTCTAACCGTAGCTGTGCGAATCTCATTTTAAAGTTGTTTAAACAATCTTGGGATCAGAAAAATACTTTTAAACTTTTCTTAAGTCACGCAGTGGTAAAAAGCTAGCTATTTATAAAGTTGGTAACAAGGTTAACCGCCTGAGCTGCGTCAGTCCCATTTACCAGACAGTTTCTCTAACGAAATTTATAGCAAAATTACAGTCCAAATAGTCTTGTCAGACATAGACCGTTGATTTATATCTTATGCCACAATTTCAATAAGTGTTTACAGTCCTTAAAATTTTGGCAGTTTTGACTATAAAACTATTTGATGCGAATGCGTGCACCATTATTTTTTTCGTATAGCTATTGTCTGTCTAATAGATTCTAACTATAAGAGACTCTAACTATAAAACCAACGCATTTTTTTGTATTTCAATACTATACCAATAACTACCACCTCGAAGTCATTACTTGTAAACAATATGCTCAAAGTAATAAATCTTCCCGTACCAAGATGATTACCTTTTAATAAGACCGTATTCTGATCGCGGTCCCGGTCTCTTAATTAATACTTTTATGACTGAGGTAAGGCATATGTTGTGATGTGACCGAACTGATACCATTGACGCGTCTTTGAAGTGCGCCGCCGATAAGCTCGGAGGAAAGAAGTGGTTAGGAATTCGTTGGCGTGGATAAGAAGTGGTGATAGAAGTTGGGGTAAAGAATTTTTACACTGATCTTTAAGTGTTGGTACTTATCTAATATTATAAACAGGTAAATGGTTTGTTTGGCTGAGTTATGTTTTAAAAAGTAATCTCTGGAAGTATTGATCCGATTATCTAATATATGTAACATTTTTTTTATTGTTTTAATATATTATTATTACTTACGTAGTAACTATTAAGTAATCTGAGTTATTACGTAATTTTTTTTCCCTTGTATTTACCAAAATTGTTCTAACAAGCAAATAAACTTTTGTCTGATATAATTTTTTGAAGTAGAATCACAAAGAGATTATGTCGGTACAATAATTCAATTGATTTATGTTAACATGCTTTTATTAATTTGATTAAAATAATTTATTTATTTTATTTATTTATTCACAATATTTTAGGCTTCTCCCTCGTAATACAATTATTTCAAGTAAAGACCATCTCTAAAATATAAAATAACAACAAACTTCTTAACAATAAAAATAAAACTGATCCGACGCTCATTTAAAACTTAACTATGCCAAAAAACATGTCGACAGCTTCCCCGCTCCGGGCTAAATGCGAAAAAATATAGATCAGGGTTGTTTATAAACCTGTATATGAATATCGTAGAGCAGTTCCGTGTCCCGGAAATGCGGAAAATTATAAAAGATTGGAACCCCACTATGGTTATTGGGAATATTTAACCAATTTGTGCTACGTTGGTTTGTGGTTTTGGACATTATGATTTCTGTTTTTGGTGTTTTTATTGTGCTATGTGTGGTTTTATGTTTTGACTCCTGCTATCGGATTTTACATAGCAATGATTAAGGTTTTAAGGGAAACCATTGAGAATTTAATACCTAACGCTTGATAAGATTATATTGGTTTTGTCCGGCAAAGGCAAGCATCGCAAATTATTGCAAGGTATGACTGAAAAATACATAATTAGAATGAGTAGTTAAGTCTAGTCAAAACACAAATTAAGTATCTGTTTTATCAACTATTATAACTCTACTCCACACTCACTTCTTCATCAACCTACACACACAAAAAAAAAAAATAAAAAAAAAAACTTATTTTTATTTTTAAATTGTTTAATAATACTACATTGTGATAGCGATGACTATGTTGTACCTTTGGTTTAATATTATGTATGCAAAAACTTCCAGAATACTGTCTCTCAAGATATAGCCCTAGTTTGAATGGCTGGGTTCATTTAACAATGGTTACTTTGTAGTTCATACAATATAGCTGTATACTTATGTGTACACTTATTATTGTAACATTTTTTGTACCCATAAACATTTATTGTTATTATTATTATCCAGCAGACATCAGAAAAATACAAATTAATTACATTCAGAGTGGTAATTACATTAACAGTACAGCCGACTTCTACATAGTTTAGCAAAAGCTAGGCGGACCTGATCAATGCAGTAAGTTGTTTTTACCAACGGTTTTGAATTGTCGTGAAATTCTGGCAGTGCCTGTAATGATAAAATGTTTATGTTTGTTAAATAGATAAACAATTCTTTAAAATATTTGTTCATGAGCTTAATGGAAAAAAAAATGTGTTACTTAAAAATGAAAAGGCCACATCATCGCTTACGCTTAGGCGAGGTAGTGGTCAAACGCGAGCCTACGGATAACAAAACAAAAATGCTTATTTAAAGCCCACGGTCGATGATTTAAAAATGATTTCATTTACTTCATATATTATAGGTCAATTTCACATTTCATAATTATGAGGGACGAATTAAAAAAAAAAATTATTTATGAAGCGAATTAAAATATGCCGAAATCATTTCATTATTGTAAGTATATTAGTTTGTAGTTTATTTGTTGCATACCTATCTTTAGATAAATTTTTCATCTACTCTAAATTATGAATTGTGAAGTTCTGAACAACAGGAACCTAAAAGAAAAATCTATTGAAATTATTATTGCATCTACGTAGCGATGTTTCTTTGGTAAAGATTAAAGGTTTCTACGTAAAGATGATTGTCTAAAAGAAAAAAAAATATAGCTTAACCACATTTTTATAGGACTCAGACCAAGAATGTAAATATAGACATGAGAAATATCGCCGCGGACATAGTATTATCGAAATTTTGTATAAAAATGTGACTGTCAATAACAGGCACAAATTGAGTGTCACGACGACGACAAGCATTTGCGATGGGAAATACTCAAGCTGTTCGTAATTAAACCAGCAGTATCTCAGGAAACTACATTTTCCAGTTAGGTATGAGCTATAATATGTAGAACAGACACACATTTGTCATCAAATTGTGTACATAAAAAGCAATCATACTGATCTTTAAAAACTTTGGCTTCTTGAGTAAGCTATTGAAGAATGAGTATTTCCCTCCTATCCAACCAAAACAAAACAACACTTATTTTCCTATAGCTAGCCTTTCAAAAACTTGACAATACATAAAGTAAAAGACTTATCTATACCAATATTATAAAGAGGAAAGATTTAATGTTTGTTTGTACCGAATAGGCTCCGAAACTACTGGACACATTTAAAAAATTCTTTCACCAATAGAAAACTACATTATTCCTGAGTGACAAAGGCTATTTTTTTTATCCCGAAAACGGGTCCTGTAGGTTGGTCCACGGGAGCGAAGCCGCGGGAAACAGCTAGTTAATTCATAAAAAAAATGGTATAATTATTTCAACAAATAGATACAGTGATACCAATACCAAATCATTTGATAAGTCTTCTTACCCTAGATGCCACAAAAATAGGGAGGTTCCAAACAAACTCTCATAGCGCTCTGCAGCAGTTCCAATTACAATAAATTCTCATATTAATGTTTACTTTCAAACGCAACACAATCATGATTGCACTATTTTGCTAGCAGTTCCTGTTAGTTCCTTCCACCTTCAACTTTTTACTCGAAATAAACAAAGCATTACTTACTCTTCTTTTCGTTAACGCTTTTTATTTTGTTTTCGTTACACATATTTTGTTTTACAGGGGTGTCACGAAAACGATTCTGTCGGATGTCTGAAACATTTTATATTAGAATTTCTAGATAAGAAAATAAACATTCCAGCAAAGAGTTTAAAGATAAATGTGTGCTTCAATATGGTTCTGATGTCGTACGTAATTTAGCGGACTTCACGGACGTCCTCAGCGCGGTGAGTGCTATTGTTGATTCTTACAATACTGAGTGCGTTGACATTGAATGTTTGGGTCTAGCATCAGATACATATACATTTATTAATCAGGCTCATGAGTCGTCAAGATGGCTAGACCACTGTTTGGTTACCAAAGCGGCGGCTCAAACTGTTAGTAGGGTATATGTGAAGTATGATGTTGTGTGGTCTGACCACTTTCCAATGATTGTCGAATGTTATTTAGATAATGTTGTACCTAAGAGATGTGCGTCTAGTGAACATGTTAATAACAGGATTACATGGGGCGAGAGGGACATGGCTCAGATTCGATTGTATAATACTGAGTGTCATAAACGTCTGAGATTGATAGATTTCCCAATGCAGTTCCAATATTGTTGTGATCATATTTTTACTGATATAAATCATAGACATCTGATTGATGAAATGTATGGCCAGATTATTGGGGCTTTATGTGAATCTTCGGTGGTGGGCCGCCATAGTAATAAACGCAAAAAGAAGATTGTTATTGGGTGGAATAGATATGTTGCCGATGCACACAGGCTTGCTATGGATAAATTTGTTTTATGGTCCTGGTACGGTAGGCCTACTTCTGATCGTTATTATGAGGAGATGTGTGAATCCAGGAGGAAATTTAAATCTCTCTTAAATCTCGGCTTGGATATTCTGGCGTCCAATCATGTGAATAAGGATTTTCGTGGCTTCTGGAAAAACACGAATAAACTTAGTCATAAGCCGAGCGTGCCTGTGTGCGTCGACGGTGTGAGTGTTCCACAGGGAATAGCCGAACTGTTTAAAGATAAATTTGAAGTGAAAACGTCATTAGGTCCGTCGCGGGCGGTGATCGATGTTGAGCCCATGGGGGAGTTGGTGGTTAGGTTTACTGCTAAAGACATTGCTTCTGTCATACAGTCTATGTCAAGGGGCAAGTCTCTCGGCCACGATAGGCTCAGCATCGAGCATATTCGGTATGCGGGCCCTCACTTGCCACGGGTATAAGCTTTGTTTTACAATCTTTGTTTGAGCCATGCGTATCTACCCCCGGAGATGTTAAGAACGAGAGTTGTACCCGTAGTTAAAAATAAAACTGGGCTATTGACGGATAGGAATAACTATCGACCTATCTCGCTGGCTACGGTTGTGTCTAAGGTATTGGACAGCGTGCTTAATTCCCAATTGAGTAAAATGTACAATTGCATGACAACCGGTTTGGATTTCGAACTGGGTTGTCCACTGAAAGTGCAATTTTGGGATTTAAGCACGCTGTGGAGTACTATACAAGCCGTAGCACGGCAGTGTATGCCTATTTCCTCAACCTATCGAATGCTTTTTATTTGGTTTCCTACGACACTCTTTGGAGGAAGCTAAATAATGCTAACTTACCACCTGAAGTAACAAATATTTTAAAATTTTGGTACGGTAACCAGGTCAACAGTATTAGGTGGGACTGGGCGTACTCTTTTCGTATGGTTTGGAGTGTGGTGTGAGACAGGGAGGTCTTAGTTCTTCGACACTCTTTAACCTGTACATGGACCAGTTGATTGTGGAGCTGAACAGCAACAGAGTCGAATGTTATATTGATGGCATATGTGTCAACAACATTAGCTATGCAGATGACATGGTGCTGCTCAGTGCCTAAGTCTGTGGCCTTAGAAAGTTGGTGAGTCTATGTGAAAGTTACGCCAGTGACCACGGCCTATTGTATAATGTGCGGCAGAGTGTCGTTATGGTGTTTGGGGCTGCTGGAAAATATCCAGAAACGGTGCCTCATGTTAAATCGAATGGTGTACCTTTGTCACGGGTACAGACCTTTAAGTACCTTGGGCACGTATTGACCGCTAGCCTCAGGGACGATGACGACATTGAGAGAGAGCGGAGGGCGCTGTCGGTCAGAGCGAATATGATTGCCCGCAGGTTTTCACGTGCTTCTGGGGGGGTTAAGAAGTCTCTGTTAAGGGCCTTCTGTACCTCGTTTTACACCTGTAGCCTGTGAGTTCATTTTACGCAAAAATTGTACATCGCCCTTCGCGTTCAGTATAATAATGCTTTCAGGGTGCTTATGGAGCTGCCTCGCTTCTGTAGCGCATCGGGGATGTTTGCGGAAATGCGCGTCGATTGCTTTTATGTATTGATGCGTAAAAGATTTGCATCCTTGGTGTGCAGGGTGCGGGCCAGCTCCAACGGCATCCTGGCCGTGATTGCTGATAGGCTGGACTGTGTTCACATGAATCGTTGCTCCAGTATTTCAGCTGGAATGCTGAAGCAATGATGATGATTGATTAAATGTGAATTTTAGATGTTTTTTCAATTGTATCTTTTGTTATTGTGCTACTAACATAGGTATACGTTTGTATTGTTACTTACACCATGATAATGTATGTTTAGATTTAAGTTATTTTTATATGGGCCCTGTCGCCTTAAATAAATGGATTAATAATAATAATATGTTAGATGTTTTGAAAAAATATGCCTTTAAGAAATGGATTTTGTAAATGAGTGCAAATATGGCATAGTTATTTTTTGTTTATATTTATCCCTACCCAATATGAGTTTGCGTAACATTACTTCACAGCTGTATTCCTCGAAAGGTTATGCAGAGGTGTACATAGGGTAGAACACCCGTAGTTTTCTAATTACATTTCAGTCTTGTAATAGAGCGTGAGCCTATTTAATTGGCGTCAACCGAGCATAAAGCCAGACTCCGGGCTGCTACTGAGAAATTCACTATGATTTTAATTGTGCTCTCTTAAGTTGGAAATCTCATTGAAATAAAAAAGCAAGTCAATACCTAATTTCTCATCAGTCTGGGATTAATAATAATAAATAAATAAATCGTTTATTTGGATCAAACATTTTTACACATTCAATTGTACCCACCAAACTGCGAACAGTTTGTCGGTGGGATATTAATATCTACTGCTCTTTCTAGAGCTTACAATACAAGTCAAATCATGACATGACATTATATCTATATTTTGATATCAAGATAAGCCAGTGATTTACACATATTTGTTTACAGGTTTATCTCTATTATGAGTTGCAATGTACCCTAGTATCTTTTACCAATCCCTTTCGAAATGTCAACAAGTATGGGTACCCTTTTAATTGAGGTAGCTATTTTTTTTTAACAACAAAACGCCGTAAGATAAAACGTGTCCTCTTCTTAAATTTTATCCTAAGAAAAACAATAACATTTCAGTTTCCTCTGAAACTTTTGATAGTCTTAGTCTTGTTTTGTTTCTCACGATATTACACTACTCTTACTAAAAGTTCACAAGAATTATGTAGGTACACGCACGAAACTTTGACAATCGCCGACCTAGACTAATGAGCCCTCTCTTAATAAAATTCCAAAAAGACATCAAACTTTTTGTCCTCAAAACCCTCAAAAGTAATATAATAAGGCCTCGAGCCTTATTATATTACTTTTGAGGTTTTTTTAAAAAATTTTGTTCAGATTCTAAGAAGTTACCCAATTAGACACATCTGAAGTCCTTAACATCGGCTTTTCTTATTGAGTTGAAATAATTACTTTCTTCGGAATCTCTGAACTAATAAGAACACGTGGAGTTTCCCCAGTCAGTAACAGAGAACGAAGTGGCAGAAGAAAACGTGTTGACAAGTCATGCATGAAGATGATGATCTTCCACAAATTGCGCTGAGCACAATATGTTTCGACTATCATTGGAATAGTCAGAATTGTCACGGGCCGTCAATTCTTATGAGTAAATGGTGACACTCCTTGACACACTTGGTTTGTAGAGACATTTTTGACAGTGCCATCTCTAGCAGTGACCGTCAAAGTTACTTGTTGCTCTGTGGTTTCATGATGCAATATGGCTGTTGGTCCACTCTAAGTTTGTCACTAGACCTTGCAAAGACATCTTTGTTACCTTTTTATTTTTCTTCTATAAACTTTTACTTCGTGACTATTTTAATTAAGTAAATAAAGTTTTAAAACTGTCTGTGATTTTTATAGAGTTTGCGCTATTACAATATATTATGATGATAAAATATTTACACAATTTTTCCTTTTAAGTAATTTAAAAAAATTGGTATATTTTTTAATGACCTTTTTAATATAGCTGCAAATAAATTCATCATTTTAAGTATTAACGTTGCAATCATGAAAACTTTTGTTACTTTTAAACGAGAATCCCAAAAATAATGTTGCATTAAAATAATGCTGTTGCAACTGAAACCCAGTATTTCAGCATATTAAACCCGCTTAACTTACTCCATTTATTATCTTTTAAATGCACACTCGTGTAGAAATCTACACAACTATATAGTATATAGTACATACAGGTCGCTAGATTCTTTATATACCCTCATCGGGATGGCCCATTAAGACCATATCTTTGCCCATAAACTCTAAATTATATCAGGAAATAGCATTTGGGCCAAATTCGATGATCCACGAGCATAATTCTGTATGGTAATGGTTAGGGCACTGCTGTATAGAAAGCTATACAATGTGCAGTATGTTTTGTTCTTATTCCTTTATTGACATAAAACATACTCTTTATTCAAATTTGTTTGGTTTAGTTAGATCATGATCATCACCATAACATCAGCCGAAATATGTCCTCTGCTGGATATAGTTACATGAATGCTGAAACTTCTGCAATCCAGTTTGACAGCTAGGTAATCTTTTTTTTGCTTATCAGTTATGAACCAAAAACTACTCTTTGATTTACCAAACGTAATGCACAACGTACAAAGTACGTTATGGTTCGTAAATCACAGAGTAGTTAGAGAACTACATCGAATATTTATGTCTTAAAAAACAACATCGCTAGGAACTTCTACTACTACTAAGAAAGCCATCATCATCAGCATTTAGCAGACTCACAGTAATGCCTCTTCAATCGCACGTCCTTTATCACCATTCTCAGAAACTCTCAACCACAATCACAAGCCTCCCTGATAAGATCACCACTACGTAGGTATATATTAGTCAAATCAGAAGCATCCAATCTACCTAGCCATTTTCTAACTATATCGGAATCGGTAGTCTGTCTGACCTTAAATTTTAAGCAGTAACATATCCTATGATTGCCACGCTTTAACTACACAACAAGTCCTACCAAATATAATATCGATATAACGAAATCCACCGCTTTCTCTAATCAATGTATTTAATACAATTGTTAAAAATGATAAACAACGCCAAATTTTCGAGCCTATGATATACTGATGCTGCCCGAAATAAATTGTTGCTAATCATATCTATTAGTCAGCATTGCATTTCCAACTAAGTTGAGGTCGGCCTCCAATCTAACCAGATGTTAGTATTTCGCAAAGAGCGACTGCGTATCTGACGTCAACAACCACAGCTGTGTCCATAAACCAGTTGCTGGATAGTACGGGATCTCTAGCCAAGACTAGTTGTCAGACTAACACTGAAAATCATGTCCGTGTAAATATTTAGAAATTAAAATATTGATTACTTATTCTTTTTGTCTTTATCTCTCACTCGGTCGTGTAAGATTGCTGTTGCCATACAAAACAATGATTACATTTGTAGACGCTGAACATTACTCGTCCAGAATCGAACCACGCCATATTCAGGATCGCAGTAACCATATTCCACTTAACTAAACCAAGTTTGGTCATAATTGGATAGCCATTGAAGAATACCTGTAATATTTAATAGTGCATCCTGGAGATTGCTCTACATGGAGCTGATGTATGAGTGAGAGGATAATATATTACCGAATGCCAGACAGAGCGACAGAGCAGGATAGATTTATAAAGGAAATTGATCATTAATTCAATTTGATTTCTATCAAAGAAGTACAATTTAGTATTTGGTATTGTCGAGTAAGCGAGATGGGTGAAGAACTTATTTGACGTCTGACAAAGATAGAAATAGGCATAATTATTCAATAGACTTAATAGTTTGTATGCTTATGTATATTTGTAAGTTTATGGTAGCAAGGCAAAGCACCGAGACGCCACAGCTGCTCCTGGTAGAGACGGTAAAAGTCGACATTTTCCAAAAAAACAGCTGTATGCAGTTAGACTGGAAGCCAACGGCCCAAGGTATTTAGGAAAATGTTAGATGGGGTTGTAAAGTATAGTCAGCAATTTATCTGAGTAAAAGGGAAAGCACTTGGCAGCTGTACGACGAAGGTCTATACACTTAGTTCAAGTGCACGATGATAGTTCTGTACACTTGAGATGATGAAAACCCGGGGATAATGAAATAAACCGCCCGTGTTGAGTGTGGTAAAATCACTGATTTATTTTACTAAGCGAGTGGACTAAAATGATGGCGCGTATGCAAACGCTGATGTAGCTTAACCTACTTAATATTACGAAATGTGCGGGTTCACCGTACATTCTGCCAACTCTGAAGGAGAAGACTAGGGAATATGTTAAACCTAGATGAAGCCTAGTGTGTCTAAATACAATACAAATGATGACTTAGGATAGATGATACAATTTTTGTTGGAAGCTGGTACAAGGTGATATCAACAATATCTACTCTAAGTACTATGTATACCTAACACTAAATTGTCTGATTATGTTCTTGTTAATATTGCACCATAGGAGAGGTCCCTTTATTTACACTTTTACTAATTTCACTAAACTCACTGATCACTGACACTGGCACGGTTTCACGCACGCACTCAGTAGATCCCAGACCTGTGGGTTCAGCTTGCGCCTCCACCCCCGGGGCTCGCTCGCCCTCCAGTACACGTACCTCCAACATCTCACGCTGCTGCGGCGCAGGTGTGGTGCGGCATTTACTTTTGATAAATAAGTATACGCATATGCCGCCTAAGATGAGTACCAAGGCCAAGGTAACGTACACGACGGAATAATGGTGGATGTCGTGGACGTTTAGTTGTGTAGAAGATTGTTCCTTTATATTGGCTATTTGGTCTCTCAGCTGATTCCACATATGGGTGTGGTTTTCCGGAACGTCGAAATCGTTGGGCAAGGTTGTATTTATTAGAGAGTTCAAGATGGAAACCTCTGGGACTTCGATTTTTGATCGCAAGTTCAAATAGCGTAAGTAGTTGTTGTGGGTGTGAATACTGTACGAATCGGATTTCAGTGTGCATCCATAACCTAGGTCAATGATACCACTGCCCCGTATAACTGTCGTTGTTGTATCAGCAATACAGGAAATACGGAGTTCGCATGACTCACAACAGGTGTAAAACCAGGAATTCAAGTTGTGTAACTTAACCCAATAATTGTGGCACGTGGACACTTCTTGTTTACATGCGCTTAAATTACTTACAGTCTGGATATCGCATAACGACTGTTTTATTCCTAAATTGTAAATAGGTTTATCAATGGAGCACAGTAGGCGATTTTTACTTGTTATATGGAAGCATGCTTGCAGGTCGCTATCTGATAGGAGAAGAGCGAGGTCCTTTTGTATGTTGTAGGCAATATACGGTGAGCTTGGGACAGTGCGAACGTGATTCGAGCCCCTTTTCTGGGGAACAGGTATTATTCTATCCAACTCGAAGATATCGTTGCTCACAAGCGGCATTTTTATCTCTATAATAAGATAGCCATCATACAGCGTTGCAGACGCCTTCATGATCTTGTACAACTCAGATAGGTCTGATGACTCGATTGGGGTCATTAGATTTCCCTGCAATTGTCCGGAAATAATATTGATCTGACGAGCCAGCTGTTCAGGAGTCATAAGGTACGGGTCGATGCGACCGTGGCTGATGTCTGTCACGGTGTCGATTAGTGTGTGTTGGATTCGCATTAGGTTTGACAATATGATACTCGCAGCTAGGGCGGATGATGTAACATAAATGCCGTTTCTGTTGTCTAGACGCACCTTATTGATTTCGTCAGAGACGTTTTGCAGATGTTGTTTTAAAAATTTGAACTGTTTGTTCATAGTCTCCTCGCTGCGTCGCAGAATGTTATATTCCGATTCCAAGACCAAGGTTTGATTCTACAGTAGCCTTTGAAGATGATTTTCATTATTAGTTATTATTTCTATGTCCTGCTTATACTGTTGAGCGAAGTTTTCATCTAATACTCCGAACAATGTGTTTGCCAGGTACCCTACTCCGTTGATTAAACCACGTTTTTGCCTTCTTGCGTTTGGGTTTTCAAGGAGTTTTTGATAATGCTCAAGTTCCTTTACTTCGTGCTCTAATTGTAGGATGACGCTGTCGTATTGCGAACCCATGCAATCGGCGGTTTGTTTCAAGTGTTTGACATAGTTTTTAATGTTCGATACTCCGTGATAGAACGTGGACATGTTATAAAACACGATGAGTTTCCAATCGTCCTTGATAACTTGGAGGTTGGACATCTTGTCGAAGTAAAGTCCTTGGTTTGCGGTAATTTGCGTAACGTTGTACGTCACCTTCTGTTGTAGACTAGGAGATGCAAATAAAAGCATTAGTAAAACACTGATGAGAAAGGCTTGCAACGTTTTCTGCTTTCGTGGTCGCGGAGACCGCCTTTTGTTTTTAATATGATCTGAAGACGGAGTGGAAGACTCATCCATACTCTGGTTCATGGGTTCAGATGGGGATACCTCCTCATTTACAGGCAAGTATACAAGCTTGTTGACTGGACGCTGTATGGTGTTATTGCTTGTCTTGACAGTAACTACTCTGACATACCCGTCCTTTCCAGGATGAAGTAGGTGTACTCGACCCATTGCCCATTTACCCGGAGGTACGTTCTCTTCACGTATGAGGACGAAGTCATCGACTTTAAGATTATGTCGTGCCTTTTGCCACTTGGTTCTGGTTTGTAGCTGTTGCAGATACTCCGATGACCACCGTTGCCAGATATTCTTTGTCATAGCTTAGACGAGTTGCCATCGCGCTTTAAGCGTTGATGATTCCGGTTCAGTTTGAGGCCGTGATAAAATCGGTGCCCCAGTCAGGAAGTGTCCCGGAGTAAGGCAGTCGTCGTCTGAATTTTCCGTGAGTTGACACAGTGGTCTGGAGTTTCTACACGCCTCTATTTGGCAAAGTAACGTCGAAAACTCTTCGTACGTAAGGCGTTGATCGCCTATGACCCTTTTCAAATGGTATTTCAAGCTCTTCACAGCCGCCTCCCAAAGTCCACCAGCGTTAGGCCAGGCTGGTGCATTAAAGTGCCACTGGATGTTCATTTCACCGATTTTGTTAAAGAAGTCCGGGTTGATATTCTGAATAATCTCCTTATACTCCTTCTTCATGAGTCGATTAGCGCCTACAAAGTTTGTACCATTGTCACTATACATGTGGCCTGGTGATCCACGTCGGGAGCAGAATCTACGAAAGGCTGCTAGAAAGGCGGCCGTACTCAGGTCTGAAACCAGTTCCAGGTGGACCGCTTTGGTTGACAGGCAGACGAAGACTGCGAAATATCCTTTCGTCGTTTTGATCCCGCGTCCTTTATTGACTTTCAACTCTACGTGGCCCGTGAAATCGACACCAGTATGAGTGAATGGCCTTGACGGAGTGACTCTGGCTCGTGGTAAGTCTGCCATAATTTGCTGTTGAACTTCGCTGTTAAATCGGCGACACTTAACGCACAGTCTTAACTGCCGTTTTACCGTCCTGATTCCGCTAAAGATCCAGTATCTATCCCTTATGTAAGAAAGTGTTAGTCGGGGACCACCGTGCAAAGTTGTTATGTGTGCCTGGCTAATGACAAGATCAGTAAGTCGACTGTGGCTTGGTAAGATGATGGGATGCTTTGCCAATGTACTTATACTGGCGTGTTTTAAACGTCCACCAACTCTTAATAAACCATTTTCATCTAGCCAAGGGTTTAAACTGCAAATCTTGCTTTTTGAGCTCACGTGTTGTTTACACTTGATATGTTGTAATTCTTGATGAAATTCCTGTGATTGCACTTCTTTAATAATTAAATTGTAAGCGTTGTTTATTTCTGATGACTTCAGAAAACCATGTGTTGCAATCTGTTTGTTGCGAATTCGCTTGATGAAACGTGAAACCCAGCCAGTAATCCGCACAATTCGTGTCAACGAACTGTAATTTTGCAGTAATTCAGTAATAAATGTAACATTGTTTTTCACTAAGGCTGTGTTCACACAAACCGCTTTTGTTTCTATTGTTGGGGGCTGGTATACGATCTTTACTGCATCTTTCCTCTCGCAACCTTTTAGCCATTCAGGCCCTTCCCACCACAAAGATTGGTTTAACAATTGATGAGACGTTATGCCTCGTGTAGCACAATCAGCTGCGTTTTCTTCAGAGCTGACATGACTCCAGAATTCTGCCGGAACGATGTTGGTTATCTGCTCAACCCGGTTAGCTACAAATGACTTCCATCTGGTTGCATCTCCGTGTAGCCAGCCCAAAACTATCATAGAATCTGTCCATGCATGAAGCGTCATACCTATATTTGGTAAGGACTCAATGACCTTCTTTACAAGTTGAGATAGAAGTAGCGCGCCGCAGAGTTCCAGTCTAGGGAGCGATGTTTTCTTTGCGACCGGTGCCAGCTTTGTTTTTGCAGCAACAATTGTCGATGTGTACTCGCCCTTATTGTTCTTGGTGACGAGGTAAATAACGCAAGCGTAAGCTTTGTCTGATGCATCGCAAAATGCATGTAATTGACAGGTTTTTTCTGTGTTACCTAAGAATCTTGGTATGCGAAATTTGTCGATGCTGTTGATGTCTTCTTTTAATTTAAGCCAATATTCTTGCATGTCCTTTGGTAGTTCTTGATCCCAGTTGGTTTCAATGGACCACGTTTTTTGAAACAGTAGCTTCGCTCTGATTGTAAGCGGTGATAACCAACCAAGAGGATCGAAGAGCTTAGATACTTCGGACAATAATTTACGCTTTGTAATTACTGCATTACTCTTAGGGATTACATGAATTTGGAACATGAATGTATCGGACGATGGGTTCCATTTTAAGCCTAGAGTCTTTCTCGATTCGAGACATTTAAATTCGTACGGACTGTTCAATTGGTCGGTTGTTAAATGTTGCAGGAGTTCTGGAGCGTTACTTGACCATTTTCGCAGGTTCATACCAGCACCGTGGAGCATTTTGATAAGTTGTAGTTGTAGCTCTTTTGCTTGATCGGCGGTATTCTGTCCACTCAGCAAATCATCCATGTAAAAGGAGTTCTGTACAGCTGCTGCTGCTAGTGGATATTTTTCTGCGTCATCTGCCGCGAGTTGTTTTAGAGTCCGCATAGCCAAAAATGGAGCTGCCTTGGTCCCGTACGTTACAGTGGTTAATTGATATTGATTTAATTGATCATCCATTGAATCTCTCCAAATGATCGTTTGCAGAGGCTGATCTTGCTCTCTAACGAGTATCTGACGAAACATTTTTTCAATATCCGCAGTGATTACATATTGGTATTGCCTCCAATTTATGATAAGTGCTAATAGGTCTTGTTGTAAGTTGGGTCCACTGTACATTAAGTCGTTCAGACTGTTACCGGATCGTACTAGTAAGCGAGATGGGTGAAGAACTTATTTGACGTCTGACAAAGATAGAAATAGGCATAATTATTCAATAGACTTAATAGTTTGTATGCTTATGTATATTTGTAAGTTTATGGTAGCAAGGCAAAGCACCGAGACGCCACAGCTGCTCCTGGTAGAGACGGTAAAAGTCGACATTTTCCAAAAAAACAGCTGTATGCAGTTAGACTGGAAGCCAACGGCCCAAGGTATTTAGGAAAATGTTAGATGGGGTTGTAAAGTATAGTCAGCAATTTATCTGAGTAAAAGGGAAAGCACTTGGCAGCTGTACGACGAAGGTCTATACACTTAGTTCAAGTGCACGATGATAGTTCTGTACACTTGAGATGATGAAAACCCGGGGATAATGAAATAAACCGCCCGTGTTGAGTGTGGTAAAATCACTGATTTATTTTACTAAGCGAGTGGACTAAAATGATGGCGCGTATGCAAACGCTGATGTAGCTTAACCTACTTAATATTACGAAATGTGCGGGTTCACCGTACAGCAGCATTTTAAAACAACTATTATGACGCCTGACAGCTGTCTTAGTCCCCATAAAAGGTTAATCAATTCAAAAATGCACCTCTTTAAAACATATTTTGTTCGCCTTCAATTATATCCGATACCGATCCTACAATCTCCACATAAAAAATTATGTCATAACACTGTATCCAATCTTGGCATCAGCTACACTGGTGATGAAACCAAACGCCATACATCTAACTAAACGCTAACAAATGAAGAGCTGGAAGAGAATTCATTAGAAATAAGCAACAGCTCTGTACCTATTTTTCTATTCCTTCTTTTTGTCCTTGTATTATGTGTGTGTACACGATTTTTTTGGACGCCAGTGTAACGACATCGCGCATCGTTAAGGACCACACACATAGTTCGGCAAGATGGATTTCCATTTGAAAACACCATAAATAATATTGCAGCTTACCGTCTGTATCATAAGGTTGATTATCCTATGTTGTGTATCGTTTCAATTAGTATTCTTTCATCATATGTGTATGAATAATGGCCAGATCTAAGATATAAGAGGCTTTTTGAGCTAAATGTGACGAAAATAATGTTACTGTCCAATAAATAGGCCAGCCCTTACTCGTAATGGATTGGTGATGGAGATGTTATGAGATAGTAAATGTTCAGCCTTGTAGATTATTTCTGGTGTGCCTTTAGAATTTATTTTCAAAAAGTCCGACTTAGTGAGAGTCGCACTAGCGCACATAGGGTTCCGTATAAATAGCTACATTCACCAAAATAAATAGGTATCATTACTAAAGTTCATAAAAAAATCAAGCTCTGAACAATGCTCTAACGAAGGGACAAATTAACTTTATACCATTCCCCCTCTAAAAAGCTTATTTAATCACTGAAAACAGTGAATAAAAAGCACTTTTAATCACTGTTTTGGTGTTTTAATTTGGAACACACCAATGTTTTCGACCTCCATCTCAGTGCTATGTAACCTCCTTGCGCAAAAAATACTCGATACCAACTTCTTATGCACAGAATGCTCGACTTTCAATTTCCTTCTTTGATTTTAATTTTGAGTTTGTTAAATTTTGGATTTAAATAATGATTTTGATTTTAGTCTAGGATATTTATTGAATACTTATTTTGATTGTAATTCTAATATTAATTGCAATGGCGTTTAATTAATTATATTTATGTAACGTAACGGAGCAGGCATGGTGCAAGGGTGTGGTGGTCCTCTTCTTCAAAAAGGGTGACAATGCCCGGCTGAAGAACTATAGGCCCATCTCACTTCTTAGCCATGTCTACAAGTTGTTTTCAAGAGTCATCACGAATCGTCTCGCGCGCAGGTTTGACGATTTCCAGCCTCCCGAACAAGCCGGATTCCGAAAAGGCTTTAGCACCGTAGACCACATACATAAGCTGCGGCAGGTTATACAGAAGACCGAAGAGTATAACCTGCCTCTCTGCTTAGCGTTTGTGGACTACGAGAAAGCCTTCGATTCGATCGAGACTTGGGCTGTACTGCAGTCTCTCCAACGGTGCCAGATCGACTACCGGTACATTGAGGTGTTGAAATGTTTGTACAGAAACACCACCATGTCAGTCCGTCTTCAGGATCAGACCTCGAAACCAATATTTCTCCAGCGTGGCGTGAGACAGGGAGATGTCATTTCTCCGAAACTGTTCACTGCTGCGCTGAAGGATGTATTCAAGGTTCTGGACTGGAGGGGCCTAAGCATCAATGTTAATGGCGAGTACATCACTCATCTTCGGTTTGCCGACGACATAGTGGTCATGGCTGAGACCATGGAGAGCCTCAATACAATGCTCGATGACCTCAGTAGAGCTTCCGAAAGAGTGGGTCTTAAAATGAACATGGACAAAACCAAGGTGATGTTGAATGCCCATGTTACAACTTGTCCTATCAAGGTTGGAGACTCTACACTCGAAGTTGTGGACGACTATGTCTACCTGGGACCAACGATCCAGTTGGGTAGGGCCAACTTCGAGAGAGAGATAAACCGTCGAATCCGACTCGGCTGGGCAGCGTTCGGGAAGTTGCGCGGTGTCTTCTTGTCCAACTTACCACAGTATCTCAAGACAAAAGTCTATGACCAGTGTGTGTTGCCAGTGATGACATTTGGCTCTGAGACGTGGTCGCTTACAATGGGCCTCATCAGAAAGCTTACAGTCACTCAAAGGGCAATGGAGAGGGCTATGCTCGGCATTTCCTTGCGTGATCGAATCAGAAATGTAGAGATCCGTAAGAGAACCAATGTTACCGACATAGCTCGCAGAATTGCCAAACTTAAGTGGCAGTGGGCAGGGCACATTGCTCGCAGAACAGATGGCCGATGGGGCAGAAAGGTTCTGGAGTGGCGACCGCGAACCGGAAGACGTTGCGTTGGAAGGCCTCCCACCAGGTGGACCGATGACCTCGTGAAGGTTGCGGGGATCCGCTGGTTGCGAGACGCACGGGACCGGTCAATGTGGCGACGCTTGGGGGAGGCCTATGTCCAGCAGTGGACGTCTTTTGGCTGATATGATGATGATGATGAACGTAACGGAGGTGGTCACCGGCCCCTGAAACACAGGTGCCTAGCTCAGGGGTCAGGGTTTCACATTTTTTTGTAAATTTTGAAGGTAATAAACCATTTTTTTTTTATTACTTTTAATATTCCTTGTGCGTGTCGCTTAAATCTTTCTTTTTCTTGTAGTGGTATAAAATATAGTATGCAACTCTTGAATAAAACGGATTTATATCGAGGGCCATGAATCACTCGCGTCGCTCATGATTCTAACACTTGATTCACTCGCTATGCTTGTGATTCAATCATCATGTATCACTCCCTACCTCGTGATTCATTTATGGCCCTCGCTTTAAATCCGTCCTTAATTCACTAGTTGCATTATGAACAGAATGAATTAAATATTTAAGTGGAGCTCCCATACAACAAACGTTATTTTATGCCGTTTTTTGCGATAATGGTACGGAACCCTTCGTGCACGAGTTCGACTCGCACTTGGCCGGTTTTTGGTGATAATAATCTTTATAAGCACTAGATCCCTCTCAAAATGCTCAAAATTGTCTGTATTGAGTCGCTGTCTTCAGAGCTCTAGTGTACAATTTTGACAACTATTAATTAAAAAAGAAAAACATAGGGACATAGTATATATCCTTCTTATTCAGTTTATAAAATATCTTCTAAATCGGTCAAATATTGGAGGAGAAAACAGGCGAGAGCCAAACCTCGAATTATGACTTTTTACTCAAGAAAATTAGACGGACCAGCAGTTGTCCTTATCGCACGAATTTGAGGGCGGGTTGATACGCAAGGGGTCTGCTTAATACGTACATAGACGGAACAGTGATGCGTAGTAGTTGAAAATAATATCGATAAACTAGTGTTGTAAACAGTTATCGATAAACACATTTATATTTTTTGCATGTGCTGTTTAGTGGAAAATACAAATACTTCTTTAAAAAGTAATTGATACAAAATAAAATTAATGGCATGTCTATAAATATTTATTACAAAAAAATTTCAATACAAAACAGTAAATTATATATAGGATCCGCAGTCTCTAAATTGCCTACTAGGTATATCAGCGAAATTAAACTTATTTCAACGTCAGCCGCACGAGGTGATCGATCAGGTTAAGCTATGCTTCCCGCGGTTGGTCCATGGATGGGTGACCATCTTTACATACCAAGACCCGTCCATGTCTCTGCAAGCACGCCGTTGGTTCCGGCTGTTATTTCTGGTATGACAGCCCGAAAGTCTGACAACCCGTTTTACCAAGGGTTTCATATTACCCAGTAACTGAGTTGTGGAGTTCAGATAGGCAGTAGATCCATATAAAATACTGGTACTCAGTTGCATCCGAGTCCAACGTAGATGGGCAAAGGCTGGGCAGATGATGACGACGTTCTTTCTATCACTGTTCTAATTTTTGGTATCCGACCGTCAATGATATCTGGCAAAAGGCATTGGTGGTAGAACTTTTCTAATAATGGTTCAATTTTTTTGGCAGAATGCAAATCGTCCCTCTAATTTTTTTTATAAAGAATGCCTTTGGGATTCCATAAAAAAAAATAACATAAATCTCGACGAGTTCCGTGTACTTGGTAGAAGTAATTGTGATTCTGTTTTAATTGTAACATTTTGCCTTCAAACGAACAGAAATCTATTTAATCATCATCATCATATCAGCCGAAAGACGTCCACTGCTGGATATAGGCCTACCCTAAGTGTCATCACATTGATTGGTCCCGTGCGTTTCACATCCAGCGGATCCCCGCAACCTTCACCAGGTCATCGGTCCACCTGGTGGGAGGCCTTCCAACGCAACGTCTTCTGGTTCGCGGTCGCCACTCCAGTACCTTTCTGCCCCAACGGCCACCTGTTTTGCAAACAATGTGCTCTGCCCACTTCCACTTAAGTTTGGCAATTCTTCGGGCTATGTCGGTAACCCTGATTCTCTTGCGGATCTCTACATTTCTGATTCGATCACGCAAGGAAACTCCAAGCATAGCCCTCTCCATTGCTCTTTGGGTGACTCTAAGCTTTCTGATCATGCCCATTTTAAGCGACCATGTCTCAGAGCCATATGTCATCACTGGCAACACACACTGATCGACGGTCTTGAGACACTGCGGTAAGTTGTTCGAGAAGATATCGCACTAGTTCCCGAACGCTGCCCAGCCGAGTCTGATTTAACGGACTCTTTCTCGAAGTTGGCCCTACCCATCTGGATCGTTTGTCTCAGATAGACATATTCGCCCACAACTTCGAGTGTAGAGTCTCCTACCTTGATTGGAGTGGATGCAACATGGGCATTCAACATCACCTTGGTTTTGTCCATGTTATCCTAGCTACTAACGTAGCCATAGTTCCTTTAAATTTGTTATATAATAAAGTTTCTAATATTTTGCGAAACGATGTTTTTGGTCGCATCTTACATATTCGCCCTAAGTTTGATGCCGTAAGTCTCTATAGTTTTTCAATTGCCCATACGCTATTATCACTTTGGCCCCCACTGTTTCCCTTTCAACATCCTTAGTTGAGAGCAATCCATAGACATATCTTCTTCCCACTGTAAGCGACCATAATTTTCATCAGTTTCTGTAGTTGTTTTTATTTTACTCTTCCCGTCTTTGGGATATGTAGTTTTCTTTTTCGGAAAATCTCTGTGATTTTTTTTGAACGCTGGTTTCGTTCTATTTTTTTTTGTATATTTGCCCGGACTAGAGCCCTGTATTTTTCTTTGGATGCGTGAATGAATAGCCGCTTCGCTATTCCATGATGTTGCTGCTCCATAACATCTTGTCTGATATGATATGGGCCACTTCCTGTAAATATAATCCTTTTTCGCCAATAAATTTAGCAATTACACAAGTACAATTTCAAAATTTAAAAAACCAAAATTTTCAAAATTTTACTTATATTACGTGTCGAATAATGTTCAGAGCGTACACAGCGTAGTCATGCATATTATGGAGAACTAGCGGGCGCCTCGCGGTTTCACCCGCGTAGTTCCCGTTCCCGTGGGAATACAGGGGTAACAAGTAAAATTTCAAAATTTAAAAAACCCCCGACACATTTATCTTGCGAAAACACCCCGATTCAAACAGTAAAATGCCCATAACTTTTAAATGGCTGAACCGATTTTATTCAAACATAGCTAAAAACACCCTCGACAAAATCACCTTTCAAATAAATAAAAAACTTAATCAAAATCGGTTCATCCGTTTAGGCGCTATGATGCCACAGACAGATACACAGATACGTAACGAAAAGTTTGGGGTCACGTCCGTCCGAATACCGATTCACCTCGGACATACACAAATAACCATACCTAAATAATTAAACAACAATCAATCTCCAGCAGTACTAATAAATACAGTAAATTAAATTCAAAAGTCGCCGCTTTAACGATCAAAGGTTTTTTTGCAAGAGAACCATTCTGTTTCTGGTAATAATTGACTTTCTTTCAATGTCGTGTCTTTGTTAGGTCAGATGAATTTGGTGGAAACACAACATGAATTAGATGGACGTATTTATAAAATCGTGAGTACCTTACTTATTACACTTTTTTTGCTATGGTTTGGAAATGTGGGGCAGATTTGTGTAGTCAGGGCTGTGGGGGTCAGTAAGGGAATCGCTTCATGTATTCAGTTGCAATAAATTAGATTAGAAGCCGATCGCAACATACTCGTATTTGGAAAAGCCTAGGCAGATGATGAAATGACAATCCTTGGGTTAAGGATTAGCTAATTGAGGATATGAATAAACTTACGCACTACAGCCGAACTCTATCTGTCGTAATCTGTCATAAGACGGATGCAGACGTGTAGTGCGTAACCGCCCTTAGTGGTGATTTTCTTTTCAAGTTATTATTATCTAGCTATTCAGATTCCGTTTTGCCGGTTTTCAGCAAGGTATTTGAAAAGATAATGCTAAATCAAATGCTCATTCATTTTACTACGAATAACATCTTGCATGATAAACAGTATGGTTTCACCAAAGGACGTTGTACAACTGACGCTGGTGTCACCCTATTAAAACACATATTTAATGCGTGGGAAGAGTTGCAGGATGCCATAGGTATCTTCTGCGACCTGTCGAAGGCGTTTGATTGCGTTAATCATGAAACATTGCTATTTAGGTCCTTTCTTATTTTTAATATACATAAACGATTTACCCCATTAATTGGAAGGCAAACTAAATATGGTGTTATTTGCTGATGACACATCTTTAGTTTTTTAAAATAAATAGACGTACTTGTCAGGTTGACGACGTAAATAACGTGCATCGGCAGGTTCAGGATTGGTTCACTGCCAATAATTTAGTTTTAAATGGTAAAAAAACAAATGCGTAAAATTTTCCTTGCCAAATGTCAAAACTACTGATTGTGAGATTATATTAAACAAGGAGAAGCTCGAATTCGTCGATAAAACGGTTTTCCTGGGGTCACGCTAGACTCAAGGGTGCAATGGGGTCCTCATTTAGTATCACTTGCGGGGCGGCTGAGTTCGGCAGCTTATGCTGTCAGAAAGATTCGTCAATTTACTGATGTGGATACCGCTAGGCTAGTCTATTTTAGTTACTTTCATAGTATAATGTCTTACGGTATCTTACTATGGAGAAGGGCTGTAGACATTGGGTCTATTTTTATTCTGCAAAAACGAGCCATCAGGGCGATTTTTTTTTTTTCAATCTTCGCCGGCGCGATTCTCTAAGGGAACTGTTTAAGGACATTAACATCATGACGGTTCCTTGTCAATATATTTATGAAAACATCATGTACGTGAGAAAGAATTTACATCTTTTTAGTAAAAACGGAGACACACATAATTACATTACTAGAAACTAGAAATAGGGACCAATTAGTTCAACCAGGTTTCAGACTGGCAAAAGTGGCCTCATCTTTCATGGGGTACTGTACAAAATGTTACAATAAAATTCCTCCCCACATTCTAGAACTGAATGAGACGAAATTTAAAAATTGTATAAAACGCACACTATGCAGGCAGGCATATTATAATTTGGGGGATTACATCACTGATAAAAATGCTTGGCTCAATGCTAGTCCTGCTCCACAACCACTAGGGCACAAAAACAAATGATATGTTTATGTTTGTGTTGTATAGACTCGATTTCTTTTAGTATTGTATAGCTGCACAGCACGTGTGTGGGTACTATGTACCCAACTGTAAATCTACCATTTGCTATATATGTGTCGTCCGTTGACTTGTGTGTGCCCTGGCAGTTGAGTGTGTCATGCTCTCTCAAATGTCTCTCTGATGGTGGCGCGTGTGTTGGATCATTCGGTTCCCTTCATGATGGTTGAGCTGGGTGGTGCCGATTCATGCGTCATGTTCGCGAACGGGCGCCGTCAGTTGGGATTGGTCATAACTTAACTGTTTCGGATGTTAATGTTTTTCTAGTACCTATTATATAACTGCACAGTACATGTGTGAGTACTTTTAATACTTTATACATTTACGTAGTATAGTGTGTAGTGCTATTCTGGGTGCATTTTCCTCACATATGTGAATTTATTAATGTAAGTACTTAAGTACCTAAATATTGTAAAAAACATTTTTTTTTAAAAAGAGTAAGTATGGAGTTTCTTGTGCATTCTTCTCCATAATAAGCTACTTTCCGAATGCACGGTAGAATCAATTTTTTTAAAGAGTAAGTATGGAGTTTCTTGTGCATTCTTCTCCATAATAAGCTACTTTCCGAATGCACGGTATAATCAAGTTTTATTGCATGTAAATTTAAAAAGTATGGAGTTTCTTGTGCATTCTTCTCCATAACAAGTCACTTTCCGAATGCACGGTAGAATGAACTTTTATTCCATGTAAATTTAAATTGTGACATTCAAAAGTGCCGCTTGGTGGCCCAGTTGAAATAAATATCTTTTGTCTTTGTCTTTGACATGTGACGAAATTAAAAGTCTGCAACTAATCATGGCAGTTACATCTAACATGCTAAACTAGATCTTTAAAATTATTCCACAGATATTATATGGAGCATAGAACATATAAAGATAAATAAGCACTATTTGCCTGCACATTATTGCTGCACGAATAGATTATTATAAGTACCTATTACTCTCATACTTACCATTATTGGTAACACTCCAGTTGGTACAAATTATTGTAGTAGAAGCGTAACGGTTCAAGGCCAATTCGTGGTGGTCCTGCGAAGGTTATAGGAAGTTCCTCCTTTGCGTGCTTCTTCTTTTCTTCGTCGTATCGATGATTCCAAAATTAAATATGCTTTGACCAGAACTCAGCCACGTCGACAGTTTTATCATTTGCCTCACAAAGATCTTTCAGTGTACAGGTGTTGTCGCACGGAGAGCATGACAAGAGATGAGACATTGTTTGGGACGTAGGTAAGCTTTAAAAAGGCTACTTAATATATTTTTTTGCAAAAATGTACTTAAGTATATTGTAATGAAGTTATGATAAAATATGTCATGTCTTACAATTTGTCTTAACTGCTAGCACGGGACAACCATGTGACATAGATTACAGGCGCGACTTGCTTTTCTTGTTGTTGACTTCATAGTGCGACATAATTTGAATAGACGACCAAATAAAATAATACGTAAAAAAGTATGCCGTTCATACAGCTAAACAACTTTTTAATTTTGTTGGGAATAAATTAATATTTGACCCACGACCATAGACTTATGCACACTTTATTTTTCTTTGTTTGTTTGATAACATATTAAGTGTTTGTTACAAAGATATAATTATTGTGAACATTTTAATAATTACTTAAAAAATATTATAGCTTGGACCAATACCGGTGGGCCCCTATTTTTTATATTTTAAATGTTTTTTTGGGGATTTTATTTAAGAAACATTTAAAAATGTAGAAAGTAAGAAGAATATGGAATAAAAGAAAATAATTATAAAAAATAATAATAATCAAAATAAAAATAAGAACAACAATAAAAAAAAAATACAATTATGCGAAAGTAATAATATAAAATTCATTAATAATCCTGTAACATTTCAATTAATTAATAAGCATTGATCACCACACCATACACACAAAATGAATTTATTGCCATTTGGTGCAGTAATTAGACGGCAAATATATTTTTTTCAACTATAAAATTTTATCATCACCTCCGAACGAAAGTGATACATTTTTCTAAATCATATGTCAAAATGTGACATTTGTAATAAAATGGGTGCGCCCGTATTAGCAATTAAGACCCAATGAGTCCCAAACAAACGTCAGGAAATTTTCTCACGCCGCCGGTGCTATTATTTAGGACAAAATGGTGTTATCGCCCAAACTGCTGTAAACTGCTGTAAACTGCGATGAAATGTGTGACTCAAGCCATGTCACAGTAGGCCGTGCTCGCCGGGCAGCAACAAGAAAGGCATGTTGCGCCTTTAAAATATGTCACAAGTTTGACCCGTGCTAGCATTAAAGACAAATTGTAAGACATGACATAACTTATCATGTCTTGTCACAAATGTCTTAGGTACGCCCATGCTCGCTAGGCTGCACTGCGTGTTGCGGGTTCGATTCCCGCATGGAACAAATATTTGTATGACCTACAGATAGTGGTTTCGGATCTGGGTGTTTAGTGTTCGTGAGTTTAAGTTTTATTTAAAAATAAGAACTAGTAACTCAATATAATTATTTTATTGGTGGCAAATCAAAAACGGAACGTTTGTTTTCGTACAATTGTAGGTAAAAACATGATAAAATAACACACTTTTCATATAGAAATGCATTATAAAATTACCTTCGAATGTTCTCACAAAATTTTGTGCAACTTCAATTAACAGGGTCAATCAAAATGCCTGATTTCGCATATAGATTACAGCAAGTTGTCATTTTTAAGAGAAATTAGATGTTTAAAAGCTGAATAGTCGATGGTATAAGCCCTGCGATCACCAATCAAAATCGCAAAGTCACCATCGTGCAACCAGCCTAAGGCCTTCAGGGTTCTAAGTTATGGCTGTTTAATACAGTCCAGTTTATGTCATTCAATTAATATAACTACCCACAAGTGCTTGTAAATTATCATCTTGTACTATTACACAATTATTTTCTTATAATGTGAACTTTTATTTTGACATTATTTATGGGTGGCAATAAATTTTAGCAGCTATATACTGATTAGTTGTTGCAATAATAAAATTTGTGGTAAACACAGTTGGGAGGGACTTGAAGTGATATTTGAGGTAAAAATTTTTAGTGCAATCTGTACAGACCGTTTATTAATATTCTTGGCCCTAAAAAAATTCTGCTTACTCATACAGCTTTATTGCTCGAGTAGGTAAATACCTACCTATTATATTTCGTTTCTAACATCATTAATAAATTGTATAACATGCCACAATTTTCACATTAAATTCATAATAACATCGTTTTAATATGACCGCAAAATGTTCTGCTTAATACCAGGCCCCTCAGAAAGTATTGCGAAAAAAAGTTTTTATATATGGGAGACTGGCCAGTTATAATGTTTTTCGAAAATATGATTATTTATAAGTAAAAATAAGTAAGTTCCAATTTCAAAATTTCCCTCCACATTTTTTGCGAGTTAATTCAAAGTATTGTGTCTCACTGAAATATGGATCTGCGCCGGGAACATTTTAGAGCTATGATTTTATACGATTTCAAGTGTCGCCTGAAACCGGATGAATCGTACGATAGACTTCAAATGGCATTCATGGATGAAGGCCCTTCCAAGGCAACCGTGTATCGTTGGTATAACGAATTCAAGCGCGGTCGACCAACTTTGGGGGATGACGAAAGAAGCGGTCGCCCTTTGACGGCTGTTACCGAAGAAAACGTGCTAGCAGTGAAAAATTTAATCCAAGACAATAGGCGAATTACATATCAGGAGATTCAACACATATTGAAGATTGGATCGGGAAGCGTTCACGAGATTCTACACAGCCATCTTCGCGTGAGGAGGATAGTATCACGCTGGGTGCCGCACAACCTCACCGATGCTCAGAAGCAGGCCCGGGTGGAATGGTGCCGTGATATGCTTAACAAATTTGAAGCAGGCTCGTCTCGGCGTGTTTACGACATCGTTACAGGTGATGAGTCCTGGATTTATCAATACGACCCAGAAACCAAGCGCCAGTCGACTGTTTGGGTGTTTCAAAATGAGCCAACGCCTACCAAAGTGAAGCGATCTAGAAGCGGGGGTAAGATTTTGATCGCTAGCTTTTTTAATTTGACTGGCCACTTGGTATCAATTCCCTTACGGGATCAAAGAAGCATTAATGCCGAATGGTATACTACCAAATGTTTGCCAGAAGTTTTCTCTGTTATAAGCAACAAGCGACCAAACACAGGGCTCCGCGGGCTACTGCTCCACCACGACAATGCACCTGCGCACACCGCACTCAAAACGAGGGACTTCCTGGACAGCACGCCAGTCAAACTCCTGGGTCACCCTCCTTACAGCCCTGATCTAGCACCGTGTGGCTTCTTTTTATTCCCAAAAATAAAAAATCAGCTCAAAGGGAAAACAATTTTCGTCGCCGGAAGATGCGCTGGCTGCGTTCGAGCAGGCTGTAAACGAGGTGTCTGCGGCGGACTGGAAAAAGTGTTTTGAAAACTGGTTTAGGCGCATGAATCTTTGTATAGAGGCTGGTGGAAAGTACTTTGAAAAGATTTAATAAAAATATATGTACGTATAGAACATTTTTTTTTAGTTTCGCAAAACTTTCTGAGTGTCCCACGTATATTAATTTATACGTTTTTCTCGATTGTGCAGTTCAACCCCTCATCGTAATATCCGTTATATATAAATGTGCCATTCGATTGTTTTTGACGTTAGAGAATGAATATGTTAGCAATATAGTAAATACAGGAAATGGCTTAATAATAGCAGCTGCGCTCGGGAGTCTTCTAAGTAAGCAAAGCTTCCCGAGGTCGGTCCGTGGATGGGTCACCATTATGGGTATGGGTCACAATAAACATAGGGTCCAACGGGAATCAAAATCACGTTAAGCTTATGTTCGTGGCTGTCATTTGTAGATCTTTGGCAGGCGTTATGGTAGTCTGAAGCCAGAAAATCGAGTTACCCAGTTACTGGGTTGTGCAGATCAGATAGGCAGCCATTTAAAATATTGGAATGCAGTGGTTAAACTGGAAGCCGACCAACAAAACATACCTATCTTTAGACCAATTTTTCACCTAGGTACTCTAAATAATGAGTTTTGACTTCGTCAACAACAATAAACACTAATAAAACGAAAGTTGGTTTATAGAGGACTCTTGTGTCTACAAATCGGTGTTTCTTATAAACAATACTTTTTAACGAAACCATTCTTTTAAGCGTATTGTTTATAAGAAACAAAATAGTTTCCTTTTATTAGGTCTTAGACCAAGGATCTAAATATAGATCCAAAAAATATCGCCGCAGACATATTCCCGATATTTTTGTATAAACATGTGTCCGTGACAATAACAGGCACAAATTAAAAGTCACGGTGAAAAGCATTTGCGATGCAAAATACTCCGACTATATATAGTAATATGCCGACTGAGGACTGAAATAACGTAACTGAGAACACCAAATTAGTTTGGTAGGTATGTGCAATATTTTTCAAGACATGCCTGTTTTTTTAGATCTGTTAAATAATTAGCCTGCCTGCAGTAATTGAGACGTGGTGGTTACCAAGCACAACAACTTCTTCGAACCGATCAACACAGGTAATTATAATTAATTATATATAATACTAGCTTCTGCCAGCGGCTTCGCCCGCGTGAAAAGTGTTTTCTTATCCCAAGGGAACACTATACTGGGATGCATATCTGGTATTCCAGGCTATAATTTATCTCTGTGACAAATTTCATCCTGATCCGCTCAGCAATTTTAGCTTGATTGAGCAACAAACATACACACATCCACCCAAACTTTCGCATTTATAATATCAGTAAGAAGATAGTAAGATAAAGTAAGATCAGAGTTAAGTTTTTAAAGTTTCTTAGTATATTCTTTTTGAAGTTTTGATAGGCAAAGCGCCATGACGTCGTTGTAATGGGTTTACTAATGATAAGCATAAAATATATTGTCATAACGAAATTCAGCAAAATGATCATTACGCATAATATTTTTAGGTGTAAATGATTTGCCATGGTGTATTTTGCCATAAATACTGTTGGCATAATTATAATGAAGCATATAATTTTATAAAACACTAGCTGTCCCCCGCGGCTTCGCTTCCGTCAACTGGCTTCCTAACTACCTACCTACCCTACCCTACCCTATCTACCTACCTACTCTACCCTACATACATGATTGTACGCAACGCACGCAACGGAAGCTCTCAAAAGGGATTTTGTTCCCATTTTTGCAACATTTTTCATTTATGCTCCGCTCCTATTGGTCGTAGCGTGATGTTATATAGCACAAAAAGATTTTTCAATTCCAATCAGTAGTTCCTGAGTTAGTTAGTTGCATCAAGAGTTTGTTTGTTTGTTTGAACGCGCTAATCTTTATAATATTAGTATAGATACATATTTATAATTTTATTAATATTAATTATATTGTCGTTACGGCTTTTCCAATATAGTATAAAAGTTAATTGCTCCGACTACTATTTTTTTTGAACTTTTCTGTTTGTCACAGTACCGCCAGCTACGAGGTTTTTACTGTTGCTGAAAATCGTCAAAACAGCACTTACCTCCTTTTCTTCAGCGCTAAATATTTCGTTTTCGTCACACATATTTCGGTTTACAGGCGTTTCACGTAAATGATTCTGTCAGATTTCTGAAGGATTTTATTTTAGAATTTCCAGATAAGGAAACAGTAGAGGAGACGTGGAAGATCGACCGCCGCCCATCAGATAACTGGATGAGACATATTTTTTGTCAAATATAATTTACTAACAAACCTGCTTATGATAACTTGCCTATCGAAAAGTTTTCATAGAAATTTTATCTTTCATCACCTTCATTCTTTTGATAACTGAATGAATTTCATCTCAACTGATAGTTTTTAACACACAGAATATGCCTAGGTAAGCTTGCCTACTTATTTCTGTTTATAACTACCTGGCAAACAGATGTAAACAGTTAATTCAATATAGGTAACTACACCGATCTCATAAGTAAGATATTTTAATTACAAAACCAATCGTATAGGCTTGCCTGCAAAAAATCGTACATGAAATATTATAGCCAAGCTACCGAGTTCCGTGTGATAGAACAGAACACAACATAGCAGCTACACGCTACCTGACCGTTTAATGTATCGAGTGCGCATGCTCGTGCACAGTTGAAAATTATTTATCTACTCTCATATCACTATATTCGAATTATAAACTTCAAAACTAGTTTATATTGACATCTATATATATAAAAGCGAAAGGTGACTGACTGACTGAATGACTAACTGATCAATTAACGAACAGCCAAAACTGCTGAGCCTAGAAGCATGAAATTTGGCAGAAAAGTTCCTCAAGTTACGTAAGTGTGCACTAAGAAAGAATTTTTGGGGTTGAAAGTTTGTATGAAAAATCTAATTCCTTCGGCCAAAATTCTTGAAACTTAACACAAATAGTATTCTAAGTAAATGATAAACATTGACATTATTAGTTTATCAAAACTACCCCTAAATGGTGATTTAGGGGGTGTTGAAGTTTGTATGGAAAAATCTGCTTTCTTTGGTCAATTAACCTGAAACTTGCCACAAATACTAACCTAAATGAATTATAAAGGTATTTTGTTTTTAAACTACCCCCAAATGACGATTTAGTGGTGTTAAAGCTTTTTTGAAGAATCTTATTACTTCAGTGAATAAACTTGAAACTTGATATAAATAACCAATAAAGGCTTTCATTGTTAGTTTTTTGAAACTACCCCCAAAAGACGATTAAGGGAGTATTTAAGTGTTTTTGAAAAATCTGTTTTCTTGGGTTAATAAATTTGGAAGTTGACATAAATACCATCCTTAGTAAACAATAAAGGTTGTCATTATTAGTTTTTCAAAACGCTCCCAAATTATGATTTAGGGGGTGTTGAAGTTTGTATGGAAGAATCTGATTTCTTGGTTCAATAAATATGGAACTTGACATAAATACCAATCTAAATAAACAATTAAGGTTTCCATTATAAGTTATTCAGAGCTACCCCCAAAAGATGATTTAGGGAGTGTTATTTTTTTTTTAAATATATTACAATTTGGGTTAATAAAAAGGAAACATGACATAAATACCGATATCAATAAGCAAAATTTTTTATCATTATTAGTCTTTTGAAACAACCCCCAAAAGACGATTTAGGGGGTATTAAAGTATTTTTGAAGAATCTTATTTTTAGGGTTCATAAATTTCGAAGTTGACATAATACCATCCTAAGTAAACAATAAAATTGACAACATAAATACTAGGAACAAACACAAATTTGTAGTACCTACAACAAGGCTCAAGAAGATAGGTGGCTCGTTTAGATGTCAATGTGTACGCTTTTATAATAAGCTTCCAAGCCACGTACAAGATCTAAGTCTTAATAAATTCAAATCATTCATTAAACGTAAGTTGTGTCAGAAAGCGTTTTATACTATTAAAGATTACGTTGAGGACAAAAAGGCTTGGGATTGAGCTGCTCCAATTAATTTTGATTTTTATATTTTGCACCGTGAATTTTGTTTTTAATTTTGTTTTTTGTTTTCTTGCAATGACAAGAATATTTACTTTTAAAAGTATTATATTATTTTATTTTTATTATTGTGAATGTGAAGACTATGTGGATTTTTGTTTTTTACTATAACTTAGTTAGTTTTTACTCATGGTCTGGCAGTTTGAGTAGTTTATGCGGCCTACCCGAATGTCCTTTCTTTGGTATTGTTCGTCGAATCGTTGAGCTCCGTAAATTCTGAGTTGAGCTGCTCGATTATTGACAAATGCGTGCACTGACTGGACAGGTCCACTCAATCTGGCTGGTTCTTTCCTCAAAAGACCATTTCAGACATCTGTCTACATGGTCTTCACATGATATAACCAAGATTTTGTCAAGACTTTAAAAGAGACTGTGACCTCTGAGTTTGTTTCGGCCTTTCTTCTCAGAGTAGTCAGATAGGAAACGCCGACCTCATCTAGTTTTAAAAAAATATGATCGACATGTAAAAGTGTTTGTACAAACCAACTTACAGAAATAAAATCATTTGACATTATTAGTTTTTCAAAACTCCCCAAAATTAGGATTTAGAGGGTGTTGAAGTTTGTATGGAAGAATCTGATTTCTTGGGTCAATAAATATGAAACTTGACATAAATACCAAACTAAATAAACAATAAAGGTTTTATTATTAGTTTTTCGATACTACCACAAAAGATGATTTAAGGAGTGTTAAAGTGTTTTTGAAAAATCTTATTTCTTATGTTAATAAATTTGAAAGTTGGCATAAGTACCATCCTAAATAAACAATAAAGGTTCTCATTATTAGTTTTTCGAAACTGTCCCCAAATAATGATTTAGGGGGTGTTGAAGTTTGTATGGAAGAATCTGATTTCTTGGGTCAATAAACATGAAACTTAGCATTAATACCAACCTAAATAAACAATAGAGGTTCTCATTATTAGTTTTACTTATCTACTCCCAAAATACGATCACGAATCACAAAAGATTCTTCAAAAACACTTCAACATCCCCTAAGGATGTTAAAGTGTTTTTGAGGAATCTTTTGTCTTAGGTTAAGGTTAAGGGTTAAGTAAACAATAAAGGTTGTCATTATTAGTTTTTTAAAACTCCCCCAAATTGTGATTTAAGGGGTGTTGAATTTTGAATGGTAAAATCTGATTTCTTGGGTCAATTAACTTGAAACTTGCCACAAATACTAACCTTAATGAATAATAAAGGTATATTCTTTTTTAAACTACCCCAAATGACGATTTAGTGGTGTTAAAGCTTTTTTGAAGAATCTTATTACTACAGTTAATAAACTTGAAACTTGATATAAATAACCAATAAACACTTTCATTGTTAGTTTTTCGAAACTACCCCCAAAAGACGATTAAGGGAGTATTTAAGTGTTTTTGAAGAATCTTTTGTCTTGGGTTAATACATTTGAAACTTGGCACAAATACCAACCTAAGGCAACAATAAAGGTTGTCATTATAAGTTTTTCGAAACTAAATCAAGCAAAGCTAAGCTATCTTACTGGACAGGGTTTCATTTTTGACTTAGGGTTCTAGGGGAACACTAAGGCGTGATTTTGCGACAATTCAACCTTTAATGAGGTGAAAAGGGTCAAAATTAGTTTGTATGAGAAATCGGATTCCTTGGGGATAAAGTTAATAATCAACATTTACATATTATATTTTTAAAATTCCCCCGCAGAAAGGGTTGGGAGTTTTTTTTGTTGAGGAATCTCACTGCGCAATCTGACTAACATAAACGAAAAATAAAAAAGAGAAGAAAAGAGTGAATAGCATATTTAGGTTGATCAAAACTGTACCCTCAACGGGGCAAAAAGGGGTTGATAAGTTTTTACTTTGTGGTGGTCACCTAAAATTTATTATTCTTTAAGTCAAATAACGAATAGTCCCAATCCAATAAACCCTGTATATCTACGATACCCAATTTTTTATCGTTTTAATAATAGCTTATTTTTGGTCCCCTTCACTAACTGCATATAAGAAAATGATTAATGGGATAAACGAAATCACGCGAACGAAGTCGCGGGCGGAGGACTAACTTTATAAACACAACACCGAAATTTAAAAATAGAATCTTTTTATAACAATTTTCCTCTAACAAAATAATGTAATAAAACTTTTATTTTTCCACGTCTCTTAGGCTAAAATATGCATCACAGTTTAAAGATAGATGTGAGCTTGAAACTGTGGGATTCGTTGGAAAAATTGCTTTTAAGTAAATATAAATGCTCTATGATTTCACAAAACTAAATTACACCTGTATTCTTTTTTAGGCATAGTGTACTTATAAAATTACCACATAACGCAAGAAATGTTAAAGTTTGTGTAAATCCAAACTCGGGGCTGCTGCTGAGAAATTCACCGCGGTTTTAATTGCTATTTAATCACGCTAAAGAATAAATAAAAATGTCGGTAAGTACCTTTCTACCTAATTTATTTTCAGCCTGGGTTATGGTAATATCTATTTAAAAATTGCCCTAACAATAAAAGTCATGTCAAATTTAATAAATCTATATTTTAATGTCGAGTCAAGCCAGTGATACACAAATATTTATTTTCACGTTTATTTCTACTACGAGTCGCAATTAACCCCGGTGTCATTCACCAATGTCATTCGTGAACAACATTGCCTTTCATGCCATAGGTGCACTTTTAATTTTATTGAGGTATCTATTTTTTACTTAACAAATATGCTGTAAGATAAGACGCGTTCTCCCTAATTTTTCATTTGCCTTTCCTAAAATAAGATAATAACATTTTAAACTATTCTGAAAATTTTGATAGTGTTAATATTGTTTTGTTTCTGATAATTTTGATTTTTGTATTATTTGGTTAATAAATAAATAAACAGAACAAAACAATCAAACCCTTCTATACCCAGATCAAATAGTGTCTCAAAAGGTGTTCTAAAACCAAGCATTCTAAGCTACCTAGTAAATAAAAACGTCAACACGCCACATCACACCGCACACCGTCACACCGCATATACAAACTAAAGACAATACAAGCAATAACATACATACATAGCAACCAACGCTCCCCTCCCTCAACGACGCAACATTCAATCAATTTCAACTAAGCAACGAAAATCATCTTCCAACCCGGCTGGTCACCGTGGAAGATCAAGACCAAAACCCTCTTAAGATGATATCTCAAACTTCTTCAATAATACAAAAAGAGACAGAAACCCAAGAAACACTTAACTCAACAAACAAGAAGAAAGATCAGATCTACATATTAACTTACAACGTCAGAACTTTATCTACTTACGAACGCCTAATCGAACTTAGCGAAGCACTCAAAGGAGTCAAATACGACATAATTGGATTGTGTGAAATAAGGCGGACGGGCACCCGGATAGAAGAATATAATAATTTCATACTATGTCACACGGGACACACACCTGGTAAATATGGAGTCGGTTTCATAATCAATAAAACTCGCAAGAACTGGATTGAAAGTTTCATGGGCATTAGTGATAGAGTAGCGTTAATGAACTTAAACATACAAGGGATGTCCATGTCAATTGTACAAATATATGCACCGACTGAAACAGCGTGTGAAGAGGAGATTAACACCTTCTACTCGAATGTCAATAGAGCACTAGACCAAGCTTACAAGAACTTTATAATAATGGGTGATTTTAACGCGAAAATAGGACAACCAAGAAAAGATGAACTTCTAATAATGAAACCAAACGGGTATGGTGAAAGAAACCAGAGAGGTCAGAGGCTAATTGATTTCGCCCTCGAACACAAACTTGCCATCTTAAATACTTTCTTTCATAAAAAACCCAACCAAAGATGGACCTGGCGATCACCGAATGGTAAATACAAAAATGAAATAGATTACGTACTGTCAAATCAACCAAACATCTTGCAAAACATAGAAGTTCTAAATCTGAACTACCCGTCGGACCACAGAGCAATCAGAGCAACACTGTCCATCACAAAGCAGAAGAAAAAACGCACAGAATACAAAAGCAATCGATATCCATCATTGAAAACTGAACAAGAAATAATATGTTATAAACAACACATTTCATCCCACTTACAAGTTATAAATAAATGCCGAGAAAAAACATCATTACAGGCTTATTATAACACATTAACCAAGGCTATAACCCAGAGTTTACAAGACGCTAGAGTACCTAAAGAAATATCAAAAGGTAACCATAAAGTTCTAAAAGAGCGTACACTGGCACTTATCAAGAGACGACAAGAGTTACAGCATGCTAAGACAAAAACTCGAGCCACAAAAAACGAACTATCAGCTCTATACAAACTAATAAGTAAATACATTAAACATGACTACAAAAGCTACAGATCGAAGACTATCGAAAAACATTTGGAAAAAAGAGAAAAAAAGAGAAGCTCAAAAAAAGCCCTTAAAGAACTAAGAACGAATAAAAATTGGATAGACGGCTTAAACTGCAAAGACAGAACCGTAAATAATCGCAAAGAAATCATAGATGTAGCAACCCATTTCTATAAAACCCTATATAAAGCCCAGGAAAACGAGGGTAATATCCATAGCAATGCAAATGATATTAACTCTATAAACAAGAGCGGAAACATAACACCAATAACTGAAATTGAAGTCACACAAGAAATAAAAAGGTTAAAGTTAGATAAAAGCCCAGGACCAGACGGCATTACAAACGAAGCTATAAAGGCTGCCTGGCCGCTACTGACTTCACCCTTAACACACTTATTTAACCTTATATTAAAAACCGCCGAAATACCTTCGCAGTGGGTGGAGTCGGAAATAATTTTAATTTACAAAAAAGGTGACTCAAAAGATATCACAAACTATAGGCCTATAAGCTTGCTCTCAAGTATCAACAAACTGTTTTCCTCCATAATCAACAAAAGAATAAGTGTCACAATAGAAGCAAACCAACCAATAGAACAAGCAGGCTTTCGCAAGCGCTTTTCAACAATCGATCATATACATACTTTAGAACAAATAATGGAAAAATACCATGAGAAGCAAAGAGCGCTCTACATCGTATATATCGATTATAAAAAAGCCTTTGATACCGTGTCACATTCAAGTATATGGACCGCCCTGCAAGCTCAAGAAGTTGAACAAGAGTATATAGATATAATCAGGAACATTTACAAAGGTAGTTCAGCAAAAATAAAACTGGAAACCACTGGTCCTACGTTCTCCATCGGAAGAGGAGTGAAACAAGGCGACCCGCTGTCTCCAAAATTATTTATATCTATTCTAGAGTCAATAATAAAAAGATTAAACTGGGAAAAGACAGGATTAAACATCAATGGCAAATATTTATCCCACCTACGCTTCGCAGATGATTTGGTTCTGTTGTCAGAATCTAGCACACAACTACAAACCATGATTGATTCACTAAACGCAGCGAGCAAGCAGGTAGGACAAGAAATGAATCTTTCAAAAACAATGGTCACGACAAATAGTGTACACAGAAGAATATCAGTAGACAATGAAACTCTGAAATATACAGAAAAATACATCTACCTTGGAAAACAAATTGGCTTCAACAGAAAACAAAATGAACTTGAAGTAGAACGAAGAGTACAAAATACTTGGAACAAGTACTGGTCCTTAAGAGAGATATTCAAAAGTAACATGCCAATAAATATCAAAACAAAAGTTCTGACGTCATGCCTCCTACCTTGCCTAACCTACGCATGTCAAACTTGGAAATATACATCCAGAATAAAAAGCAAAATCACTACCTGCCAACGCGGAATAGAACGAAGTATGCTCAATATTAAAAAAATGCAAAAAATACGTCACACAAAAATCAGAGAAACCACCAAAGCGACGGATGCTCTAACTTACGCTAAAAAACTAAAATGGAAGTGGGCTGGGCACGTAGCGAGGCTAAAGGACGAGAGATGGACCAGCAGGGTAACAACGTGGAAGGGTCCAAACGGCAAGCGTCTTAAAGGCAGACCACACACGAGATGGGCTGACGAGTTAATAAAAATAGCTGGTACCTGCTGGCCGCAAATAGCTCAAGATAGAGACCAATGGAGTTCTTTAGAGGAGACCTTCACCTTCACTTGAGGAGGGGTTCATGCAAACGAACACTTTTTTTAATATTATTTATATTTAATTATTTCCTAACATATGAAAATGTCTAAACAACGTCATTTAATTTAACTTTTTTTTTTCCTTAAACTATGTATGTATTCAACTTTGCATGAAATAAAAGGTTTTTTATTTTTATTTTTATTTATTTTATTTTATTTATTATTTGGTTACAAAAACTAATTAGGTACACGCACAAAACTTTGAAAATCTCCGACCTAGACTAATAAGACTTCTCTTATAAAAGTTTGGCAAAATCCCTCCAATTGTTGGCCTCAAAAGTAATGTAATAATGCTCGTTTAGTTTCGTCAGATTCTCAGGTTTTTAGCCAATTAGAAACATCTGAAGTCCTTAACATTGGCTTCTTATTGAGTTGAAGTAGTTTGTTCGGAATTTCTGAAATGGTAAGAACACGTGGAGTTTCTCCACTTATTAAAACTTTTTTGCAATAACTTGTTGAAGGTTTTACTAGAGTTTTTTATTCGAGATGAATAAGGAGGTTAAAGGGAGGCCAAAGAAAATATTGATGGACTGTGTGAAGAATATTATAAAAAAGGAAGTCAGTGACAGCTTTACGGTGAAAAAGAGTGTTGCGCGGACCCTTAGGCCCAGTTTTTTCATCTGTAGTTAACTCAATCAATGGTTAAATATGCTAACCAATGTTTTCAAATTTCGGTAAAACAAAATTTTTCTTCAGTTATTGGCCTCACAAATAGTCAAATAAGTTGGAGAGTTAATTATTTGACCATTTGTTAGGCTAACAATTGACGAATAAACGCGTTTTACAGAAATTTGAAAACATTGGTTAGCATTTTAAACCATTGGTTGAGTTAACTTTTAATCAAAAATTTAGGCCTTAGTGACATGGGAAAAGAGCAGGCAGATTATGATTAGGTGCACTGTAGATATGCAGACGATACCCTGGTGTTCTGGTGTGCTGGCGGGGATACTTTCGTTGTGATCATCCAGCTTTCCAAGCTCAGGGTGGTAAGAGTCGTGGCGTCGATCTGCAAGCTGGGTTTAGAGATAGCGCCTCAGAAAATTGAGGCGCTGTGGTTCCATAAACTGCCGAGGAGCAGAGAGCCACCCAGCTCGTTAGTGACAGTTGGTAATGCACACTTGTGTTTTAATAACCCCTATTATATGACCTTTGCATAAACTAATATTAAATGAGACGATCAAAAACTTTTTGTAATTATTGTTGTAGCGACATATTCTAGCAAATATTCCATAAGCAGAAACCCAGTGGTTCGGCAAATGTAGTCATTTTAACTACCTCCTTTGATCTTTTAATTCCATACTCATGTAGAAATCTGTATTGCTCTATACAGTACAGGTGATCGCTAAGATTACATGCTCTCATCGGAACGGTCCATTAAGGACATATACATACATACCAGGCCCCTCAGAAAGTATTGCGAAAAAAAGTTTTTATATATGGGAGACTGGCCAGTTATAATGGTTTTCGAAAATATGATTATTTATAAGTAAAAATAAGTAAGTTCCAATTTCAAAATTTCCCTCCACATTTTTTGCGAGTTAATTCAAAGTATTGTGTCTCACTGAAATATGGATCTGCGCCGGGAACATTTTAGAGCTATGATTTTATACGATTTCAAGTGTCGCCTGAAACCGGATGAATCGTACGATAGACTTCAAATGGCATTCATGGATGAAGGCCCTTCCAAGGCAACCGTGTATCGTTGGTATAACGAATTCAAGCGCGGTCGACCAACTTTGGGGGATGACGAAAGAAGCGGTCGCCCTTTGACGGCTGTTACCGAAGAAAACGTGCTAGCAGTGAAAAATTTAATCCAAGACAATAGGCGAATTACATATCAGGAGATTCAACACATATTGAAGATTGGATCGGGAAGCGTTCACGAGATTCTACACAGCCATCTTCGCGTGAGGAGGATAGTATCACGCTGGGTGCCGCACAACCTCACCGATGCTCAGAAGCAGGCCCGGGTGGAATGGTGCCGTGATATGCTTAACAAATTTGAAGCAGGCTCGTCTCGGCGTGTTTACGACATCGTTACAGGTGATGAGTCCTGGATTTATCAATACGACCCAGAAACCAAGCGCCAGTCGACTGTTTGGGTGTTTCAAAATGAGCCAACGCCTACCAAAGTGAAGCGATCTAGAAGCGGGGGTAAGATTTTGATCGCTAGCTTTTTTAATTTGACTGGCCACTTGGTATCAATTCCCTTACGGGATCAAAGAAGCATTAATGCCGAATGGTATACTACCAAATGTTTGCCAGAAGTTTTCTCTGTTATAAGCAACAAGCGACCAAACACAGGGCTCCGCGGGCTACTGCTCCACCACGACAATGCACCTGCGCACACCGCACTCAAAACGAGGGACTTCCTGGACAGCACGCCAGTCAAACTCCTGGGTCACCCTCCTTACAGCCCTGATCTAGCACCGTGTGACTTCTTTTTATTCCCAAAAATAAAAAATCAGCTCAAAGGGATACAATTTTCGTCGCCGGAAGCTGCGCTGGCTGCGTTCGAGCAGGCTGTAAACGAGGTGTCTGCGGCGGACTGGAAAAAGTGTTTTGAAAACTGGTTTAGGCGCATGAATCTTTGTATAGAGGCTGGTGGAAAGTACTTTGAAAAGATTTAATAAAAATATATGTACGTATAGAACAATTTTTTTTAGTTTCGCAAAACTTTCTGAGTGTCCCACGTATATATATGAACTCACGCCTTTTGCCCATGGACCCTAGGCAGAAACTACAGAGCGCCACCTGCTACGATCCTTACATAATTATTTTGCTTTACTCACATAAGGACTTATCTTAGCCCATAAACTCTAAATTACATTAGGAAATAGCATTTGGGCAAAATTTGATGCTCTACGAGGTAGTATTCTGTATATAGTAATAGTAAGGGCGTTGTTGTATAAAAAGCTTTACGATGTGTAGTATGGTTGGTTCTTATTACTTTATTGACTTAAACCTACTTTTTATTCAAGCGTGTTTGGTTGTTGTTTGATGTTAGTATTTCGCAAAGAGGGACTGCGTATCTGACGTCAACAATCACATCTATGTCCACAACCCAGTTGCTAAGTAACTCTTGTCAGCACTATTTCTCAGACTAACACTGTCAATCATGTCGGTGTAAATATTTAGTTAAATATTGATTACTTATTATAATGTATTTATCTTAATCTCTAACTCGATCGTGTAAAATTGCTTTTTCCATACAAAACAACGATGGAATTTGTAGACGCTTAACATTACTCGCCTAAAATCGAGCCAAGCCATATTCAGGATCGCAGTAACCATGTCCCACTTAATTAATCCAAGTTTGGTCATAATTCGGTAGCCATATAAGAATACCTCTAATATTTTATTGTGCATCCTGGCGGTTGTTCTACATGGAGCTGATGTATGAGTGAGAGGATAATATATTACCGTGCTCAGGACAGATTTATAGAGGGAATTCATCATTCAATTCAATTTGATTTCTATCAATGAAGTGCAGTTAAGCACTTGGTTTTGTCGAGTAAGCAAGATGGATGAAGACATTATTTGGTGGCTGAAAAAGATAGAAGTAGGAATAATTCTTTAATAGACTTAAAAGTTCATGGAACCAAGGAAATGCACCTAGACGCCAGTATTGCTCCTGGTAGAGACGGTAATTGTCGACACTTTCCATAAAAACCAAGTGCATTTGTTGCTGTCTCATAGAAACTGGCAGCTCTTGACAATTCTGACAACCAATCTGACTTTTCGACTTCCGAAAAATGCGCTTAGCGTTAATTGTGCGGGCACGTAAGTATACCTACTTAAGACTGAGAGCCGACGCCAATATGGTTGAGAAAACTCTTTGCAGATAATTTGATTAGTAATGGCGTTCCTAAGCATTGCCAGTGTCACGAGGATTCTATAGTCTGTAGTAGTTAGTTTATTACTCACCTACGTACGATAAGGGCGAGTTACAGGAATATATTTTTAGGATAAACACTCGCATAATTTTATGATTGGGGACAATAATATTGCGGGTTTGACTCTAAGATTCACTAGTTGTACCTATCCACTGTGTTCTCGTAGTGGATTTTATTAATATCTAGATTCCCATACTATACCTTTTTATACTCAAGACTTCCTTCTAAATCTGTTCAGTCGTTAAACGCACAAGACAGATAGAGTTGCTTTCGTATTCAAAATGTTAATATAGATTCTTCCCCGTAACACCTGAATGCACCCAAGTGCAAGGGGTAATTTAATTGACCATTGTGCGATTCACAGAATGTTTATTCACGGTTGATCCGGATCACGGTTGATTACACGTCGGATCCGGTCACTACTATGGTCAACAATAACTAGAACCAAAACAAATCAAAGGGCGCCCCTGGTGTCGTTCAAACATAACTACAGTTTGGCTTGCTTTACGAAGCCGCCATGACAGCACAGTATCTGAACAGAAGAGAAAGTGTCCGCTCACCTTCGTGCTAGGACGGCCTAGAAGTGTATCACTTATCCAGGTTTCATTTCACTGTAATAATGTTTTACAAAAACCGAAAAGGATACATATTACGAATCATAGATCTGTTTTCACCCCAACTATAACCCGCATTCGGGTAAATCCTTCTAAAGACCCATTAATGAAATATTACCCCTCTTGAATCAGTTTCCAAAGCGATGTATTAAATAATTCCGAGCCGTATTAATAGTTCAGGCTGTAGTTCAAGAGATCACTAGGGTGAGTAAGCGCGTCTATTTATTTATATCTTAATAGCTCTGCGGTTGAGGGTTACATCTACGAAACAGCTTCCTGATTCTATATAGAATACATTGACAAATTAATATTAAATAATTAATAAACTTTTACTTATGATAGAATCCATAGTGTTGGTATCAATTTTATAGATTTTAAGGAGTTTGTGCCTCGGAAAGCACGTCTATCATTTGTAGTCTTTGACAGTAGTTATGGGTAAATCAGAAGCTCAAAAGTCTAATAACTAGTCTTGCCAAGGGCTATCGTGTTGTTTTGTTGCTGACTTCTGGAGGTCAGATTCGCAATCGTTTCAAGTAAAAAAAACTATGATAGAAGATTTGTATATCTTTAGCATAAAGATATAATAGGATATGAAAAGATAACTGACACGACCGAAGCTAAATTGCAAAAAGTAAATTAAAAAAAAAAACCCAACATAATTTTATTTTATACTACATAATGTATCTAATAGTAGACACGCTTCGATCGACAATCTTTTGAACACGTAATTATGACACGATATCTTACGGAAGCAGCCCGATTCTACATTAAAACGCCAATAACTTTCAACCGATTTTCATCAAACATAACTAAGAACACTCTCGATAAAGTCACCTTTCAAACAAAATCAAGATCGTTTCATCCGGTTAGGAGCTATGATGCCGCAGACGGATACAAAAATATCCAAATACACAGGTATACAGGTCAAATTCCACCTCCCGCCACACACCCCTCTTTTTCCATCGGGGAAAACAGAGAAACATTGATTACACACGAACCACCAAAAAAGGAAATATCTCGACAAAATGGAAAGCCTGCAATGTAATAAATATTCAGTACGCAGTCTAGGTCTGGGCCTGAAATCTTATCAGCTTCTAGATCATCTAATATACAGACATTGACTGACAGTAGTAAAAAACTGGTGAAGTGCGAGTTGAAAAAACTTCGTGAGGTTCTTTATCGGGAATCGTAAATGACAACAAAATATTTCATAAACTTATTGTTTTACAGAGGTAGAATTATTTGTGTAATAATAAAAAGTAATCTCTTAGGTAAGATCACTACAGAAAGAATGTAATCGGATTTGCAAATCCGATTACCTTTAGTCTCATTCGTATTTTTATTTATTCAAACTTTTTACCCGAAAATGCATGTTTCCTGCGGGATGAGTCTATTAAAGACTAGTTCTTAATTATTACTTCTATAGCAGTACCATTGGGCACTACTTGGGCCATTGGGTATTACTTTTTCGGCTATGCTACTACAAGGAACTTTGATATTTTTAATTCACTTTGTCACATTTACTAAGAACACATAAAGTCTCTTACATGAATAATGCTGCCGTCCAAACTTTAAATGGATAAAGATAGTTGCAGAAGTTAGTTACTAACAAAGCTATGGGTCAACTAGTGTGAAAAATCTTGAACTTGTCAACGTCATTTTTCATTCCATTTCAAAAAAAGTTATGATATACTGGCGAGCAAAATTCCGTTTTTAACGTAAAAAGAAACTCATGCGGAACAAAAAAGGTAGGCAAGTCTCTTTTCAAATAGGTTTTTATGTCTCATGAACTTCCATATCCGACAGTCATACCCGATTTATGTAAAGAATTTATCGACGTGGCGCAATTTTGACACAAGTCAAGTAATCCTATGGGCTGATGAAAATTCATTCAATCAATTACTGTAGAAAATACGCGTTTGACAATTATTTTGTCACATTAACATTTTGTTGTAATTTATTTTCTAGAAACTGGATTTAAGCCTAGTGCATCCAATAAAATCAGCCCCTTAACTACGGCATGGCTGACGTACACATTATTGCACATACGTAAGAAGAAAAAAACTAGCCACGGAACCCTAAACGCTAGTAAATCTTCAGCTGAAACAATAAAGGGATGTGTTGATATTCGTCACAAAGGTAGAACTCCGAATTTGTTGGAAACGTACTGGTGTTTCAAAAAAAAGTAGATGAACCTATGATTTATATTCATTTGATAAATGTCACGTCGCTTTTATAAATCGTTCTTCGAGTGGAATGGAAAGGAATGAGGACGATAGACAAAGAACCTAATTATGTTCTATTTGGAAAGTGAAACATTTTGCTTTTCTTTTTAAGGCTTCTCACGCCACACTGGTCCGCGGGATGGGAGCCCTTGCACTTACTTTGACTAGTATTGAACCAATGATGATTTAACATTAGTAGTATAGGTTCCTTTGGACTGGACTTTTCTCGCCTAGAATATAACAAGTGGGATTCAAACTTATAGCATCTCAACGCCAGTCCGCGTCGTTACCGTAAAGGTCACCCGGTCTATTCTGTAAACATCTCACCGGGTTAACTTAGGTGGAATGAGATTCCACCTTTATTGGATGGTTTGACAGCTCACTTCGAGTTCACTTAACTTAACTTAACTTAATACTAGTTATCTTACCAAAAAATAAAAAAGAACAGTAAGAGAATTAGAATGAATGCCAATTCGAAAGTCTCTGTATGAGCTGTCTTTTAGACCAATACCTCTGTCACTCGATAGTTAATTGCGTAGTTCTTAAGAATACATCGTAGTATCCTGCATTCCTATTGACCTGCATGACTACGGCATGTGTATCGTATTTCTATAATGATACGAAGAAACTGGAATATATTTAGGTCACAACTATATAGGGACGGGGACTTTGTGTATAAATATCAGATGTATAGCGCATGGTAGACGACAGCAACAAATATAACGACTAAGATAATACTGAATGGAAAATCGTGAAGTATTATTATAAAGTCTGCAATCATAAGGTCAGTCGGTAAGGAGAACAACCAAACGAGCTAGACTGGCATCAGCTTTTCTTACTACCAAAGCTTTGGGGTGTCCGAAGCCTCAGAATAAGAATCCGTACCGTGGCTTCCCTAAAAAAATACTAACTTACTTTTTACTTTTACTATATTCGAAAGCCCCGTGTGGTGTCTGGGCCGTAGAATTACACCACCCCATCTCATCCCGTGGGTGTCGTAAAAGGCGACTAAGGGAATAAATGCCAGAGGATACTTCTGTTTCCTTCTGTGCGGTGCGAACATCTCACCCCCAAGCTAAGGTCGCCGTGCCGAGAGCTGCATGGCTAGGGGAGAGCCTAAGTCGCAAGCGTGCCTGCTGTCTGGGACCGGGAGCCCCCAGGCACTATCCAGCCTTACCTCTACAAGCGGGGCTCTGTAGAGCGTGGACATAGTTTCCCTTGCTATTCGTGGGAACAAAATGAGGCTAAATAATTTACTCGGAGACGGCGGTGATGCTCGCCACACACCACGTCAATTGTTCTCATGGGGCGAAAAGCGAGCTGCGGAGTGTCGCTTAGCTACGCTGAATGTGCAGGGAGGGATGATAGGTAAGATGGATGAAGTATGTGAAATAGTGAAGGACAAAAGGATAGATGTGTTATGTGTGAATGAAACAAAAAGAAAGGGAGTGGATATGTCTAAACACGGGTCCCTGACTGCTATCTGGTCCGGTGTTCAAGAGTCACAGAGGGCCTGTCAGGGTGTGGGGATTATCCTCTCAGAGCGGATGATGAGCTGTGTAAAAGATTACGCTTGTGTGAGCCCTAGGATTCTTTGGGTGAGAATTAAGGTGGGCCTACACCCTATTTTATTTTGTGCGTGTATGCACCCGATATGGGATGCTCACTTTCTGAGAGAGAAGAATTCTGGGTTGAGTGAAGAGGAATGGGTTCGAAAGAGTATTAGGGGCATTCGGGGACAATAGAGTGAATGAGAATGGGAGGAATTTACTAGAAGTATGTGTAGAGAAGGGCCTGTGTGTAATGAACACTACGTTTGATCATAGAAAAATCCATAGGTATACGTGGGAAAGGCAAGACAGTAGAAGCATGATTGATATTGTTATTGTAGATGAAAGATTGAAGAGCAAAGTTGCAGATACAAGAGCCTATCGGGGTGCTAATGTGGGGACTGATCACTATCTGGTTATGTGTCGGGTGGCTGGTCTGTTCAAGCATTGGCGTCATCGAGTTCAAGTTCCTGTGACCACGTTAGAAAAAATAAAAGTTGAAAGATTACAAGAACTAAAAGTAAAGGAGGAATATAAGAGGCAAGTAAAACTGAAGACGGATAAAATATTTGATGGTATGAATGATTTCAGTTTAGAGGATGTATGGGAAATAGTGAAAAGTAGTATGGTGAACGTAGCCGCAAAGTTAAGTGGTATAGCGAAGAGGAAACGTGGTAGTAGAACGAATGACACTTGGGTAGATGATGAAGTAAAAGAGGTGGTGAAGAAGAAGAAAGAGACATGGTTTAATGTGTTAGCCTGTAAGGCCCAAAATAGAATGAATGAGGCAACAAACGTGACGGATGATCTGGCAAGAGTGAAAGTAACGTATAAGCAAATTAAAGCGAAAGTCAAAGAGGTGGTAAAAATGAAGAAGGATGAAAAGGAAGAAAAATATAACAGGAAGTTCTCCGATAACTTCAGGGCCAATGTTAAGCTGTTATGGAAACAGGTAAGATTGGCTCGCGGAGTGACAAAAACATCGAGCATAAATGGAATAAGAGCAGAAGATGGGTGCTTAGGCTTACTGAGTGAAGAATGTAAGGTCTTGGAACGCTGGAAGGAATATTTTGAAAGTTTATTTAGTTATCAGGATAGTGTGCAAGGAGTGGGTAACTGGGCAGAGGCAAGTTGTCAAGACCCAAACTCGGACGAAGAGCAAAAGCATGAGAATGAAATAGGAATGGATGAGATTATAAAAGCACTGAGTGGGATGAAGATTGGTAAAGCTGCAGGGTATGACCGAGTATCTGTTGAAATGCTGAAGGGCGGTGACGGGGTGGTAGCAAGCCTGTTGTGCCGGATCTTTAATATGTGTTGGAGATATGGCCGCGTGCCGGATGACTGGTGCAAGGCTGTAATCGTACCACTATATAAGGGAAAAGGCTCACAGCAGGAGTGTAAAAACTACCGCGGCATTAGTATTTTGAGTGTTGTCGGCAAATTATATGCGAAAGTTTTAATAAAAAGAGTGGTAAAAGTGACGGATGAACAATTATGGGACGTGCTAGCAGGATTTAGAGAGGGAATGGGCTGTATGGATCAGATCTTCTCCTTGAGGAGCATAGCTGAAAAACATCTGGCTAAGCACAAAAAAGTCTACTGTGCTTTCGTGGACTTGGAGAAGGCCTATGATAGTGTGTGGAGGGATGAACTGTGGTCGACGCTATCCGGGTACGGTGTGGACTGGCACTTGGTACGGGCACTGAAATCTCTATATAGGGATTCTAGTGCTTGTGTTAGGATTAATGGGGCGTATACGAACTGGTTTTCCATCTCAAGGGGTGTTAGACAGGGCTGTGTAGCGTCACGGTGGTTGTTCAAAACAAGGATAGTTGTCTGATAGGTTTGAAAGAGCATGAGTGCGTATTGAGGATGCATGAGTTGCCTGTCAAATGACTTCTCTATGCAGATGATCAAGTTCTACTTGCATCGTCAGCAAGACATGGTGACTGTGAAGAATGAAACTTTTAAGTTAAAAGGGATGAGTATAAATGTGAACAAGACTAAGGTAATGGTGTTTGAAAGAGAAGAAGATGTATTGAAGTGTGAAGTGAAAATAAATGATAAGAGTGTGGAGCAAGTGAATGAGTTTGTATATCTGGGAAGTATGTTCACAAGGGATGGAAAGATTGAAGAGGATGTGGAAAGGAGAGTGAATGCAGGGATTAAAGTGAATGGTGCTATGCATGCAGTTGTGACCAGCAAGTCGATGTCTCCGGAAGCTCGACTCGCCGTTCACAACAGCGTGCTGGTGCCTACACTATGTATGGAAGTGAAGGCTGGGTATGGCAAAAAAGACCTGAAAGTAGGATTAATGCAGTAGAAATGCGCTCCTTGCGGAGTATGTGTGGTGTAACTTTAACTGATAGATTGAGGAATGAGGTAATAAGACAACGTTGTGGTTTAAAAGAAGATGTAGTGACTAAAATTGAAAAGGGTATGTTAAGATGGTTTGGCCATGTTGAGAGGATGAATGAAAGTCGACTAACGAAAGTAACAAGGCAGACGTGAATGGAAACGCCGGGAGGGGACGCCCTAGAAAGACATACATAGACCTTATAGGTGATGTTCTTCAGAAAGGCCAAGTGCGCAGTACCCATAACCGACATGTGTGTATGACTAGATGTATGAATGTGTGTGAAGCAAAAGAAGTATGTAAGGATCGTAGCAGGTGGCGTTCTGTAGTTTCTGCCTACCCCCATGGGAAAAAGGCGTGAGTTTATGTATGTATATTCGAAAGCCAAATACACATTTAAATAAAGTTAATAATGTACTTACGTTTCTACATAGAATGATGCCAACATACCGTTCTACAGAATTATTTTAATCTCAAGGTGTAGCGGTTCGTCCCACATCCACATGTCATATCTCAGATCTAGTAATGTGTCAGTGCTTTCTTCCGGTGGATTTACCACTACTAACAACTATTATTATGCTGTTTATCTAATACAGATAGATGGGAATGAGGTTGTCTCACTCTTTTTTAAGGACGCTATTACATTTTTCTGCAAAAAACAGTACTTTTCAGGTACTATTTTAATGTATATGCACTCACCGGTGTGAAGATATCATGGTCTTCATTTAAAGATAATATATTTTACAATGCATGCAAAAGAGCGGTTTTCCAAGCAGCCAAACTCTGTGGAAAGTGTCACTTTTCTTCACTAGTGCTTTTTACTTTCCTGTACTTTTTTTAATTTTTAACTCCAACGTCAGCCCGACGCATAGAGTTTTTATTATTTGAGAAAAGTTTAAAAAATTAGCTATGTACAGATTATCATTTATATAAAAGGTAAAATAAAACTAATACTTTATTTTAGGCGTTTTTAATTACTCTAGATTTAGATTTTGATCAATATATTAATTTTAAATATTCTTTGAATATGTTTGGCAGAACGTATATTTTGCTCGTGCCTTATTGCGTTACGATGTGACAGCTATTCGCACATGCGCAGTAGATATGCCCGAGGAACTATTAGTGGATATGCTGAACGCGCTTGAATAAGCCCGCCATTTTATTAATTTATTTATTTCCTCGCACAATGCATAGTAAAATGTTGTATGATACACGTATGTAAGATGATTTCCGACGCGTGTCGATTTATCCACTCACTCGCTTCGCTTGCTCGAGAATAAAAATGCCACTCATCGGAAATCACCTACCTTCCGCACTTGTAGCATAAATAACTATAGCTCCAGATTGGCATCAGATTTTTTTTACAACATCATACAAAATTTTCGCACAAATACGTTGCCCATCACAATAATGGCATAAAAATCAAAAAAGTAGGGTCTGAATAGGTCCCAGTTTAGGTAAATTTACAGCATATTTTATCTTCAAAATTATAAGAAATTGCTGTATATATAGTCTTTTACAGGTTCCATTTATTCTAAATAAATTTTCTTGAAATTGTGAGTACCACCTAGTTAATGTAAAAACAAACTTCGGAAGAGCGAAGTGTCCTAACACAGACAATCATTTGCCTAAAGGGACACTTCAAACACTAATGTATCTATTTCTCACTGTTAAAGCAAATAAATTATTATTATTACAGGTTCAGCTAATTATTTTTTACCTAAATCATTATATTTTTTATTATTAGCTAAAATAAAAACACTTGCCGACTTCTTCATACATTTTGCACTCGAGGTTCATCATTCCGCGCTCAGAAGCGCTCGTGGAAGGATGAGCGTATCGCTTTCTCGTAAAAAATAAATACGATAAAAGTAATAGAAAAGATTGTAGTGTGCATGCGTGTGAGTACCGTCCTCGCCGTTTGTCGTGATAGAAAGGAGTTGATATTTTATCGGACCAAAATAAAAGTATGTAAGATTTTCCTATTATTATTAGAATGTGATTTAGAAATTATGTTGGGTAAGATCGGGATTTGGAAAGTTGGTGTTAAGCAGTTGTTGACAGGGTTGATAAATGGATGGGTGTGTTTAAGCAGCTCTTAGTGAGGTTAGGATTTGGATGGGTAAGGTTAAGCAGTCGGCGGTGAAGTTTAGAAGTGGATGGGTGGGAGGAGATTTATAATTTTAACCGGTTTGTATATGTGTTAGCTCGTGGGTGAAATTATGAGTGGACTGTATAAAAAGGCGGTTGGTTTTTAAAGCCGTTAAATTTTAATTACATTAAACTGTTCCGGACAAACAATTGAAATTAGGAAGAGGTGTCGACTGTCGCGGTGAAGTCCGTGGTAGCGAATGTCCGCCGAGCCGCGCCGCGTCGCCGCCGCGCTGTGCACCCACACACCGATGCCGTGTGTCTCACGCAGATGTGTGTGCAGCGTAGACGGCGCGCTTCAGCCGCCCGATGTGTTGGGATGAATTCCCAACATGCTGCCCGGGTTGAAGCGATAGCTTCAAAATCTGGAATTGCGCAGATATCAAAATATGCCCTCAAATGTTGCTCCTCTTTGGTCACTTTAGTGACTTTCGTCATCTGAAGATTTTTCAAAGTAGTCTTCTGGTTGCCATCAGAGACCTGTGGATGAGAATAGAAATAAGTGGCCGTCCAATGGAAACAGAAGGAATAGGAGTAGAAGAGTTGTGGGGATGAGGGGACCAAGAAGGAATGGAAGTTCAAACTAGCTTTATTAGAGTGAGGCAGCTAGCCATTTCTCATAATGAGTAAGTAATATGAGCAATTATGGTGGATCGTGTCTTTTGTAAGACTGATGGAATCAGCCTTCAGCCCGCGGGCAAAAAGTTAAGATATGCGTGAAGGTATAAATAAAAAATGTTCGATAATAATATATATTGAAGTAATTTAGGGTATTTAGAAAATATAGATGTGTGGTTTTGAAATATGAAAATTACCAATTCAATGAAGACAGCCAATGTCTTTGTACATATGCGTGGGACACTCAGAAAGTTTTGCGAAACTAAAAAAAATTGTTCTATACGTACATATATTTTTATTAAATCTTTTCAAAGTACTTTCCACCAGCCTCTATACAAAGATTCATGCGCCTAAACCAGTTTTCAAAACACTTTTTCCAGTCCGCCGCAGACACCTCGTTTACAGCCTGCTCGAACGCAGCCAGCGCATCTTCCGGCGACGAAAATTGTATCCCTTTGAGCTGATTTTTTATTTTTGGGAATAAAAAGAAGTCACACGGTGCTAGATCAGGGCTGTAAGGAGGGTGACCCAGGAGTTTGACTGGCGTGCTGTCCAGGAAGTCCCTCGTTTTGAGTGCGGTGTGCGCAGGTGCATTGTCGTGGTGGAGCAGTAGCCCGCGGAGCCCTGTGTTTGGTCGCTTGTTGCTTATAACAGAGAAAACTTCTGGCAAACATTTGGTAGTATACCATTCGGCATTAATGCTTCTTTGATCCCGTAAGGGAATTGATACCAAGTGGCCAGTCAAATTAAAAAAGCTAGCGATCAAAATCTTACCCCCGCTTCTAGATCGCTTCACTTTGGTAGGCGTTGGCTCATTTTGAAACACCCAAACAGTCGACTGGCGCTTGGTTTCTGGGTCGTATTGATAAATCCAGGACTCATCACCTGTAACGATGTCGTAAACACGCCGAGACGAGCCTGCTTCAAATTTGTTAAGCATATCACGGCACCATTCCACCCGGGCCTGCTTCTGAGCATCGGTGAGGTTGTGCGGCACCCAGCGTGATACTATCCTCCTCACGCGAAGATGGCTGTGTAGAATCTCGTGAACGCTTCCCGATCCAATCTTCAATATGTGTTGAATCTCCTGATATGTAATTCGCCTATTGTCTTGGATTAAATTTTTCACTGCTAGCACGTTTTCTTCGGTAACAGCCGTCAAAGGGCGACCGCTTCTTTCGTCATCCCCCAAAGTTGGTCGACCGCGCTTGAATTCGTTATACCAACGATACACGGTTGCCTTGGAAGGGCCTTCATCCATGAATGCCATTTGAAGTCTATCGTACGATTCATCCGGTTTCAGGCGACACTTGAAATCGTATAAAATCATAGCTCTAAAATGTTCCCGGCGCAGATCCATATTTCAGTGAGACACAATACTTTGAATTAACTCGCAAAAAATGTGGAGGGAAATTTTGAAATTGGAACTTACTTATTTTTACTTATAAATAATCATATTTTCGAAAAACATTATAACTGGCCAGTCTCCCATATATAAAAACTTTTTTTCGCAATACTTTCTGAGGGGCCTGGTATTTGAATACAGAATCTTTAGGACAACGCTCACAAGACATGAACTGACAACTTGCATTGAGTGTACCGCCTGTGACTGAAGGCAACTTTGGCGTTCCTTCAGCGGCATGGTAACCACAAATGTCAGTCGTCCTGAATGCAGCGTTTCCTAAATATCTGCTTCTCAAGAAAGTGAGAGCGCTTGGCTGCGACCTGCGACGGTATCTGTTACCGATGAATCCAAAAGGATTTTTTTTTATTTTTATAAATCATGTAAATAACCCTTTTTCCTTAGTCGGGTAAATATGTTGATTTAGAATATGTGTTGTAAAGGAGGGTACACACTCACACACTCGGAAAATATAGTAGTGTGTTTTATAAAACAGCAATAGGGCACCGTTTGGACCCTTCGGGTACGGAACCCTAAAAAAAATGAATTTTAATGAAGACGGGTGAAAACTCCCTGTCTTTGTACCTGTATTTGAAGACAGAAGGTTTAGGACAACGCTCACAAGACATAAACTGACAACTTGCATTGAGTGTACCGCCTGTGACTGAAGGCAACTTTGGCGTTCCTTCAGCGGCATGGTGACCACAGGTGTCAGTCGTCCTGAATGCAGCGTCTCCTAAATATCTGCTTCTCAAGAGACAGAGAGCGCTTGGCTGCGACCTGCGACGGTATCTGAAACCGGGAAACAAGTCCTTAAGAGTGGATTGGTATTTACCTTTATTCAAAAAAAATTACAAACTGAAGCAAGTGTGTGTTTTTTTATGGTTGTTGATTGAAAATTAGTTTCATTATTGTCATAAATTACAAAATTATATTTTAATTTGGTATCGTCAATGTTAGAAATTTTTAATAATAAAATAAGTCTGGTTTTTGTGTATTATTATGTATTATGTTCTTTTAAGTTCCTAGTAAGTCGGTTTTGTTGCTGAGGCAATTAATAAAAATGTCGCGGGTAGTTGTAAAAGAGATTGAGTTTTGGTCTCAAATGGCTGCGTTTGGTAACGAGTCTTTGAACTTTTTTGTCAGCCATGACGTTCTAATTACTATAAGCTAGCGCGCAAATAATATTGGTGAATATCAACTTGTTTACTTGATGTTGCGAATGGAAAGATTAAAAAAACTAATGCGCTATGTACCTATGAATCACTCGACCGACGGTGCGAAGTGCGAACAAAGAAACAGCTGTACTATGTATGTCGCCGCGCGATCAGCTGATAAGCATATATGTAGTAATGCTTTGCGTAAACAATCTTTTAGTTTTAGATGCTGGTTGTTATTGCTTTTTAACAGAAATGGTGATGATGGAGAAATATTAGGCTATGAAATAGTGATTTCCCTTTGCAGGTTGAGATGAAGGTAGTTGATAGCACTCACTTAACTAAAGCTATCTAAACAAAGGAAATATGATGAAGAAAGGAATAAATAAGGGAAAAATTGGAACGAACTCACTGAATGTCTAAACCATCCACTGGATTGACGATGATCGGCAAGTTCATTGTCCGTGACTCGAACGGATCCGAAGTCCGTCGTTGGTCGACCTCTTGACGGTTTCTTCTCCTCTGGGCGTGTGCGGGTGCTTGGCGAAGTCTCCTGAGCAAGATGATGACTCCTGCTGGCACTGCCGCTGCTGTAGACCGCTGCTTCGAGGTAGAAGGTGTTTCTCCCGGCAACCGTTGAATTTAAAATAAACGGCGAGATCCTTGAAGGACCAATGTGAGCAGAGGTGTCGACTGTCGCGGTGGAGTCCGTGGTAGCGAATGTCCGCCGAGCCGCGCCGCGTCGCCGCCGCGCTGTGCACCCACACACCGATGCCGTGTGTCTCACGCAGATGTGTGTGCAGCGTAGACGGCGCGCTTCAGCCGCCCGATGTGTTGGGATGAATTCCCAACAATATGTGTATGACGAATCATCATCATCATCATTATATCAGCCGAAAGACCTCCACTGCTGGACATAGGCCTCCCCAAGCGTCGCCACATTGACCGGTCTCGTGCGTCTCGCAACCAGCGGATCCCCGCAACCTTCACCAGGTCATCGGTCCACCTGGTGGGAGGCCTTCCAACGCAACGTCTTCCGGTTCGCGGTCGCCACTCCAGAACCTTTCTGCCCCATCGGCCATCCGTTCTGCGAGCAATGTGCCCTGCCCACTGCCACTTAAGTTTGGCAATTCTTCGAGCTATGTCGGTAACCTTGGTTCTCTTACGGATCTCTACATTTCTGATTCGATCACGCAAGGAAACGCCGAGCATAGCCCTCTTCATTGCCCTTTGAGTGACTGTAAGCTTTCTGATGAAGCTCATTGTAAGCAACCACTTCTCAGAGCCATATGTTATCACTGGCAACACACACTGGTCATAGACTTTTGTCTTGAGACACTGTGGTAAGTTGGACGAGAAGACACCGCGCAACTTCCCGAACGCTGCCCAGCCGAGTCGGATTCGACGGTTGATCTCTCTCTCGAAGTTGGCCATACCCAACTGGATCGTTTGTCCCAGGTAGACATAGTCGTCCACAACTTCTAGTTTAGAGTCTCCAACCTTGATAGGAGTGGGTGTAACATGGGCATTCAACATCACCTTGGTTTTGTCCATGTTCATTTTCAGACCCACTCTTTCGGAAGCTCTGAGGTCATCGAGCATTGTATTGAGGCTCTCCATGGTCTCAGCCATGACCACTATGTCGTTGGCGAACCGAAGGTGAGTGATGTACTTGCCAGTAACATTGATGCCTAGGCCCGTCCAGTCCAGAACCTTGAATACATCCTCCAGTGCAGCAGTGAACAGTTTCTGAGAAATGACATCTCCCTGTCTCACGCCACGCTGGATAAATATTGGTTTTGAGGTCTGATCCTGAAGACGGACTGACATGGTGTCGTTTCTGTACAAACACTTCAACGCCTCAATGTACCGGTAGTCGATCTGGCACCGTTGGAGAGACTGCATTACAGCCCAAGTCTCGATCGAATCGAAGGCTTTCTCGTAGTCCACAAACGCTAAGCAGAGAGGCAGGTTGTACTCTTCGGTCTTCTGTATAACCTGCCGCAGCGTATGTATGTGGTCTACGGTGCTAAAGCCTTATCGGAATCCGGCTTGTTCGGGAGGCTGGAAATCGTCAAACCTGCGCGCGAGACGATTCGTGATGACTCTTGAAAACAACTTGTAGACATGGTTAAGAAGAGAGATGGGCCTATAGTTTTTCAGCCGTGCATTGTCCCCCTTTTTGAAGAAGAGGACCACCACACCCCTGTACCATGCCTGTGGCGTTTTGCCCTTGAGTATGACGGAATCAAACAGCTTCTGAAGGGCCTTAAAGACCAGTTTTCCACCCGTCTTCAGGAGTTCAGCCGTGATTCCATCGTCACCCGGCGCCTTGTTGTTTTTGAGCTGTTTCAGAGCCATTCTAATCTCGTACAGGCTGACGAATTATGTATGATGGTATGACGAATACGGAGCCAAAACCAAAACCCAAGATGGCGCCGACAAAAAATTTTCAAATTTTCGTCATAGGTGTAATTTTCATGATTTTTAGTGTTCAAGTAATGAATATGGGGTCATAACCAAAATACAAGATGGCGCCGACGAATATTTGGCCGCTTTTTGCCATGGGTGCAATTTTCATGGTTTTTGGGGTCGCTTACTCGTATATCCAATACGGGGTCAAAACCAATATACATGATGGCGCCGGCGAAAATTTGACATCTTTTCGTCATGGGTGTCATTTTTATGGTTTTTAGTATCATGAGCTGCTGCTCATTATGTAATGCTTCAGAAAATTTAGATACTGCAAAAATAAAACATTTTCCATGAAATTCAAAATGTTCAAGACATGTTTTAATCCTTTCAAGTCATGGTTCTTTTGTTTTAGCTAAGAAAACCAACACATATTCAATAATGTCATAAGCTTTTTTGCCTTTAACATACATAAAATATAATAAGTATTTGATACTCTTCTATACCTACAAGGTAATTTCTCAAATTAAGATTTCATTATTAAACTGATAGGTATAAATAGCTCAATAAGGCAAAAGGCACACCATTTTATTATGACAGACACACGATCATCAAACATCACAATTCAGTAACAAAATTATCAAAAAATACAAAATTTCACCCAATTTCCATTCTCAAGTGTTCACATAGTAATTGAGAGAACACCTACAGATCATCTCCAAAATAAAACAATAAAGAAGGGCATTACGCAAAATACCCAGTAAAGTATCCGGGCCGAGCCCACAATACAGTGCTGTCAACAGGGATTTGTCACTCTAAGCCAAAAGTAAGCCTGGGTGTACAATGTGGGAATCAAAAGTCGTTGGAAAATGTCTTGTTGAAGTCTGGATAGGTACTTATGTTTGATATAATTTTTAAAATTTTGTAATATCAGTTTTTTTTTTAAATTCATTCTTTTACTATAAGTAAATGAGTCAGGAGGATTTGATCTGGCAAGCAAGAGCTGTCCTCCATATATATAACTGACAACCCTACCTATATATAACTTGATGCCTTGTTAGCAAGATTAATTAATTCTGTTTTAGTCTAGTCTAGACTAAATGTAATGAATGGATGTTTTTTTTTTTTTTTTTTTTTTTTTTTTTTTTGTTGTGACAGTACGCACGAAAAAATTACTCATTAGAAATTTAATCATTTTATTAATATTAATAGTTAAAGTACATAATTTTATATGTATTATACTATTTAATGATAGCTACCTGCTAGTTTGTGTTATTTCGAAATTTCACTGATTATAAATACAATCAATTAACAATGGAATCACTAAAGGGGTCAATGGCTGAATTAATGACCCAATTTCAAGACAGAATGTCAAAATTTGAGGCGGAACTGGCCAGGAAGTCCAGCACAGCAGCCAGCAATCCAACTGAACTAGCGGCTGACTATACGTCGTTCAAAACCTTCGTGCTCCAGGCCCTAAGCTGTCTTCAACGACAGATGGAGGCGGTTGCTGGAGAAGTTGATGCACTTGAGATGAGGGGCCGTCGAAAAATGCTCCTTATGCATGGTGTTGGTGAGGTGAGCAACAAAGAGACAGCGCTGGTGGTTGCTGAAGTTGTGCGTGATAAGCTGCAGCTGGAGGCGTTTTCTGTTGCCGCTATACGGAGGTGCCATAGAATGGGCAATCAGGCTGGCACTGGCAAGCCAAGGCCCATTCTCGTGAAGCTGCAGGACGTTGATATCCGTAACAAGATCTGGTATGCGAAAACCAAATTGAAAGGTTCTGGTATAACCTTATCAGAATTTTTGACTAGGTCGCGGCATCAGGTTTTTATGGCGGCACGTGAAAAGTTTGGCGTCACTAACTGCTGGACTAAGCAAGGCCACATACACATACAGGGGCCTGATGGGATCAAGCATCGTGTCGTCACCCAAAGCGAGCTCAAATCTATCGGCGAGCCTAAGCTGGACTCTGATAAACAAGAGGCAGTGGTGGCCAATAAGCCAGCCGCTTTTGCATTGAAGAAGAGGCGTGCGGCGGTTACTTCTGTCTCCAAAAAGTGATGATGCATTTTTACGCCAGCGTCGTTCGGGTATTTTGATTCAATTATCAAGATAATTTCTCAATGATCATTCGAATTCAAATCATTCAATTATCTTTGTTTGTTTACCTTCGTACTTCAATCTTCTTATTTATTTTTACACCTACCTAACTTTAAATCTTTCCTATTTTATTATAGTTTTTTCGTTATTATTTGTTGACATTACGTACGGCTCTCTCTATTCTGACACTTGACTCTTGACAGCAGTCAAGTGTCAAGTCTGTCAATAGTTGCATTCCAGTTACTTGTTATGCCGTATGTGACATTTAGAACATGTTTTGTCTATGGTAACAATTGATGCAACATTTTTCGTTTGTTTTCTTTCATATTTCATCATGGAATTAGAAATTACTTTTTTGTTTTTTCGTGTATTTAATGTCGATGTAAATACCCGAACGATGCAGCTAAAACTTTTAAATTGTTTGTTTCAAAGTTATTTAATTATTTTTTTGTTAACACACAACTGGCCGGTGGACGAAATTCAACCTACCTTCATTTTATTTTTTTATTTTTACATATTTTATATCTTCGTGTTTATATTTATTTTATATTTACGTACTATATAATGGCGGATGGTGATAATGGCAGCTTTTTATCAGCGTTTAGTGACAGCGACAGCTTTAGCAGTATCCCGTCTCTAGCTGATACCCTTGAGTCTCAGTTCTCCGATGTTCCAAGGAATCTTAATGTAGTCCATATTAATGCCCAAAGTATTCCGGCCCATTACCATGACATGCTGGCGAGTCTGGACTGTAAGAACATACATGCAATCCTTGTTTCTGAATCATGGCTAAAGCCATGCCTTCCATCCACTTCCTACTCTCTACCCGGATATCAACTAATTAGAAATGATCGCACGGGCTGCGGTGGTGGCGGTGTTGCCATATATCTCCGTGCTAACATTCCATTCACAGTTGTTCATATGTCATCACAGCCACCACCGCCGAACGCTGGTGAGCATCTCTTCTTGGAAGTCAATCTTCATCATTCGAAGATTCTGCTTGGTGTCTATTATTGTCCCTCTTTACGTATCGACTATTTTTCTTCTTTTGAAAGTCTCCTCGTTAACTTAATTCCTTCTTACAGTCACACTATTATAATGGGGGACTTCAACACTTGTCTTCTCAAAAATGATTCAAGGTCTTCCTCCCTACAATCTATATCACATTCTTGCAATTTATCCCTTCTTCCCTTAGGTGCCACTCATCATTTGCCTAACTGCACTCCTTCACTTCTTGATCTTATACTTGTTTCTTCTACTCAACATATCGCTAAGCATGGACAATGTACAGCTGATGCCTTCTCCTACCATGACCTTTTATTCCTTTCCTACAAAATTCGCCCTCCGAAGGCTAAACCTAAGATACTCCTCCGGCGTAGTTTTGGTTGTATGAACCTTGAGAACCTCCGTGAGGATGCTGGCAGAATTGACTGGTCTGATGTCATTGCCACTGAGCCGATTGATGTCAAAGTCAATATACTGAATACCAAGATTCTCCAGCTATACGATATCCATGCACCTGTTCGGTCTGTAAAAATGAAGCACCTGCCGGCGCCGTGGCTGACAGACGACCTAAAAGACCTACTGCAGAGGAAAGCAGCAGCTAAAACAAGATTTAAAAGCAGACCAAATTCTTTTACTCGAGAGAAATATGTTGCAGTCCGCAATCGCAGCAATGTGGTGTGTAGGGATGCACAACGCCGCCACATTCATAAGTCCGTCGAAAACGGTGACCCAGCTAAAGTCTGGAAATTTCTTAGATCAATGGGAGTGGGAAAATCGCGCCAAGATTCTATTCCTAAAGATATAGATCTTGAATTACTTAATCAACATTTTTCTACTTCCTCTAGCTTCAATGGTACTATCAAAGCAAAAACGTTGAAGGATCTTTCGTCTCTTCCCACTCCCGATTATTCACCATTCGTCTTTAATCAGTTCTCCGATTGTGATGTTAAGAAGAGCATTGAATCTATCTCGTCTAATGCTGTTGGTAGTGACTGCATCAATCGCAAGATGATACTCCCTATCCTTGACGAAATCCTTCCTGTCATCTGCCATATCCTTAATCATTCCCTATCCAGCGGTGTTTTTCCATCTTCCTGGAAAGAAGCCCAAATCACCCCTCTTCCTAAAAAGCATAATCCTGTCTCCTTCTCCGAATTCCGACCTATCTCCATATTACCGTTTCTGTCCAAAGTCCTCGAACGCCTTATCCATAACCAACTAAGTACGTTCCTTTGCAAGAACCACCTCCTTAATTTTTTCCAATCCGGGTTTCGTCCAGGACATAGTACTACAACAGCTCTTGTTAGCATTACAGACGATATTAGACTCGGCATGGAAAATGGAAATCTGACGGTTCTTTCCTTATTAGACTTTAGCAATGCTTTTAACACCGTCGATTTTGATATCTTACTCGGCATACTTGGCTCTCTTAACATATCTCCAACGGCAATTGATTGGTTTCGTAGTTACCTGTGTGGCCGCCGACAACGTATTTGCATTGAAGGTTCTTCTTCGTCATGGTGCAATACTTCTGCAGGTGTACCACAGGGGGGCGTTCTATCTCCTCTTCTCTTCGCTATTTTTATTAATTCTATTTCCAATGCACTTCTCTCGTCCTACCACCTTTACGCTGACGATCTGCAAATATTTTCTCAAGCTCCGGTAGAAGAATTGTCTGAGGCAGTTAATATGATCAATAAAGATTTGGCTAGTATTTCTGAGTGGAGTTTGGCTCATGGTCTGAAGATAAATCCTACGAAGACTCAAGTCATTGTGGTCGGTAGTCCTAGGTTGCGCTTGAAAATTAACTGGTCGCAGCTCCCCCGGATTGTCTTTGAAGGCTCAGCTATTCCATACAGCGACTCAGTGAAAGATCTGGGTATTTTAGTAGACAAAGACTTTTCGTGGGGTCCTCAGCTGCAGGCAGTTAGCCGCAAGATGTTTGCGTCTGCTGGGTCTTTGCGCAGACTGCGCAATTTCCTTCCGACTGCCACCAAAACTGCACTCGCCCAATCCCTCCTTCTCCCAATCCTCGATTATGCCGATGTCAGCTATTTAGACCTAAATGAAGTGCAGCTAGATAAGCTTGAGCGACTCCAGAACTTTTGTATTAGATTCATATTTGGTTTACGCAAATATGACCATGTTTCCGAATTTCGAATTAAGCTCAAGTGGCTGCCAATCCGCTTTCGACGGAATGCCCATATTTTATCATTACTCTACAGTATTCTGTTTATTCCTACAACCCCCACTTATCTCAAAGAACGCTTTAAGTTCCTTCATGACACACATTCTAGACACTTGAGATCATCGGAGAATTTGAAGCTTTTGATGCCTGCCCATTCCACAAAGTTTTACGACAAATCGTTTACAGTCCAGGCTGTGCGATTGTGGAATGAGTTGCCGTTGTCAGTTAGACAAGCCCAGTCACTGGTTTCTTTCAAAAACCTGGTTAAAAACCATTTCCTTTCACTGTAACGCTTTTCTATTTAGATCTTATTTCTGTCAATTTAACCCTTTTTATATTTTGTTTCTCTCTCTTTCTATTAGTTTCATGTTATATTATGTATGTATGTTTGTATAAAGGTTTATGCATTTATTATATTATTATAATCTTGTATATATTTATGTTTTATTTTAATAGCAGTACACCGACTACCCCCTTTTTATTCTAAGTTTTCTTTTTTCAGTCCATCCAAAGGTTGTCTGGTAGATATCGCTGTCAGCGATAAGACCGCCTTTGTACCCATTTATATAAGTTTTTTTTGTAAATGTCTATAATTTTATGGTGTACAATAAAGTATATTCTATTCTATGGAATATTTAGTTATCAGCACGTAGTCGTCTTTTGTTGAATAAAAGCCTCAAATGAGAAAATTACAATGGAGAATTATGAAATTGCCACAATAGCTAACCTTGATAAATATTATATAGTCTGAAATGAAAGTTTTATTTAGGTATCTCCAAATGTGTAAGAAGAAAATAATATTTTATAATAGTTTGAAGATTACCAAAGTTTTTTTTTTTTTTTTTTTTTTTTTTTTTTTTTTTAATTTATCTATAGGCTCGTGTTTGACCACTATCTCGCCTGATGGTAAGTGATGATGTGGTCGACGGTGAAGCACGCTTGCCTAGAAGTAACCTATTCACTCTTGACTTAAAGACCCCAAGGTTGTATAGTTATATAAAAAGGAAGACTTTTTAAAGTTAATATAGTATAATTGTTGCTTACAAAAAAATAACAAAAAATCATTAATTAATTTAAAAAAAACTGAAAGTCTTCTCCGCAAGTGAGGATATCCCCTTACCGTTGCTAAATCTTAAGTATCCTCATGAATTAATCTGGCTTCTGCTTTAAAAATAAATCGCCACAATTTTATTTACAAGTACGTTTAGATAAATAAATATATGATTTAAAGATACATCAAACATTGAAAAGAGTTTTATATATGTTTTGTTTTTTTAAGCACCATGTCTTCTAAATGTACATAATACATATGTTATTCTATCAGCCATCATTTTAGCATTTCCACTGCAGTGATACTTATCACTGATCACCGTGAGTTTAATGCCCGGGTCAGGCGAAGTCTTATTTGGTGATTACATTATTAATGTCTCTGTAGTAACTCGGAGTTGGAAGTTGGTCTGTGATACTATTATGTATTATGAAGTTGGTATTTCGGTAAATATGCTGAGCTGTTAATCATGAAATTATCGTCCCCACGAACGGTTTATTAAACTGAAGGAAGAAAGAGTGCACTATAGGACTTACGGTTGGCGCAGTGGTTGAGCGATTGACCGCTGCACGGCGCGCGGCGTGTCACGCACGGAACAAATATTTGTATGCCCTACAGATAGTTGTTCCGCCTCTGGGTGTTTGTGTATTTGAGTTTTTATGTTAGTAAACGCACCCACGAAACAGAATGAAATCCTAGTATAGGCAAGGTTTTTTTTTAATAAAAAAATAATATCACCCGCGTCTATGGCTAGTCTCCGCTGAGATTGGTAACTACGATCGAAACTAACGAGGACTTTTTGCCGTATTTGAATGACAAAATAAATCAAGCAGTTGTATGAACGTCGTTAAATGTACGTCGCAAAACAGAATGTAAAAAATTTGTACATAAAACGAAGAACCTGTAATAAAATGTCTGGAAACGTTTGTTTGTTGTTTTTCTTTCTCACATCTGGATATACAGAAGATTAAAATATTATTAGAAAGCGGTTTGCCTACGTTTCAGTATTTACTCTTGAAGTGTCTCGTGAAGGAACTGGCCTTAGGAAAGTTCGCTACTCACTGCGAATACGCACCCCTGACCGCCACTGTTACATGAAATTGTGCATCGACTCGCGGTGTGTTACGAGCCAACATTAAGTTTGAATTTTTCTGCAAAAAGATTTTGCTTAAATCAAGTCCTTTATACTAAATTCACACGATCTCCCCAAGGCCGTCCATTGCATTTGCCTACCTATCTTATCTTTCCAAACCGGTTCTCAATCTAGAACTGTAGAACGTGATCGCACTGGCGTTATTTATCTAAGTTTGGACAGATTGATACATTGTGCCGACTTGTATAGCTTAAGTGGTTAGCTGTCATGTTTCGGTAATCGTGTCGTTAATTTTAGAGTTTCTGTAGGTCAGGTGTGTAGTAGCGATTGTTTGTCAAAGCAAATTAATATAATATGTTGTAAATTGTTAATTCTTCTATTTTGTTGACACGGGCAATTTTTGACAAGTAATTCTATTTGTATAAAAGCTGGTTTGAAAACTTTTTTATTTATTGCATTTTTTTGTAAAAAAGCTTTATGATTTTTCACTTTTTAGTTGTGGTACATAACGGGCAAGTTCTATTATACGTACTTACCCATAATTCTCAAACTGATGCGACGATACATTATCCGAATAACATATAACTTAAACCTGACCAACGGAATGAAAGTGTACCTGGGTGAACTGAACATTTGCGTAGCCCTTTAGAGAATACCAGCATGATGTTATGATATTAAGTGGTGTTAACAATAATGAGACAAATGGACCAAATAATAATCACTAGCTTTCAAATAATAAAAAAAACAATCATCAAAGTCGGTTCACCTAGGAGGTAACAAACATTAAAAAAGTCAAAAACAATATATCACGGCAATTTGACTGATGATTTCGATTGTTTATTTACCTATTTCGCCCGCGTTTCGGCCGTATTGCAACGACCGTGGTCCCGGGTAGACAAGTGTCTCGGTTTACTGGCTCCGTTGGGTCAGAAAACTGACTGTGTCCTTATTCTGTAAATTCGCCGACTGCACAAAACGAGTTAAAGTACTTTTTGAATTCGGTTATAAAAGATGTAGACTCTGCACCGGTGCCCGTGGAAAATGTCATACAAAGGTTGGTTTTCGTAGTCTGCTCTAGGTTCAATAAAAGAACAAGCATAAAAAAAATAGTGACGGCCTGACGGTTATCCTATTTTCCTATTTGCTAAAGGGTACCAGGACTACGAGGTAGTAAAAATAACGGGATGTAAGATTATTTTCAAGAGCCGCCTTTTCTTTTGTATGCAGACTTCTAGTCACAGAAATACGTCATACGTCTGTCAATTGTTTTCGATATTTGATTAAAAAGAGTCTGAGTGACTTCGTACCCTGGTACCCACGAGACACAAATGATTTATTAAAGCTCATGTCCTAGGCAAAATATAAGGCAGTCAGTATGGTGGTTGCGGGGTCTTTAATATCTCACACCTTTAACATATCACAGCGGATGCTATTTTATTGCACCTATTGAAATTGTTAATAGGTATTATCAATTTATATCATATCAATTTATATAATTTATATCATATATATATCATGAATAAATAAATATAAAAGTCACCCTACTACGCTGGGAACCGGCTAGATGATCACACCATAACCATTTCCAATTCATATACAAATGTATGTAACCCTACACTTAGCTACCGACTTCCAATGTTCCCATACTAAACTATATACATTAGGGCACCGTTAGGAAAATTCGTTTACTCCCATATCAAAACTAGATATCAATTCCATAAACTATTTTATCTAGTACTTGCACGAATGTTAACGTCTACGCTATTTTCTTTTCAATCCTAACACAACTGATGTGACTAAGATTTAAAAACAGGGTTTAAAATCCTTTGTCAGAAAGGGATATCTAAATTAATACCCTAGGAACGATTAGAACTTTGACATGCGTGGGTATTCTAGAAGCATAAGTAAATAAATCCTAAATTAATAGACATGTGACCTTATTGCAAAGGATTAAAGTTAAAAATAGATTGATGTTCTTGTGTAGGTAAACGGCGTTTTGAGATACTTATTCAGATAAAAATTGATAATACATTTGGTTGTGGCCCCTAGATTTGCGGAATGAGACCTGTGCCGAAAAATATTACTTGACATGTCTATGCCTGTTTACAGAGAAAAGTCGCTAATAAAACCAATTACGAACACCAATACCATATTACCATTATTATTATCTCCTTTATTCATATTCTTTCTTATTGTCTACATTTTTAAATATTTTTATAAAACATACAAAAAAAAAACATTTAAAAATATAAAAAATAGAGACCCACCGGTATCGGGAACAGGGTCCAAGCTACCGGCGGTCAGGGCTCCAGAGAGAGGAACCTCCTAACAATACGAGCCGTGTCCAGCAATACTGCTTTCTGGATCAGGCCCTTGACCCAGCCGCCTAACGAGAGCCTCCTAAGGTGTTGGTCGAGGCTCGTGGCTATTAAGCCATTGGCTGACACGACTATCGGTACAATGATCGCTGTGTCTACATCCCACATGTCGACAACCTCGCGAGCCAAGTCAAGATACTTGATTTGCTTATCTTTCTCGGCTTTCACGAGGTTCCCGTCATGCGGGACGGTAATGTCAACAATCATTGCACGCCTCTCGATTCGGTCCACCACCACTATATCAGGCTTATTAGCAATAATGGTCCTGTCAGTGATGATGGACCGATCCCAGTACAATGTGATATTGCCATTCTCGAGAACTGGGTCGGGCACATACCTGTAGTACGGCACCTCCGATGCCACAAGAGTGTATTTCAGAGCAAGTTGCTGATGGATAATCCTGGCTACAAGGTTGTGCCTATGCAAGTACTCTTCGTTAGCTAGACGAGAACAACCAGAGATAATGTGGCGGATCGATTCACCCGGATGGTGACATGCCCGACAGATGTCAACCGTGCCATCCTTCACAATAAATCTCCGGTAGTTATTCGTCATGATAACTTCGTCCATAATTGCACAGACAAAACCTTCGGTTTCCCCAAAGAGGTCACCGAAACGCAGCCAGGCTACGGACGCTGACTGATCTACATCGGACCCATGTAGGGCCCGAAAAAAGCGTCCGTGAAGCTCCTTACTCTGCCATACCTCCCTGCGGTTGTTAGTGTCAAGCACTACAGGCTTGCGCCAGTTCTCATTCGCCAAGGAGAGCGGGGTGAGTCCCTTGTCCACTGCTACTACATCTCGATGCATTCCCACGTCGGCGTGTAGAAAATATTCCCTGAGATTGCATATCTCGCGGTTGTGGAGGTTCTTGGCATTTAAAAAGCCTCGGCCTCCACACTTCCGCGGGATATACAATCTCATGACCGACGATCGTGGGTGATGCATTCGATATGCAGTCAGCAGTGTACGGACCCGCCTATCCAGGGCGTCGAGTTCCGTTTGAGTCCATTTGAGAATGCCGAAAGAGTACATCAATACCGGCATGACCCAACCGTTGAAGGCGCGCGCCTTCAACGGTTGGGACCTTGTTTCCACCCGAAAGAAGGCTGTAAAAATGTAAAACCTTTTTCAGGCGGCCAAAGAAGCGTTCCTTCAACGATTGCTTCATGTCAGTAGTGCTGATACCTAACGCTTCCGACATACCCAAATACTTATAGGTTTCGTTTGGAGAGAGGGATCTCAGGTTTATGGAATCCGTGAGTTGAATTCCCACGGATTCCACAATCTCGCCTCGCTTTACATGCATGACCGCACATTTGTCCACGCCAAACTCCATCCTGATGGCGCTACTAAAAGTTTCAGTTACCTTCAGTAGCTCCATCAGCTGAAGATTGCTGGGGGCAAAGAGCTTCAGATCATCCATGTAAAGGAGGTGAGATATAACCTGACCACCTCTCTTCAACCGATAGCCTAGTCCTGAATTCTCCAGCAGCATGCTTAGAGGATTCAGGGCCAGGCAAAACCAAAGTGGACTCAAACTATCGCCCTGGAATATACCTCGCTCGATCCTTACAGGTTCGCTATTCCTCTGGATATTTCGACATCCTGGATAGCAAAGGACTGTGCTCCATTGCCTCATACACGACATCAGGAAGGTGCGTAGAGTTGTATCTATTTTATACAATTCTAGCACCCTCATGAGCCATGTATGAGGCACCGAGTCATAGGCCTTCTTATAATCTATCCAACATGTCGACAGATCCTTTCGGGAACGCCGAACCTGTTGGCTAATGGCCATATCTATAAGGAGTAGCTCCTTAGTACCGCGAGATCCGTTCCTACATCCATTCTGAGAGGCCGACATGATCGAGTTATCGTCGACGTGTTTATTAATTTTAACTCTCAAAATGGATGTAAGAACCTTATAGACCGTCGGTAAACATGTAATAGGTCTATAATTTTTGGGTTCCGCGGTGCTACCAGACTTGTGGAGCAGGTGGGTAATTCCTGTTGTTAAGAACTGGGGTAGCGAACCAGACTCTAAGGCTGCCTGGAACTGAGATGCCAAACGAGCGTGCGACCTTTGTAGCCATTTTATCCAGAAGTTGTGCAGTCCGTCCGGCCCTGGAGATTTCCAGTTCGGCAACGGGCGGACTGCACGGGCTACATCTTGGGCGCTGATCATGATAGCTCCCATTTCTTGTATGGGATCGCAAGCTCGCTCAACCTCCCGAGTCCATTCACCTTCGGTGTGACTGACAGGCACCGACCAGATACTGCGCCAGAAGTTGAACATGGCGTCATCATCCGGCAGGCGCGTATCAGTCACACCTTGGTTGGGTCGCTCCCAAGCTCGGTAAACCCACCTTTCATTTCTTTGGAATGTGCGATTCTGGGTGTATCGCTCCACTCGCCGCCTATACCTACGAATACGGTTTGCCCACGCATACACTTTCTGTTTCAGGAAGTCGATGCGCTCCGTGACATGGGATATGTAGTCTCGGGGGCTGACATCAGTCCCCGAAAACGCCCGTCTCACAAAGCGCATCACTCTTGGCCGAGTATTGCCCTCCCTGAAACAAATTAGTTTGCCAATGAGTGCTCTGGCCCCACCAATACGACGTTCGATCCTGCACTGCCAAGCTGGTACGGCTGGCGTCGGTCGTGTAGCATTGTCATCTGCAAATTTGACGTGGGCTACACGACATGCCGCTACAGCCGCGCAGTACATAATCGAATGTGTATCAGTGAGGTCTTCGCAGTCATCAAAGTAGTTTGACAACTGCGAATCCAGAGCAGCCACCAGCGCCCTATTTTTGTTATGCATGGGCAAACGAGGTAATCGTGGCCTAAGTTCGGGTGGCATGTAGCGATATTCCCGAATAGCACACTCCAAAGCACTCCTTAATTCCTCACTGCACTGGGTACTTACGTGTGTAATCCTGTCACTACTCTCCTCGTCAGCGTGGCTGGGAGTGTGGTTGGACTGTGGTGGCACCACAGCCTGCGACGATGGTGCAGTGACACGGTTACCCATTTCAGTTCGGAGGCGATCAAGTACATTATCATCCAACATACGATTACGCTGGATGACCCGTACCTGATCCGACAGTCGTTGGGCCGAAACGTTGACGGCTGGTTCAAGCACCTGAAACAAAGAGAGCATCCGGACACGGTACGCGGTCAGGTTGTTTCCTCCCTCTGTAGCCCCAAAGTATGCGCGCATGACATTTTCATTGATGGATTGTGTCCATCTCATGCGCTGCATACTGCCGCCGGGTGCTGGGACCCTATCAGAGACCGGTAGGCCTCGAGGTCCTAAGCGGTCCGGCGGCCGGCGTCCTCCCCGTCGACGCGCAGGTGGTGGTGTCGTCGGCGGCGAGAAGTACTCGTCGCTCGAGCTATTATATTATTATTATTATTATTTTTATTTTTTATTTTTAATTATTTTTATGGCATTAGTTTATGTATGAGTAATTGTAATGACCAAAACATAAAAGGTGATGTAAATACAACTACTGTAATTGTACTATTGTAGGACTAAAGTAATTTATACAACTTTAGCAGGTCCTACCCATTTTTCTGTGACTCACTTATCTCTCCATCCGCCACTTTAGAAGCGCCAACAACTATTACCAGCCAACCTACCCAATGAAATCAATTCAGTACTAAAACCAAGTAAATACCTGTATACCTATTGTGTACCTCGTATGGTTGTATCATTTAATTTATTACACAAACATGTAACTGTATGTCCTCTTTACGGTAGATCTTACAGTTTTTACATTGATATTGAAAACCGATTTATGGAACTGGAAACCATTTTCTTTTTAACTTTCATCGTATTTATAAAGGAAGGCTGGGTCTGACACCGATGCAAAAAAAAAAAGCCATGGATCGAGTACAATACATGATTCTGGACCCCCAATGTTGTCATTTTTTGTCGGCTTATTCCTAATTATTTTAATAAAATCTGCATTTTTTTACTGTGACGAGTTTAAAATCGTTATTCCTATATATTAATTAGATTTCCAATTATTCGCCGATTCTTAAGAGAAAAAGTGCAAACAGCGCGGCGCGTGTAGGTACTCATCAGCGGCGTTGACCTCTATGGTGAACTTTAGGAAATCCGCTGATAGGTAGCGCTTTTGAATTTTTATTTCCAGTGCCATCTTCTGTGAAAAATACGGATGTAATAATATTTTTAAAAGATTTTTTTATAAATATGTAAAGCCTACAACAATTCCAACACTAGGGGGTCGACAATTAGAGAATCATGTACTGAAACTTTGGTATTTTATTTTCGCGTAGGTGTCAGACACACCTTATTTACTTAGGGGTTTGTGTTCATAACTATTATCATTTTAATGTAAGTACTTACCTGTCCGGTGGTTTCACTTGTATACTAAGGGAATCCCTTCAGATATTTAGATAAAAAATATCCTTTGTTGAAATCAAGAATGTGGTATATAGGTATGTGTGCAAAATTTTACCGTACTCCGTCAAGCCATTTATGATTGATTGAACAACGGCCAGTTGTAGCCCTCCTACTACAATGTCATCTAAATATATCAGAAATTCAATGAAAAATCCTGAGCAGCCCATATGAATAGGGCGTTATTTGAGCTTTCTTAGGTATATCAACAAAATATAAGGTTCCTATTTTTAGAACAAGACTTCAAGACATCTTGATCCCTTTAGTAAAACATGATCATACCTATAAATATTTATCAATGAACGAAGATAATAACTCAAAGTACACTTGAGCAATGTATTTTAAGCCGAAGATATATTCTCTTCTTCTTAGTCGTACACTCCTGACGGAGTGGTCGTGGTCATGGATCGTCACCTACACTGGTCACGGCTCTTGCGAGATTTCTCCATCTCTCTCTGTTTATGGCACTGCGTGTACACTCAGTAAGGGAACACTTCGTAGCAGTCTTTATAAGGTCCGTCCATCTTGTGGGTGATCGGCCGCGAGAACGCTGTCCCTCTACTCTTCCCAGCACAACCAACCGTTCCAAAGAGCTTTCATTGCGTATGATATGTCCAAACATCTTCAGAAGATATATTATGTAGGCTATATACCAAGCCATTTCCATAAAAAACTTCATTTCCGAAAAGCTTCGCCAACTAACAGGAACATAACAGTAATCTTAGTAAGATTAGTTAGATACATAAATTACAAATTGACGCCAGTATGCCTCAAAGGCTAGCAGACTGTAATCTATTGTGTATGGAATCATCATCCGCTTAGCCTCTTCCATATTAAATTGAGGCCGGCTTCCAGTCTAAGCGGATGCTATAAAATTAAGCTATATAAACGAAGTGACTGCCTATCTTACCTGTACAACCCAGTTACCTACTGGACAACACGATACCCCTTTACCAGACTGGTTGTTAGACTGATGTATAGTATACCTGCACTTCATTAACCCAACTAGATTATAAAGCCCAAGCGACGCGCCTATTACCATAAGGGGTACAAATACTTACTCTGGACTGGTATTTGCTGAGAATTATCTTCAAGGAAAAATTCAGACACCTAGCTCGACCGGGATTGTATCCAAAACCACATGCTCCGCAGTTGCGCTAGCAGCCACTTGGGTAATGAGACGTACACGAATAAGCACCATACAGTTCTTCAAAATCTTTTGAGGAAAACTGTCGTAATGTTAAGTCTAAGTGTGTTAGTGTTTTTCAACTCTATATTGTCCACATTGTTTTACTAACTTATTATACAATCTCTCTCCTGAAACCGCTTCAAGTATACTACGAAACTACCTATGAAACTAGACGCTAGACTATTGAAAAACAATTTTATTTCAACAGGGAATAGGCTATTAATGTCTGGAGGTAATAGGGCAGGCTTTGTTCACGAATATTTTGTGAAGTATTGGTTAGAGTTTTACCATATTTATAGTGTTTTACCCTAGGTACCCTAATTTATGATGCCAAAGTTCTAACCGGAGTACATTTTCACGAAATTGAAATCGCAAAAATTGTTATGGAGCGTTTTATTGCTGCCACAAAACTGCAGAACATGTACGTAGGTAGTGAAAATGTGGACTGATGGCGATAAAGTAGATTGAGCCATGCTGGGTAATATGACCTTATTGCGTGATGAATTCGGCAATGCAAAAAGTATGAAAAATCGACCAATCACATGCGAGATGTAGATTTACGTCTATCTTACAAACAACCTATGTAGGTACATATAATTTTCTGCATCAGGTCTATCATGATTGACAACATTATTCAAATATCTTTCGAGTCAGCAGGTCGGAAATATCTATATAGGAAGTTTCAAGAGCAAAATAACATACTCTTATTAAATAATTATCAGGAAAATGGTTGGTACTAAGTTACACTGGTACAGCTCTGCCAAACCCGTCGGGCAATACAGGGTGTAGCGTTACAAAATAAAAATAAACCTTTTTTAACGCAACGGTAACATATAATTTTAAATTTTAAAAAATAAATACACTGAAAATATAAATAAAGTAAAAAGGCAAAACACATTCTTTTAAAAAAAGGAAGTACCGCATTAGTCAATATAGTAATAATTATTTTAAATATTAAGTATACATAAAACTTAAAAGTGGAATTTAGAATAGGTTTAAAGTTAAAAGCTGAATTCACGTGCCTAATCTTCAACGCAGTTGCAACCGGTTTAATGATGGCATAAGCATACAAGTTAAGTACCATAACATGATATAAGTAAGGTAATAAAAATTTTAACTACGGAAACTTAAAAGGTAAGCTAAGTTAAAAATTAAAAGAATGATAACAGCTATTCATCGGGAATCCCCGCTGGATGAAGCGCCTTTTGTAGTTCCTCTCCAAACACAATAAAATATGTACAAGAAACCCGTTCAAAGATGTTCGGAATCCCGAAGACTGCAGGTAATCCAGGGGTCATTCGTTCTTCGTCCCGGGGGTAGAAAGCCGAAGTCGGCTCAACTGATATCAGTTTTGATTCATGACGCATAAACTCATGTCAGCGACAAGATTTCGTATGATTAGCTTGTCACCAGTCTTGGCAGGACCGACCAGTCCTCTAGTCTGTCGCTCGGCAACTATGAGGCATGCCCTGGTAGCGAAATGATAGTTGGTATCTCTGACAGAGCTCAGTAGCAGAGACCTGCGGTCCGCGAGCTCCGGCGCGCTCGTGGACTTGTAAATCACGTACCCTCGGCCTAACGACGAGGAATGTGCCATCCCCGCACAAGAATTGACATATCCATGGTCATAATGTTACAGGTCATTTTACGCAGTTACTATAAAAATACCAATAATTAATTTAGTAGAAGATTTCAAAGCCAAACATTTTCTATAAAATCCCATCTGTCACTAACAGAAAAATTGTCTTCTGTTTTCTTGACAAACGAAATATGAAAATGTTAGTAAATGTAACCTGCCTGCTTTGACAAATTAAAAAAAGGCTAAAGCAAAGGGTCTTGTTTCTTGTCTTGTGCGATCACGCTACAAGGGGTAATGTAATGTTGCGTTAACTTCTTTGGATGCTGACCGTAAGTTATTGGATTCGATTCAGAGATCAGCCAAAGTTCTATTTATATTTTCAACTGGCAGCCGGCGAAATGTGGATACTAAACATGTCCTATTCTCTCATACCTATTCCATTGGCAGTACAGGTGTGATTTTACCTTTGTTATACTAACTTCTAGGATTAATCCAATAAAATGAAACACTAATAAAATAGAGAGCAATAAATATTTATGTGAAAATGTAAGGCCGCCTCAAGTGTAAGTACCAATTACTATTTGAAGGCCCGATTTGGCTGTCATAGCGACGGTTTAAAATTTTATGGACTATAAACCTAGGTTATAAATTCGTAAACGTTGAAACCTAGCAACCGTTGTCACGGATTGTATATGTGACAAATCGGTTCGGAAATGCGAATAGGTTCACAGTAAAATATAAATTTGATTTGTTATACATATTAAGGACACCTACATTTCGCCAGTTATTTGTCAGCCTCATATATAATGCCGGCTGTACACGTTCGCACGAAAGCCCGAGGAAACGCTGTACATTGAGTTTTTAAACAAAATACTTCATGATTGAATTCAGTACTGAGAGCAATGTACATCATCCTTGCGAAGATATAATACTACCGGCTTGATATATATGAGACCTACATATCTCTTATAGGCATAGTGGCTATGGGCATGGGCCCATAGCCACGCACCGCGTACAAATCCAGACTCTTTATAAGCTTAGCACAACCCGGGAATCGAACCCAGGACCATTGCTCAGCTGCAGCGATCATGCGACCACTAGAGGTTAGACCAACAAGGGCTGCAAAAAAAAAACATAAAAATTAAAAATTCTTCCATTCTTTATTCCCAAACGGCCAATTTAAAATTTAAATTTCATGTATTTGAATCGCGTTCCCCCAATAACATAAACAAAGGAGTGTGCTTACTTAATAGAAAACAAAGCGCTCACACTACCGCCTAGGCTAGGCCATCAATTGTTTCAAAGAGAAAAACAAGCATTTTACGGTCTAACCGACCAACAAGGGCTGCAAAAAAAAAACATAAAAATTAAAAATTCTTCCATTCTTTATTCCCAAACGGCCAATTTAAAATTTAAATTTCATGTATTTGAATCGCGTTCCCCCAATAACATAAACAAAGGAGTGTGCTTACTTAATAGAAAACAAAGCGCTCACACTACCGCCTAGGCTAGGCCATCAATTGTTTCAAAGAGAAAAACAAGCATTTTACGGACCTTATAAGCAATTGGGCGGTGTTTTTTTATTTTGAGTTAAAGTTTAGAAATTTATTTAGCTATTGAATAACACATACAAATTTTACAACATTAAGGTCATGAATTATATGATTAGCTCATATTATACATAGTTTATAGTCCCCGCAGGAACATAGACCCGTTTCTTGAACGAAAATAGTTATGATTGGTAAAATTTCCAACAGCCTATCCGATTACTTGACTTGCGTTTAATTTAAGACAAGCCAATAATTTATCTCTAGAAATCCAGAGATAGGCTCTTTGCCCCTAATAAAATACCTCACAAGTACAAAGCACCTAGTAATAGCTAATACTTCATAAGATTTTAAGAAATACTAACTTGGACTTCCCTATGTGACTAACCAATTTGCACGTGACTGTACAAAGGGATAAATTAGCATAACAAAAATTTTCCTAGAAACGGCAAAAACCCTTGATGTCGATGTTGATTTTGATATTTAATCCGCTTTATTTATAACAAGCAATCTACGCTAATCGCTTGTAATTTCAATGAAACTTTATGATAAGAGAGCGTTGAACTTATGATGATGGTACGCAAATAATAAATTTAATCGTCGAAACCTTACACATTCATTGTGGTGTTCATTACATATTTTTATGGTAATAATATTGATTATATCCCTATAACTATGACGATCGTTTGAAATTATTTTGTTCGGTGCCGTACGCAAAATTAGTTAAGTTAGTGTGCTGATTTATGCGTTCGTTTTGTCCAGGATAATTCTTCCAGGAGACTTATTGTTTTTACCATAACGAGAAACATATTAAAAATGTTTTTCTTTATAAAATTACAATGTTGACTTACCTGAATTCAAATAAAATAAATAATTATAAAGTAAATATAATTTACTATCACAACACGCACACGCACTCCTATAATAACGAATTAAACGGTAATAGTTAAACACCTACCCTCTTACTAATAAACGCGGTATAAAGTTATACCAGGAATAACAAAGGTATACCCATACATTTTCATTGGTTTATACCTGGTATAACTTTATTCTGTGTTTATTTGTAAGAGGGTTAGTTTATACTAACCGGTTTAAAATTAAACTTTAACAACAGTTAACGACGGCTAACTGGGTAATTTATGGCTGTACTACAAAGGGTTAGGATTGATATACGTGTAGTTAATCTCGGTTTACGCGGTCAACGCGTGCGCATGTTTGTAAGGTAAATATTTATCATAGACTATAGAAGGCGAATTAGGATATGGGTTGGATATGGTGTGTTGAAGATTGGTGTAATTTAGAGTGGTTTTACTAATAATACATATTTAACAATATACCTACACATTTTTATACAATTAAGTATGTTGTCTTATCGAATTCTCATTCTCATGAGATTGATTATATTGTATGTATTGACCTCATGTTATAGGTATCTTGTGTTCTAGACAAACTAACATTCTAACAGCGGTAAGGATTCTCAAAAGTCCAACATAATAACATATCAGAAGCATTTGTCAATGTCAAAGATTTGTCAACCGACTTTAAAAAGAAGGCTCTTCTCAATTCGACAGGATGTTTGTTAAGCGCCAATTATGAACGGATTTTGATGTTTTTTTTTGTAATAGGCTTACGTTTGATCACCTGATGGTAAACGATTATGTGGTCGACGATGGAGCACGCTTGCCTAGAATTAACCTATTCACTCTTGACTTAAAGACTCCCAGGTTGTAGCTTTCGGGAAACACAGACTCCGGCAGGGAATTCCACACTTTTGCTGTTCGTATAATAAAAGTTTGTTCGTTTGGGTGGGATGTCCACCATGTATCGATGACGCATCGCCGTACGTCTTGTAGTCCGATGATAAAACGGGCTAGGAGGAATCAGTTCATGCAATTCCAACGCACACTCCCTGAAATGTAACCGATAAAAAACCGACAGGCTGGCAGCTCGGCGCCGATGTTCAAGGCTCTGGAGCCTAGACTTGACCAGTATCTCATTGCCGATAAGCCTCTTGGCCCGTTTTTCGATCGACTCGAGTGCATCCAGCTGGTATTTGGCAGATCCGTCCCAGAAATGAGAACAGTACTCCATGCATGATCTAACTTGCGCTTGATACAAGTTAAGCAACTGCTCCGGGGTGAAGTACCGTCTCACCTTTGCTAGAATCCCCAACTTTTTGGCAGCCAGCTGAGCTTTTGCCTTAATGAATGGACCATAATTGAGGGTCGATGTCAACGTAACGCCAAGAAGCTCAAGTCGGTCCGTTATCGGCACGGTCACATCTCGGCAAGAAGGAGCTGGGTGGAACTGGCTCCTTTTAGTTGGAAAAAGACACGCCTGGGTACCATTCTTTTTTATTTGAAATTTGGCGTCTCGTGATCAAAATCTGTCGAGTAGAGTTTAAGTTATCCTTAATCATCCGTATTTCTATGCGAATATAAGGTACCAAAAATAAAAAGATAAAATATAAAACTTTTACCAAAACACTAAACCGGAAGTCAGTGTCAAAAAATAAAAGAAATAGGTACCAAAGATAGCAACTTTTGAAAGTTATTTTTCGCTTTGTAGAGTTTTGTTTTGGTTTTAATGGCATGGAAGTCAGTTTACCCTTTTTGGTATTTATTTTTTTAGTTTTACCTAGGTTTTCTTTTTATATTCGCAGATCTGATGGTTGGAGATGATTTTGGGTATCTTTTTATTAGACCTGTTCAGTCGATTGTAGAAAAAGAGTCTCTTAAACACTTGAATCAGTAGGCACCTACTGATTCAAGTGTTTTGTCCTCGGTCCTCACTCAACAGCTCGCTCTAGATATTATTTATTATCTTACAGCTCATGTTGTCACGAGAAAACATTATCTTTCAACGTTGCAAAGCTATGTCGACCTGCAATACAATTCTGTCCGAACTGAACTCCCCTTAATGTGCATTAACTAGAAAGTCTGACTATTACCTAAGTTTCTAGACTAGTACTTAAGACGGAACCCTGACCAAAAAATCGGCATGAGATATGAGCGTTCCTATTGGTCTAGCGGCACTGGTGGCGCATGAATTACAGTAGTGAATACGCCCAGATTTTAGAATAAAATCTTTATAAAATCGAATTTTGGTCTTTTGAAAAAAATAATTCTACAAAAATGTTCGTTATTAAATTGTCTATCCATTAGTGTTAGTACAAAAAATAATCAATGAACACTTTACGAGGAGATGCATAATATCAATAATTATTTCTCATTTTTATGTTTTTTTGGAAGTAGATTAGTGAAATATATACAACATTTATAAAAAAAACTTAATCTACCATTTTAGAATCAATATTATGTAGAAATTTAATGTATTTTTATTAATTGATATTTCTTTTTAAATAACGAGTAGATAGCTCCTAAAAACAGCACAAAAACGGCTTGCGCGGCGTTTTGCTCGGGGTACCGCCTTAAGAGTAAGAACAGAAAGAAGTTAGAAAAGAAGTTTAAGTAACAGAATGTCCGCATATTGTTCAGTTGTCTACGTTGCATGAAAGGCACGACTTTAAGGACCAAATCATTTGGAAAATAAGGCCAGAGGCTTGAAAGAACCAAACTATTTGGTCATTGAAATGAAAATTTAAGATTAAATTCGGTTTACAGAATTGATTCATATTTTTTTTCGAATTTGGGTTTGATTTTGCCACTTTCAGGTTTGATTCGTTATCGGAGGAACAAAAATTTTGATTTATCAGATTTTGTAGATATTGAAAATATATTAAACTGCCATATATAATCTACAAATAAGAGTAAACTAAAATCACTGACGATTAAAAGATCCTACGAATAGATTCGCGGCTGTAGTATATGGCTGGGCTATCGGATTCTACGTTACACGAAGTAGGTTCTATTTGATAGTTTTATAGAATCCGACTCTAAGATAATGATAGCAGTAATGATCGCATTTACATTATGTACCAAACAGATACCAGAAACTAACGTTATTTATAGCACAATTTAGTGTTAAATAAGCCAGTAAACGGACTCTTGTGACCACATAAAGTCAAATAGAGCGAGCGGCGTCCGACAACTTTTTGTATAGTTCGAACTCGGCAGACACTACAAATACTGATCACAGAAACTTCTCAAGCGAATTTTGAAAAGTGAATAATATTTGATAAATTAATTGTTTTGGTCAATCGAAGGGTTTGACTTGAGGGTACCAAATTTAAAGCAGTTTAAAATTAGCTAAGATTAGTTAGACTTTTAGAATGTCTAGTTCAAACTAAAATAGTAATTTTAGTTAAGATCATTTTCAGGCATTGGTTAAATTGTCAGTAGAAATTACTCAAATTATTTATTTAAATAAAACGTTCTTATGGCAAGCTCTCCGTTCAATCTATCTATTACGCATGTTATTGCCCACAGTTGAGCAAAGGCCTGCCCAGTTCCTTCACCATTTATCACAATTAACTGTAAGTAAGGGAGGAACTGCTTGCAGATTTGATTTGGTGATTTTAGACCTCTTAGGGTGTGTAATTAATTAAGACGTAGTACGCATAGCTGCAATATTGTCAACAACTTTTCTCGTCATCATCATTTTCAAAATGTATGTAGGTTTCATATAATAATAAGTTCCTTACATTAACTGTTCTAGTAAAACTCTAACACGCCTCATTAGCCAATATCACAGCACAAACTAAATCATCTACATCCATGACAATTTATTATCGCTAAAGACGACACACAGACTGCAAAGACCACTCACGACACCATTGTGTGGTCGCCACAGATGAGCACAAGTCACAACATTATTTAAGGACAATAAAGGGTTCACAATTTATAACCGGAGCTTGAACAGGCTAGGATTCCTCTTAGCCTGTTCAAGCTCCGCTTATAAATGCGTTATAAACGCTGCGGTCAGTCTAGCTGACGATCGTTTAGTGATGAGAAAAGGTGTTGTTAATTAACTTTGTTTATCGAAGTTTTAATTTAGACATTATAAGTAAAAAACAGTTTTTGTGTAAATCATCATCAATTTAGCAGAAAGACGTCAACTGCTGGACGTAAGCCTCCCCAAAAGGTCACCCATCGACCAATGCACAGTGCTTCTCACAACATGAAGTAATTTACTAAGGTTGTCCCCACATATCTAAGTACTAATGCTGTAACATGGAAATATTGTAAAAACAAACCATTTTTTTAAAAGAGTAACCATGGAGTTTCTTGCCGGTTCTTCTCCATAAGAAACGACCAACCCGAACCGTGCACATTGTCGACGTTTTATAAGTGCCCATGTAGGCCTATATGAAATAAAAAAAAATGATTTTGATTTTGATTTTTTGAAGGCCAGGTGCGCAGTACTCAAAACCGGCGTACGTCTATAACTAGATTGTAGAAACGTAAATGAAGCAAAAGGAAGATCGTAGCAAGTGGTGTTCTATAGTTTTCTATGTATTCAAAAAGTAAAAATATAAATATGATGCCTATAGCTACACGATTTATAGTAATTTGTAAACGATAGGTGCTCCTCCAATTAATGCATCATTCGGGTCATCTGACCGACTTTGATCGTTTGAAGTACTACTTGTTATTTATTAAAAGTAATTTAGAAACGATTTGAGGAATGCTGGCGCACCTCATAGTCGGTTCAAGTATGTTTATAAGATACCTTTTAGGGGAAGTAGTTGACGAAATAATTGTTCAATTAATTCAAGGTAACTCAGTAATTTCGGCGTGATTCGGGGTATGCCCTGAGAACAATAATTATTTTATGTCTGGTCATCTAGGCCTTCTTAATTTTTTTTGCTTGGTCATAGTAGATATACAATATATCATAGAAATAGGTAACTAGGTATTCCTTGAGAGTAAGATAACACCATTCTGGGTCACCTCCACCTATATCCCCACACTTTGCCATTCATGTAAAAGAGGGTCAAGCCTTTAGCTTAGCAAGTGTTGTTCTATAGTTTTCTATGTATTCAAAAATATACCTTTTAGGGGAAGTAGTTGGCGAAATAATTGTTCAATGCATTCAAGGAAACTCAGTAATTTCGGCGTGATTCGGGGTATGCCCTGAGAACAATAATTAATTTAGGTATGTCTGGTCAACTTCTCAATTTTTTTTTGCTTGGTCATAGTAGATATACAATATATCATAGAAATAGGTTACTAGGTATTCCTTGAGAGTAAGATAACACCATTCTGGGTCACCTCCACCTATATCCCCACACTTTGCCATTTATGTAAAAGAGGGTCAAGCCTTTAGCCTAACCTAACCTCACATTCGTCAGTCACACTTGCTGAACTATAAGAGCAAGCAAGCATACGAAACGTAGTGCCATTATTTTTGCATCATTCAGATAAATAGCTAATATTCCCTTTTAATAAAATACCTACACAATACCTATGTTACCAGTAGTTAGGTATGTCCACAGCAGTTTTATTAGAGCGCACCCATTGAGGAGCGTCCGAGCGTGCACAGAGTCAATTGACTGACCAGGCCTCCAAGGATATGATCTTTACACAGGTCATGCGGTCATGTGGGTTTTGTTACAGCTGATGTGGCTGTGTTGTGCAGAATTTTAGAGCGAAACTAATACTTTGAGTTAACAAATCACGGTGAACAAAATTAAAGAGAAATATAAGAATATTTTAAATTATTTTGTCGTTTGAGGACCGATTTCTCTTGTTTGTGTGAATATACGACTCAATTACAGACACATAATTAAGCACATTTTCACGTAAGTAATTAGCTTTAAAATGGTCTCGAACATCATAGAACATTTCAGTATTTCCACACAGCTCCTTGGCCGCCACGCCTGTGCGGAGCCACTTGAGGTATGGCCCAGTGGATCATCCAGCTTAGTATTATTTTCACGGACTGGTCAACACATGGTACTAAATATGAATAAATCTGACTGTGTTTCTGTTTCTGCGGTTTGCGATTTTAGACCTTAGGGTTTTTGCCATTTCAATGTTCTTGCTGTGTGAATGATGAGTGAGTAAAAGATGTGGTTACCTGTACTTGAGTGTGCATTACAGGATAACGATGATGTGTACCATTTTTTGTATTTTGTGTAAGTTTTATGGTTTTGTAACACTCGTTGCTGATCCTTAATTAAATAAATAAATAAATGATGATATGCCTAGAAATAAGCTGACTATTTAGATGTATAGAGGAAGAAAACATGCTGCGCTGACAAAGGATAACGATATTGTTCTGCGGTCACTTATTGGTCTATCTATGTTATTAACGATACATGAAGATCTTAGCAATTTTTATTTATACCATACCCAGACAGTTAGGATGACGCATTGTTTCCTGTGCGACGGGCGACCCGTTTTCAATATTCGCATAAAATAACGTCGTCGGTTTGTATCGAAAAACATAACACACGACACATTAGAATGTTTTATAAAACACACATGTCACATGAAATCGCTAAGTTAGATTACCAAATCGAATATAACAGGAATGGATACAAAGTACAGTACTAAGTGCCAACCCTCTGAGCTGAAACGTTCCAAGAAAGTGGTGCATTTGTAAACTCCTAGCTTCGACCGCGACAAACTACGAACATTACTGGCTGTTTGGGGGACAAATGTACCCAATAAAAGTGGCAAAGAAGAAGTGAAATGTTACGTTACATAAGTTATAGTAGTAGAAGGTCCTTGAGATAGAAATTCTTTCGGAGACTCCGGTCATGTTTCTGCTGTCAAGCAGCATCACTGTGAGCGGTAGGTATCAATAGCATCTGGTGCAGTTACAGACACGCTAGACTTCAATTTATTATCAATCCCTGAACAAATTTCAAATAAACAGTTATCGCAATATAGATTGAATCGTTCTCTACATCTGACTAATTATATTTCATCTTTTAGCAAATAGGAAGATTTGATAGTTCTTACGTAATTACAGGAACGTAAGCTGACGAGAACAGAAAGAACAGCTAGATGCAAGATCTAGTGATGTGACGACGCTTCAGGGAGGCCTATGTACAGCAGTGCACGTCTGTCGACTAAAATGACAATGATGAACCCACTAGTTTACCACATAACATGGGCCTGCTTTGGAACGCGGACCCTTCTTTCTGACTAACCAACACCTTGACAATTTAAAACTGCGTAGAAATGGTTTAATTTGTTTGAGTTTTTTAACAATAAATACAGTTTTTTCTTGACGCGCGAACAACGTCATCGCAGAATAATATAGCAAAACCGGCAAAAAGAAAACAGTATTACTGTCCGGTCAGTCGGTGTCGGGTTGAATCATTTGTCTGTCAGGATTTAGCACAAGATCAACTGAGGTGTATGTTATCTTGTATTAGCTGAACATATTGAGACATTGGTCTGCTGAGAGGTTCCATTTCATCATAGCTTCCTTTCTAAAGATTACCAGTTTATGTAACTGTTATAGGTATCTGAAAACGTCACAAATTCGTGCAGAAAAACTTTAAGCCAGTTAGAAACTTATAGCACTTCTGCTATAAACACACCAATAAAATAATAAAAAATAAGCTCTGTAACCTTAAGGAACAAAACAGAAACGATATCCACCAACAAGGTTGAAAATTGGAACATATCTATATCATTATACTTAATACATCGTTCCCAAATTCTGCCAAAATAGGACGCAAGAGTTTTCTCATACTATTAATTGGTTCTTAGAAGTTATTAGTCTGAAAAAGAAGTGACTTATTTGAAGCTGTGTTCGCAAAAAAAAGGTTCAGAAGGTCGGCTACATACAGCGAGTGAAAACGTACTCACTCAAAGACTTAAAACAAATATAATTTGTCCGGCCTACACGCTCTCCCTCCGAGTAAAGGGCGTTCACCTTTTCATATCCACCAACCATGTAACTTTATACTTTTTCTTATGAAAACAAAACCTGACCAGCCAACTGATACCAACAGCCCTACCTATATTTTTAAATTTAATTTAGTTCAGTTAAACTTTAACCATTAAAACTAATTGTCAACTGGGAACTTGTATTTCATTTACCCTGAACCCAAACCAACGTTACCTTGGCTGAACGTTATATTGCATAGATGTACGGCAATCTCAAACAAATTTCATTCGCTGCAAATCTGATTTCCACAACCTAGATAATGGGTGACACCCCTTGACATGAATGGTTGTCAGAATTTCAGGCTTCTGACTGCCTGCACCGACTGCCAGAAATCTACTAATGACAGCAGGGTCCAGGGAGCAATGGCTTACTGAGCTTTCTAACTTAGCTAACCTTCTGTTCCTATTTGTTTTATGTCTTGTGACCAAAAGGGTACGTATTACAAGTTCATCCTGCGTTACTACCTACGTAATTAAGGTTATGTTTACGGCTTAGGCAAGAATTAAAGTGTACTTTAGGCATTTGAACAACTTCAGAGCCTGATAGTGCCCTTTTAATTGTGAATGGGTGGTTCGTTTGACATTTGACGCGGGATTGGTATAGATAGCTGACTAGTTATTCGTTTTTAGACTAGACATATTAATTTTTAGGACAAATTTACTGCAATTATGTATTTTCTTACTTTTTTACTGTGATTTTCTGATTAATTTCGTTGTCTCGTCGACCTTCATTGCTCCGGTGCTATTCAGATTGTCGCCACTTTTGGGCAAAGTGTGGCAGGAAGTCCATTAAAAATAAGAAGAATTTTAAGAGTGAAGTGCAGTCAAACGGTAACCATTGTGTGGATTTTCCTAACCTGAGACAGCACTTAGATATCAGTCATGTCCAATTGTACGTTATATCTCAACGCTTAAACTGAATAAATAATATTGTGCCCATTCAAAGAAGCCGTTCCACCAAACAGTTTGCTCAGTTAAGTAGATTCTGGCAAAACGCCAGACAGAGGAAAATGTCCAATCTTTTTATCCTTAATATCAACAAACTTGAATGGTTTAATATACAGCTCTGGTAGAGGCGACATCAGTTTCGGAGAACGTTTTTTTTTTCTTTAAAAAAAAACGTTGCCCCACACTAGGAATTTCTTCCTGTATCGTGTATAAACTCATATAAACTCACATACACAACAGCCAGAGCCGGAACAACTATCTGTAGGTCATACAAATATTTGTTCCGTGCGGGAATCGAACCCGCGACACGCAGCGCAGCAGTCAATCGCTCAACCACTGCGCCAACCGTGCTTTACGTAAAGACAACAGAACCGATTTTATACTATACAATATCGGTCGACTTTTGTTGGTTACAGCAGTGTACACGTATGTTCACTTTTATGTTCTACCTATCTATGACTTACCACTGGTAATAATCAGATGGCATGTGATGGACTTTATTTTTATTTAGAAAAATAAAAGTAATCTCTGAAAACCCTTATCCGATAACAAGAAATATTTGACTGACAGAAAGCTTCACAATAGCAGAGTGTCATAGACTACTATTTATACCGGTTAAACGCTCGGCTCCTATTGGATAGACGTCGGGAGCGAAGTCGTAGGCTAAAGCTAGTCGTCGATATTTTGGTAGACCCAAAATTTACACCGATTTTAGACGGACTGATTATATTTGGTCGGTCTTCCTAAAGCTAAAACAGTTAGACAGCAATGTGTTCACATTAAACACGGTATCGATTTCAGCATTCGTTCCTATTACAGCTTAGAGAAATCCTATATTGCGTAATGCAGCTTTTGGAACCACACAGGTAAGTTAAATTTATTTGGATTGCTAGGCATAAACGAAAGTACGGCTTGAAGAAAATGGATTAATGAGTAACACAGGAATAGGTACCTATTCCTGTGTTACTCATAGATTCCAGCTGTACAGCTGATCATTGGTCTTGACAAATAGTTTTTTGATATATTCTAGTTTTTGGATAAAAGGTAGATAGATTGTGGAACCAAGTCTTGAGGTGAATTTATTATGCGCACAGACGAAGTGAGAAATGCTTTACCAGCGATTGTGTTCCCTACCACATAGAACCCGTCAGCCTTCAAAGCAAGGGTCAACTGGCATTTTCTGGGCTTGCTTGTTGATCCTAGACCTCTTCCATTGCTTTCCACCAGGCGAGAGCAAGGTCAAGAGCTTTCTGAAATACAGAACACTATTGACATAACCTATTACATACAGACCAGCTTTCTAAGTGAAATCACTTATCTGATGCCAAAAAAATTGGTAACTGTAATTCTCTCGGCAGGTATAGGTCTACCGGAATCTCATGGCAAATGTGGAAATAAAAATTTGTTGTGTGCAATACTAGGGAAAATGGATTAAACGATCTGGATACTGTTTAATTTTTATTTATGTCTTTAGTATTAATGAACATGAGGTACCTATATTATAGTAGTCACAGCGGATCTTTGTGTCTTTGAACTTGGTCCTGCCAACCATTGCGTAAGAAACAGTTTGGCATCGAGTATACTGCATAGAGTAAGCGAGAACCTCATTCAGAACTAGAAAACTAGAATACGATTGCATGAACTCCACTGTCATTTCAAAAACTTGTATCTTTGTAGTTTTATGTCATCTCTCTTTTGCCTTTTCATTGGCATTTAACATATTCAAACCCAATCTCTTTATGTATAAAGTCTGTAAAAAATAATAAAATTATCATGTTACTTTTAGTCATTCATCATCATCAGTCTATATGTACTTTTTTATGTAAGTTTTATGGCCTGGTTGCTAGGACCTTTTAGCCACGTCTTTGGAAAGAGTTTTGGATCTTATATTTATTTTTTAGTATTCTTTAGAATGTAACAGATTCTAATGTTTTTTGGAGTATTTGGCAGCAAATTGTATCGAGTCAGTCTTCCCAATAAGCTTTGCAGAGGCAGTCAATACTACAATAAAATACTCCGCTCTACTATCCCGAGATCGCTTCTGTCTATGATTTTACAAATTGTCTAGTTGCGTAGACAGTTGAGACACAAAACTACACCAATAATATATCACAATATCCACTAGGAATCAATTTGCAAATAATATTAACAGCCACTGAACTTCACTCGACAAAATCCCGCCAAAAACTCCCGTCTATATACACGTCCCACTGCAGGGCGCAGATTATTACTTAATGTTTTTCTTACGTCAAAGATTCTCAATGTCCGTTAAAATCAATATCTTGTCGAAGAATTAGTAACAGTTACATTACTGTTGCCATTTCCTTCCGGCCATCATTCGATGTGCCCTGACCTACGATTTACCATATAATAGTAATGGAAAGAAATAAAAATTAAGTAAGAAAAATATAAAATAAACTAAAAGTATCAAAACAAGTCAGTCCAACTTACCAGTCCACTCTACGACGCACTTTAAAATCAAAGATTGAGTTTGATTTACGCCTTCTTCTTCCCTTATTTTATGATACACATTGAAAACAATATGTCTAGCTTGAGATCGAAGTGGGTTTTTCGACATTTTCACAAAAATAACAAATTTTCAAGATAATATCAAAAAATTTCAGCAGCGGTTGACACATCAAGTACTTTGATTTGACAGGTGACAATTGACATTGCCATATGAAAATCACAATTAAAAAAAAAAATGCCATGAGGTTCTGGTAGACCTATATCGATGTCCTAAATTATACATTAATTAAACGTTTTAATGATCTCTTACAAGCAGACAAAACTTCCGACTACTATATCCTCTTCTATCACATAACTAAGTCGAAACAAAAGGCTTAAGTAGTTCAAACTTTGTTGATTTAAATTGAACTGAAATTAGTGTAGAGGAAGCTACGGAGAAGTATTACGAGTTATTAAGCTAGCATAGTTTTCTTTGTTTATGCTAGGACCCGCAGTGTGTGAACTTTAAAGCAAGCATAGATGTAATGTAATCTCATCCAAAATTTTCGAACCATAAATAAAATGTAGTTGGTCTATGCCTGGATAGAGGCGGAGTTCAAAATGCGCGGGTAGGGTAAAGAAACAATTGAAACATCCATATTTATGATGATAAAAAATTGTTACATGTTAACTATTACTATGAAGATTAGCAATATTGTTTGTAATTAATTATTTTTGTGTCTCTTACAAACATAATTAGTGATACAAATACGAAAATTATTTCACTGATAAAAAGATTATGCGGAGCATAGCTGAAGGATAATACTAATTATTTTTCTACATTGTATGACACTGGGTTCTGCAGGATAGGTTACATTTTACCTTATAATTATGACTAATAGACGACAACATAACCGAAGAAATGTGAATGTACGGACTTATATACAACTGCCAACCCCTCCGGAGAATACAATCTTGATCATCATTCATCATCATTTCAGCCGAAAGACGTCCACTGCTGGACATAGGCCTCCCCCAGGCGTCGCCACATTGACCGATCCCGTGCGTCTCGCATCCAGCGCCTTCCCGCAACCTTAACCAGGTCATCGGTCCACCTAGTGGGAGGCCTTCCAACGTATCGTCTTCCAGTTCGCGGTCGCCACTCCAGAACTTTTCGGCCCCATCGGCCATCCGCTCTGCGAGCAATGTGCCCTGCCCACTGCCACTTAAGTTTGGCAATTCTTCGGGCTATGTCGGTAACTTTGGTTCTCCTGCGGATATCATCATTTCTGACGTGATCACGCAAGGAAATTCCGAGCATAGCCCTCTCCATTGCCCTTTGGGTGACTTTAAGCTTTCTGATAAGGCCCATTGTGAGCGACCACGTCTCGGTCCCATAGGTGATCACTGGCAACACACACTGGTCATAGACTTTTGTCTTGAGACTCTGCGGTAAATTGGACGAGAAGATACCACGCAACTTCCCGAACGCCGCCCAGCCAAGTCGGATTCGACGGTTGACCTCTTTCTCGAAGTTGGACCTACCCAACTGGACCGTTTGTCCCAGGTAAACATAATCGTCTACAACTTCAAGTGTAGAGTCTCCGATCTTGATAGGAGTGGGTGTTACATGGGCGTTCACCATGACCTTGGTTTTGTCCATGTTCATTTTAAGACCCACTCTTTCGGAAGCTCTACTAAGGTCATCGAGCATTTTACTGAGGCTCTCCATGGTCTCAGCCATGATCACTATGTCGTCGGCAAACCGAAGGTGAGTGATGTACTCGCCATTAACGTTGATGCCAAGCCCCTTCCAGTCCAGAACCTTGAAGACGTCCTCCAGCGCAGCAGTGAACAGTTTCGGAGAAATTACGTCTCCCTGTCTTACGCCGCGCTGGAGAAGGATAGGTTTCGAGGTCTGATCCTGAAGACGGACTGACATGGTGGCGTTTTTGTACAGACACTTCAACACCTCAATGTACCGGTAGTCGATCTGGCACCGTTGGAGAGACTGCAGTACAGCCCAAGTCTCGATCGAATCGAAGGCTTTCTCGTAGTCCACAAACGCTAAACAGAGAGGCAAGTTATACTCTTCGGTCTTCTGTATAACCTGCCGCAGCGTATGTATGTGGTCTACGGTGCTAAAGCCTTTTCGGAATCCGGCTTGTTCGGGAGGCTGGAAATCGTCAAACCTGCGCGCGAGACGATTCGTGATGACTCTTGAAAACAACTTGTAAACATGGCTAAGAAGCGAGATGGGCCTATAGTTCTTCAGCCGGGCATTGTCGCCCTTCTTGAAGAAGAGTACCACCACACCCCTGCACCATGCCTGTGGCGTTTTGCCCTCGAGTATGACGGAATCAAAAAGCTTCTGAAGGGCCTTGAGGACCGGTTTTCCACCCGCCTTCAGGAGTTCAGCCGTGATTCCGTCATCACCCGGCGCCTTGTTGTTTTTAAGCTGTTTCAGAGCCATCCTAATCTCGTACAGGCTGACGTCCGGGATATCTTCGGTATAGTGTCGGGTCAACCTAGCTCTTGGGTCGTCCGCTAGATTCGCAACGGGTTTACTGGTTGACGTGTACAACTGCCCATAGAAACTCTCGATCTCCCTCAGAAGCTCCGGTTTGGCGGATACAATCCTGCCATCATCGGTCTTCAGTTTCGTGAGCTGGCTCTGCCCAATAGACAGATCCCTTGAAAACACCTTGGAGCCTTTATTTCGCTCAATCGCGTCTTTAATACGCTCGGTATTAAAGCGGCGGAGGTCTCTTTTCAAGGATTTAGAGATCTGTCTATTGATCTGCCGGTATTTGCACGCCTCATCTGAAGACTGCAGGATCATTTCACGCCTCTCCTTCATAAGCTTGAGGGTATGATCAGAGAGCTTTTTGTTTCTATCTGTACGACGGGTCTTGAAAAACTTAGACCCGACCGTATGGACAGCTTCCACGAACCCGTCGCTGTATTCGTCCACGGAGCTCCCCAGGCACTCGAAACGATTCTGGAGTTCGAGCTGAAAGCTCTCGGGGTTTTGGACCTGGACCTGTGCTGGACGGAGCGTGGACTTCATCAGTCGAGACCTTTCAAGCTTAATATTAATGTTCAATGTGCCTCTTACCATGCGGTGATCGCTCCCAGTTTTTACCGAATTGATCACAGAGACATCATTGAACATTTGCTTCTTGGTTGACATGATGAAGTCGATCTCATTTTTTGTTGCACCATCGGGGCTCTGCCAGGTCCACTTCCGGTGTTCACGCTTTTTGAAGAAGGAGTTCATCATATAGAGGCCCTCCTTCTCCATAAAACTGGCCAGTAGGTGACCCCGGTGGTTCCGTCGTCCAACTCCAAATTGCCCCACTTGCAGCTCATCCTCGTCTCGTTTGCCCAGTTTCGCGTTGAAGTCCCCCATGACAACGGTGAAGTGAGTTTTGAAACCATGCATGGCTCTGGAGATATCCTCATACATGGTCTCTACCTCGTCGTCGGAGTGTGCCGAGGTTGGGGCGTAGACCTGTATGACCTTCAGCGAATATCTAGAGGATATTCTGAGTATAAGGTACGCCACCCTTGTCGACACACTCTCGATCTTCACCACGTTGTTCACAAGGGACCTGTGGACGATAAACCCGACACCACCTTGGGACTGCCGGTCACCCTCTCGGAAATAGAGCAGGTTACCGGATTTGAGGATTATCGAGTCCTCCCCCTCTCTTCGGACTTCAGATAACCCTATAATGCTCCATCGCAACCTGCTCAATTCCTCTTCGAGCTCGGTGATCTTCTCGTCGGTCCGAAGTGTGCGCGTGTTGTACGTTGCCAGGTCCAGTCGTCGGTGATTGTTGGGGTAGCCGGATCTCGTCCGGAGATTCTTAGCACCCCTTGCCATGCCGTAACCTCGACCGCTACCGTAGTCGAGGGTAGGCGGGCTGCCGGGCACTAGGGGCCATTTTTTATTTGTGCTATTCATAGGGGGGGTTTTGCCATAATCGCCACGCTTGGCAGGCGGATTGGCGATCGCAGTATGGTTGTTATAGGAGCACAGAGAACGCTGCTGCCCATTCTCTGGTTTGTCCCTTAGTCGCCTTTTACGACACCCACGGGAAGACATGGGATGGTGAAATTCTTAACGTCCGGCACCATACGGAACAATCTTGATAATAATTTATTTTGATAGTAAACTTTAAGAGCCAACAAATTAACTATTCACTTTGTTTGACAGACAACAATGTATCACGAATCTGAAAAAGTTTTATAAGAATTTTGAATTCAAAGTGCACACTTATTGCCTTACATTTCACTTTACATACTACTACCAAATGACATGCTCAAATTGAATGTCCAGTAAAACTAATTATAATACTACGTTAAGAGTAAAAGAAAATAAATGTTTTGGGTCGTCACAGAGAACAGGCGTGCATCTAAAAATGTTTTTCTTCAAAACTGTCAAATAAAATAAGCAATCTGCGTAAAACATATCTATAGGCATCTACTTTCTTGGATTAGTGGAACTATTCTCAATTTCTTCATAAAATACAAAAAAGAAACTTTTATAGGCATAGAAATTGTGCATTTACCCCACATGACGTCACCTCGATTAGTGTTAGCACAGGAAAATCTAGGCTCATGCTAGTAGTTTTACTGCATTGGATCATCCTCTTTTTAGAGTTCCGTAGACATCGCAACTTAGGATCTGTAAAAATGTCATGCGATGTCAGCTATGGCTATGATGTAAATGCCAAAATTTAAGGGATTGATCACGTAACTTTTCGATAGATAGCGAGGATTTTTTTTTTTTACATTTTTGTCTATTTTAGCTGTCTGTCTGCCTGTAAGTAAGTAATATAAGTATATAAAAGATTTTCCCATATCTTCATAAACACATAGACACAGATTACCTACTTAATAGTTATTACGTAACAGATCCTTCACTCAGTAGAAAATGTCCAATACCTATTGCTATAATAGCCTACTCCGTTGCGTCAGCAAACACTGCATGCTAAAATGTGCCTAAATGCTCAAGCGTACAGTTGTGATTGCTTCGCACCGCGCGATCCCACTGCAATCGCAGGGCTGCCTCTTCGATAAAATTCTAGGGGTCTTTATGTCAAGAGTGAATAGGTTATTTCTAGGCAAGCGTGCTCCACCGTCGACCACATCATCACTTACCATCAGGTGAGATAGTGGTCAAACGCGAGCCTATTGATTAAAAAAAAAAAAAAAAACTTTTTGTGTCTATGTTATTGAGAACTGTGAATATGTTCTGACTTATAAGTGGTAGTTTAAAATTGTATCGTTTATAAAATAGATTTTTTATAAATTGGTGCTGATCGTGCAATACATCTAGATAAAACATAATTATAGACGTCAATGTGAAGGTAAAATAATAAAATCTTTAAAAGTTACATGTGTTTTATTTTTATATATTTTTTTATAAATTTCTTACCCTTTCTAAATTCTCGATTGTTAAATTTTAGTGTAGAAAAAATCCTGAATCTAATAAAAAGTTTTATGAGATATTGTTTTGGAAAACAAGGGCAGGGAGAATCAAAATGTATGTCAATTAAAATTTCATAAAGAGCTACCCGGCCTTTGTTTCATATTTTTTTCAAAATTATGAATAAAAATAGTCTCAAGTTCTCTTACATAACTATGAAACGCATCTGTTGGCACTTTTAACTTTCCGTAAAAATACGATGTTTTGTTGAATGCTTTAAAATGGATAAACAATCTATTCGTAGATTCATTTAAATCGGGAATGTTCTGTAATTCAGCAACAAAGTCAGGACAGGTGTGTTCTTGTTACATTTAAAAAGCCGATATATATGTTAAGGCGTTATCAGTTGGCAAGTCGAAGCGGTAATCAGTTTCACCACTTAAATTCAAAAGCGAAGGTATACTGCGGCGCGAGCTATCTGACCACAGAGACATCTCTGTGGTCTCAAACAGCCATCGTTTTGAGACAGGTATTTTATTCTAATAAAAATAGCTTTTTAAACGTTGTTAAAATAGTGTTTATGATAAGTATAACGTTTCTATGTAACAAAAATATGTAAATCTGTGTATGAAAGGCAAGCTAATGCTTAATACCTACATAATAAAAATAATTTTTAAACGACAAAAAATAGTAATACTTACCTTTCGTCATTGACAGGTAAATGGAAAAATGTTAGGTGTTTATCCCTTCTTTTACTTGATTTGCACCAATCTACAGCACATAAGGCACCAGACGGCATCGTAGGTACGCGTACGAACGAATGGAACTATTAAAATTGAACAGAGTGCGTGCGCTCCGCTTGCGAAAACCGCACTGAATTTGGTCCGCTACAGGCCCGAGACCGCTAGGTCGGGCGGTAGGTAATTATAGCGCGCAAATACATGGAGTGACGGAGGCCTGACATAGAAGAAAAGGATTTTACAGACTGGTGCGGCCGTTGTAGTTAATATTTATAGATAGTTAGCAGAGAAGGCACGGAACCTTATAGTGCACGGGTACGATTGCACTTGCCCAGTTTTTTCAACCAACTAAAATTTATCTGGGCGAGTTAATTTACTAAAATAAGAGCACGGAGCTTCCGAACATTTTATCTGGCTAAACGATAATAACGCTGGCTACGGGTATACAATGGATTTTATTTAGAAAAATCTCCATACTAGGAATAGCCGGTTTTACGGCATATAAAGTCGTATAGACCGAGGCTACTTCAACCTACGTATTCGCCTTGGGTGTCATTTAACGTTATATTTTGAATGCTGCGGTATTCATGGATACTAATATGTAGTCGCTTATAATAAGAGTAATATATATCGTCAGAAACGCAAAAAGCGTTCATCTCTCTGGAGCCCTGACAGACTCATGGACTCGATTCCTAGACTCTGGACTATTTGCCTTAATAAGTCGAAAAGTTATATTTAAATGATCCATTCCATACTTGTTATGTGATGTTTCGTAAAAAACTGCATCACAGGTAGAGAGAATCTCAGCCTCGCTTTGCACGATCTTAACTAAAAGTTAGAGCAAGTTGGAGTTTGTGTTACTTTGTCTAAAGTCATCGATAGCTCTGTTATGTAAACATATGTTATGTCAATCAATCATTGACTTTGTATAACATATGGTTACAGATAGTATATGGTCTAAAATACGTGCAACACGTTTTGCCAATATCTGGCGTACAAAATGAACATAACCAAGTAATCCCAATTAAGGTGGCATGTCAATAAATTACATAAAAAAAAAATTTAAAATATGTCAATTAAGTAAACAGGTCATTACAATTTTAGTTCTTGAGCTAAACATATAACTTTCGAAGACCCGTTAATCTTTCTGTAAACTTCTACTCATTTGTACATGACGGTGTAAAGTATTCCTGGGGCTTTAGATAAAGTCTCATATAAACGACAACGATTTTCATAAGATCAAAATGATTAATTTTACAAACTGCAAGTATATTTTTATAGTCTCAAGTGAAAATAGGACTTCTAGATTAGCGTGCACCGTCTTCGCGGTGAATGATAATATTATTGTGCCTCCTTATAAGAAGAGGCATTTATTAAGGTACAGTGGGACAGTTAAAGACTGGTATTATTATTATTCTGCAAGCTAGGTACTTACTATAAGGCGAAAGTGTCACCGACAGCAAAATAATGAATTATTTTACTCGTTTTCTATAAGTATTCTTATGGAAATGACTTCCCGATCACTACACGCGAATGGAAAGGTGCACATCGGGTTTTAATTTATAACTAGCACATCGTGAGTATTGAGTAAAAGTGGTAAACGCTAGGGAAATTGAATCTTAAGGAACTGCACATACAACGGCTTTACTTTTTCCTACGTTTTTTTCGGTTATTATCATAAGCATCACTTTAGCAGAAAGACGTCCACTGCTAGACATGTCAACCATTGAAATTTCAAACGACCCACACCCGCGCGGCGCCCCACTTTTGCCACGTAAACCAATAGCGAGGGTCGAACGTCAGAGTTACATGGGCATTTTGGGTGCTCCGTTAGGTTGACAGTGCTGTAAGCCTTCCTCAGGCGTCGCTACATCGATTGAACCTGTGTTGATGTTGGATGCGAGATCCAGCGGACTCCCGCGGCTCTTACTAGGTCATCGGTCTACCTCGTGGTAGAAGTTCAATAACTGCTTCTTTGGTCATCTCCGGTACCTTATGACATTACTAAAATGTTGGCTAGTCAGCACGGTAATATTATTACGAAGCTGACATTTTAAGGTACCCCGGAAAAAACCAAATTGCAATGCAATCAAGCAATGTACCCGCAGGCTGTGCTAAACCACGCGTTTGCATCCTCACAAGTGTACGGGTACATGAATCTAGACGCGTGTGCTGTAACTGTAAGTAGGTGTCTTTTTAGTATTTGAGTGAGCAATAACACATAGACTGACGAAAGTTCAGAAAACGCGCGTAAAATGATGTCATATGAAAGATATAGGTAAAGATTGATTTATTTCTGAGTATGGTACATTAAGATCTTAACATGAACTGGCCCTAACCAAGACGAGGGCGTCGAGCTTTTACTGTCACCATAAGACTATGGTTTCCTGCATTCTAATTAGTTTCTCTTTGAATATTGAAGTCATAGAGTGCCGTCTACGGTTCTACGACGGTTTCAGTTTCTTTGAGAAAAACAAATAAATTCAGCATAAGTTCAGCTTTAACTCAATAAACGTTAGCTAGAAATATATTTACATGACGTGTACCCATTTCAAACGCTAAAGATTGCCGGCGCACTCTACGACTTCAATATTCAAAGAGAAACTAATTAGAATGCAGGAAACCATAGTCTAGAAAGCTATTTGTTAGTTGAAGTTCGTTTTTACTTTAATAAGGTAGGTATCTATTCTTTGAGTTCTAAGCAAGCACTGTGATAGACAGTATATCTTTTAGAGCAGAGTTATCTAGTTCTACAAAATAACGAAAATATAAAGTAACATCTCCAAGAGGTCAGCTCTTAAACTAAAGTGATATAAATCAAGCGTTTTATTCCACTACACAGTAACAGTACAGCAGGATTAAGAAAAATTTACAGACCAGTGCTATAGAGTAAGTAAACCTTGACCCAAAATCTATGTTCCACACATAGAAATGACACCAAACGGACCCAATGGTGGGTTGGTGGACGTAAGACGTTCGCAAGTTCTTCGTTCTAGAACATGAGATTGCTTCTTATGTTTGAAACTTTCGTTCTTAAAAATTGATAAAGGAAAAATGTTATTGAACCTAAGTTACGCAACCAGGATGAAAGGTATTCAATATTTTCGAAAGAACATACAATTTTAACTACATAGTTCAGATCTGAATAAGCTGGCTGTTAGAATTCCTCCGAAGCTGGATTGACGCATCTACACCAATGTATTTTTTCTTAATCTATGCCTTTAGTTTTGGCATTATACCAAGTGAAGGTCAAGGGCGTATGAAGACTTTATCTATCAGACTTAGGGCAGTAAGTATACAAGTACATTTTACGAACTTTTGTCTTCACAATTACGTGAGATTGTTTATCTCTGTGAGCTTGGACTAGATTTAGAATTCTAGATTATTTTAGAGAAAGTCTAGGTTCTGGGTTTTTCATTGATGATATATTTCGCTGTTTATTATTTTTAGTCTCATGGAACAGTACGCTAACTTCTTGACTTCTTTTATTAGAGAATTTCTGCGGAGCCCTAAAATATTCCGTGGTAACAGTCGATTCATTCATTTTAATTATAACGGATAAAACATCGCGTAACTTTTCCATCACAGAAAAGGACACTCTTCTCTTTTTCATGTAAGACTATTTTGTATTTAGAAACATTATATAGCCTTGTTCGCATTGAAGCACAAAACAACGAGAATTACGCTCAGACTAGTGTTTTTTTTTTAACTCCAATTTTTCAACTTTCTGTTAAAGTTCCTCAATTTACATGCACACACTTTTTTTCCCATGGGGGTTGGTAGAAACTGCAGAACACCTACTACGATACTCACTAACACATTCCTTTTGCTTCAAATTTCGCAGTTTCTAGTGAAACATGATTTTGTCTGGAAAATTTTAAATATTTAGTTAATTATTATACACTCGTTATAAACTCTATTTCCATATCATATAGGGAAATTCCTGAGATGTTCATTCTTTCATATATGTACAAATTTGAAGGTCAATGTATATTTGTGCATTTAAATACATTTTAAGAACGCTATTCCTGCCGCTTCGCAAACAATGCGGGATGGTTTTCCAATTGAAGTTAGTTCTCTCATTCTGTGAACAACTGTAGGCAAATCGAGGTCTTGAAAAAATTCGTTTGATGTTCAGATGAGGTTTTTGCAGAGGTTTCACTTATATATATGCTTTGCTTTTGCATTACAGTTACGTGGAGATTGGAAAGATATAAAAAAACTTCCCACTTACTTAACTTTTCTTGACTTGAAGCTCATAATTTTGTATATGTACCTAACCTTTAGCTTTAACTCAATTCCGTGAAACAACGACAAAATACACCTTACACAAAATAGTAGTTAAAATATTAAAAATATATTAAACGAATTAAAAACGTGACTATCTCCTGTGAAAAATATTAAAAGAAAATTACACTACCAATATTAAAATCAATACCTATATTATTTTTATTTTTTTCTGCACCTAATTCAATGGATAATTAACTAATAAGAACAGTACAGCAAAAAAAGCCAAATAAATTTTTCCACAAATAGATTTTATCCCAAGTCCGGTCTACTCAGGGGATGAATAAATTAATCCTAACTAACGAGGGAACGACCAATTCATTTATTTTCTATACACTCTGTATACGAGTAATATCACAAGTAATAACTATTCTTTATTATTCATATTTGCCGAGAAATCTGATATCGGTAATATTTATATTTAACGGAAAATATCGGTAATATCAGTTACTTCTACTTGTGCTGATCACGGGCTGAATATTAGTTTGGCTATTAATCTTAGGGGCTTATTATTCGTATGGTTTATGTCTGTGCCTTTGAAGATTTCTCTCGTTTAGGTAATACTTGAATATGTTTATTATTGCTAGGTATAGTATATCTGAATTTAAGCACTTCTTCTCACGTATCTATACAATAGTTACGGTTGATACGTGGCGTGGTCTGTCAGCTTATGGTATAAGTAGACCAAGTTAAAAGCAGGGCTAAGTGCTCAGGGTGCACCGAAAGAACTTTCAAATACGCATAATATGCTCTTTGAATGCTAAACTACTGATTGTACCTACTTAACACAGCACTTTACTGGTTCTTAAACACATTTAAAGCTATGTACCATTAAATTATACTTTCTGACATATGTAAATTCGATTGGTTAAACATAACTCTAAAGGAGATTAAACTATTTTAAGCTATTAGTCATGCAGTATTGAAGAATGGAAAAAGAAAACATGTTGTACCAACACTAAGTAGGTAACTTGGGACAAGGGTAGAAAGATTACATAGTTTTGGACACACGACGTAAATATGTTTTAAAGAAAAAGATAAATATCTAATGGGCTGAGAAAGATTAATAAAACTATTATCTAAGGTTTGGTTTAGGTCTAAGCGCAAAACAAAGTCACACAGAACAACTAGTTACATAAAACGTAACTCACTATGATTGTGGAATCGTAATACTAATAACACACATTCATTTCAATATCTACATTCTAATAAACTCATGGGATTGCAAACGGTTTCCATTGCAAGTTTATTGCGATAGAATCTGATAAACGTCCACACAAGAATTTATGGGTGCTTGGGATTAGTTACAAATTCATTCCGGATTAAGTACTTCTGAGCACATGTTGTAGAAGTTAAGATGTGTAAGAAATAAGTAGCCCTGGACAAAACGATATTCAAGCAACGATGGTGAATTTCAGAAACCCTAAATTTTTGAAATTTATCTCGTATTACGTACTGTTGCAGTAGCGCGTGTCTTTCAAATATATTTTTGACTTTTCAAGGTTTTATCAAAATATCTAAACAAATTTAATTGAAAATACAGTACCCAGGCGTTTATCAAATACGTTCTACAAAGCCATTTTTTCCAAAACATTAAATAACGCATATCTCTGAAGCATCATATGGGTAAGCTAAGTGATAGAAATAACTGTTTACAGTAGATGTTGGCTGTTATAATCTTTCTGGCCTATATTTTCTCGATACAGGGCAAACCTACCTGTCCCTTTTATTAATACGATCTAGTTTTTAGAAGCTTGAAATCAATCTCATGTCACAAATTCACATTGGACTATTAAAAAAAAGATATTCGACCGTGACAGGATTCGAACCTGCAAACTTCGGATCCGAAGTCCGACGCCTTATCCATTAGCTCACACGGTCATTGTTATGTAAATGTGAAATAGACTTATGCTATATAAGAAAATGCTATTATATAAATATTGTACAAGTTACTTGACGCTCAAGCTTAACGTACAAACAAATCAAAACTAAGAATCAATAATAACTAAGGACGGATTATTCCATTTTTTTTAATTAAAAAAGAAACAAAAATAATGTAAAAAATCAATAGCGCGTAACTTATCTTTTTTGTGAAAAAGAGCTATAGTCACCCTCGGACCGTGACCGTTTGGCCTTATGGATGAGACGTCTAACTTCGCATCCGAAGATTGCAGGTTCAAGTCCTGTTACGGTCGAATACTTGTTTTTGTTTAGAATAGTGCGTTAGTAAAACTAATTATGAACATGTTATGACAAAAAGGGGAGAGTTTATGTATGTTTGTAGGTAGTATATTACACTTGTCACGAAAAGAGGCCTATGCACAGCAATGGGCGAAGATGGGATGATGATGATGAAAGTAGCAACTTATTATACGTGGGACACTCAGAAAGTTTTGCGAAACTAAAAAAAATTGTTCTATACGTACATATATTTTTATTAAATCTTTTCAAAGTACTTTCCACCAGCCTCTATACAAAGATTCATGCGCCTAAACCAGTTTTCAAAACACTTTTTCCAGTCCGCCGCAGACACCTCGTTTACAGCCTGCTCGAACGCAGCCAGCGCATCTTCCGGCGACGAAAATTGTATCCCTTTGAGCTGATTTTTTATTTTTGGGAATAAAAAGAAGTCACACGGTGCTAGATCAGGGCTGTAAGGAGGGTGACCCAGGAGTTTGACTGGCGTGCTGTCCAGGAAGTCCCTCGTTTTGAGTGCGGTGTGCGCAGGTGCATTGTCGTGGTGGAGCAGTAGCCCGCGGAGCCCTGTGTTTGGTCGCTTGTTGCTTATAACAGAGAAAACTTCTGGCAAACATTTGGCCATTCGGCATTAATGCTTCTTTGATCCCGTAAGGGAATTGATACCAAGTGGCCAGTCAAATTAAAAAAGCTAGCGATCAAAATCTTACCCCCGCTTCTAGATCGCTTCACTTTGGTAGGCGTTGGCTCATTTTGAAACACCCAAACAGTCGACTGGCGCTTGGTTTCTGGGTCGTATTGATAAATCCAGGACTCATCACCTGTAACGATGTCGTAAACACGCCGAGACGAGCCTGCTTCAAATTTGTTAAGCATATCACGGCACCATTCCACCCGGGCCTGCTTCTGAGCATCGGTGAGGTTGTGCGGCACCCAGCGTGATACTATCCTCCTCACGCGAAGATGGCTGTGTAGAATCTCGTGAACGCTTCCCGATCCAATCTTCAATATGTGTTGAATCTCCTGATATGTAATTCGCCTATTGTCTTGGATTAAATTTTTCACTGCTAGCACGTTTTCTTCGGTAACAGCCGTCAAAGGGCGACCGCTTCTTTCGTCATCCCCCAAAGTTGGTCGACCGCGCTTGAATTCGTTATACCAACGATACACGGTTGCCTTGGAAGGGCCTTCATCCATGAATGCCATTTGAAGTCTATCGTACGATTCATCCGGTTTCAGGCGACACTTGAAATCGTATAAAATCATAGCTCTAAAATGTTCCCGGCGCAGATCCATATTTCAGTGAGACACAATACTTTGAATTAACTCGCAAAAAATGTGGAGGGAAATTTTGAAATTGGAACTTACTTATTTTTACTTATAAATAATCATATTTTCGAAAAACATTATAACTGGCCAGTCTCCCATATATAAAAACTTTTTTTCGCAATACTTTCTGAGGGGCCTGGTATGTTTGTACTAATTTTGCGTTTATAATATTTTTTTTATTTCATTTTTTTATGCACCTGCCTTCTCTTCACCGCCCTTGGTTGACTGGTAGATGCCTCAGGTATTAAGTCCGTCTATGCACTTATATGTTGCATGAAGTTTTAATAAATAAATAAATAAATGGCGTAGAGTCAAATGTCCCTCCCCCTGCCAGCTAAATACCTGTGTAGCTTGTATTCAAATTCAAAACCGTTTACCGTTACCTTGTAATATAACTCTGTTGCTCTCGCTCAGAACTTTATTTCATTGCATACCGCTAATTACCTCAGTGGCTACACAGCTATAATTTATATAATATTGTTAGTAGTATATAGCTTACATAGACGGAGTACTATACTACTTCAAATGCTTTTGGATATGTTACAAAACTCACGGCAGTAATATGTATTATAACGAAATTAAAAGGAGAACTATCACAGCTGAGTAGGCTTTACAGGTTTACGAGTAATAGTCGACCAACTTATAAAGGTACTTGGTAAAGTAAACATTTCGTATATTGATGGGGACAACAGTTTTCGAAAGGCGAAATTAATTTTGTACCATAAATAAATAAATAGGTAAGCACCTACTTACTTACCTGCTTACCTATTTATTTTAGTGAATGTAGCTGTTTATACGGAACCCTTTGCGTACTACATCGTCGACCACATCATCGCTTAACATCAGGTGATATAGTGGTTAAGCGCGAGCCTATCAACAATAAAAAAAAACAAAAAACCCGACTGCTTCTTGACCCTTGTTTACGACTTTTTAGTTCGCTTTTGAAGCAGTCGGGTTTTTTAATTTTATGATTTAACTTTTTTTATTTATAACTTTTTAGGTAGTTTTTTTCGAATTAGATACATTTAAACATAGAAGTATTGTATATTTTTGAAATCACCTCTTAAAACCCTTTTATTTTGATACCTTACACGATGGGTTTGGAATAAAAAAAGAATTTGGGGCCTCACAATATGGCGCCCAAAATCCGCCATTTCTCTATTGTCAAATTTTAATGTAGCCTATGCCACTTCCAGGGTTAAGACAAATCGATTGACGTATGAATCATCAAAATCGGCCAACGCATTTGGTCTCTGAAACGCCTTAAAGGAACAAACATACATACATACATACGTACTGCCATACATACATACACACAAATACATAGACTGATAAACACATTCCCCTCTTTCGGCAGTCGGATAAAAAAAGAACCCTCTGTGCGCGAGTCAGACTCGAACTTTGCCTGTTTTTAATCATTCATGAATTTGGAATATAGATAAACATTGCTCTATTTTTTTAGCGAGCTTTCGCTGTGCCTGTGAGAGTGTGACGTGTGAGGCGGCGCGCGTCAGTCGAGCTTCCTCGCTCGAGCCGTTCGGATGTGAGAGTTCAGCGGGCGCTCTCTCTCCAAAATTACGTCGCTCGTAAAATTGACGATGTACAGATGGATTTCAGTGTAATGTTTAAGCTCAAAAATGGGGCATTTTTAAGGTTTGTTGTGTGTGATTAAAATGTTTTATTGTGACGTGATTATGTGAAATAAGATTCATTTTTGTATTGTGGTTTGTGTTAAACATGTGCTTGTACGAGACTTCTGTGAATTTTAGTGTCTGTGCAATATAACAGGTTAGTTTGTTTGATATGTAGTATTTTTAAGCTGTACTGTAGGGCATGTAAACGATCTAAACCTAATAACCTGTCAAGTTCGTCAAACCAACAGTTCTCAAGAAATAGCCCATCGGTTAAATACTTATGTTATCGGTGATATTTGCCGATAAGAGTCGGGTACCAAAATTGTAGACATGTTATTTTGATTATTTAGATACAAACATAGGCATATCTGGCACTCTACATTTGTACAAAAAATATCCATTCGAATTTAGATTCCTGGAAAAATAAAGTACTAGACTTTTAAAAAATTATCGATCTGCGACGGTTCAACTTTTTTTTTTTATTAATTTCAAAAACAAAATTTCTTTCACCGTCATACTTATTCAAAAAAAAAATCACCTGGACTCCAAAGTTTTTAGTTAGCGTTAAAAACCATACCTCCAATCTAGGACATCTATTTTTACCCGACTGCCGAAGGAGGGTAATGTGTTTATCAGTCTATGTATGTATGTATGTAAGTATGTATGTATGTATGTATGTATGTATGTATGTATGTATGTTTGTTCCTATGTGGCGTTCCAGAGACCAAACGCGTTGGCCGATTTTGATGATTCGTACGTCAATCGATGCGTCTTAACCCTGCGAGTGTCATAGGCTACATTAAAATTGGATAATAGAAAAATGGCGGGTTTTGGGTGCCATATTGTGGGGGCCCAAATTTTTTTTTTCTTCCAAACCCATCGTGTGGGATATCAAAATAAAGGGTTTTAAGAGGTGATTTCAAAAATATATAACACCTATATGTTTAAATGTATCTAATTCGAAAAACTAACTAAAAAGTTATAAATAAAAAAACTTAATTAAAAAAATCAAAAAACCCGACTGCTTTAAAAGCGAACTAAAAAGTCGTAAACAAGGAAAAAATCATGCTGTGCAGGCGGAGGATACACCAGATTTTGGTCAGCCAGCCGGCGAATATGTATCCTCCGACTGCACAGCATGATTTTTTCCTTGTTTACGACTTTTTAGTTCGCTTTTGAAGCAGTCGGGTTTTTTGATTTTTTTAATTAAGTTTTTTTTAAAGTCTTTCTCATCTAGTTTAAGATTGTAGCCGTTGGGCATAGGGTTCGGGCCTCTGAGTAAAAGTCCTTGCTAAATTTACACTACTTTAATCACCAAAATACACGTACAGGAACATAAAAACAAGATAAACATGAAATAACTATTTAAAGTAACAATTAGAGGTCTAAGATGGCCGGCGCTTTACGAGCGCGGCCTGAAACACGTCGCGAGCACGTTTCGAGGGTAGACTTCGACTGGTCTTTTTCTGGTACCGCCAGAAACGTCTGCTCAACGCAGTGCGCGGGAGTGATCGTGGCGCGTGATTAGTCGCCCACGCCAGTAGTGTCAACCTTACTCCTATTCCCGCGATCATCCGATTGGATGTGCCTATCAGTGGGGCCAACACTAACATTCTCTCTATTGTCGTGGGGTTGCCGCGCTACAAGATAACTAATCTCATCGGCAATCGTGATGATCATCAGATTTTTTTCTTAAGAGTCTACTTATTCAAATAGCTGCATTATTGCTGTTATTTTGTTTGCATGAAATAGACTTATAGGCACCTAGTCTTTTTTTGACATTTCACTGTTGATTTGTGTGCGGTTAAAGGCAAGACAAATACCTATATTGACTGTCGAACTGTGTGCGTTTATCGAAGTCTAACATTATACCACACACAATTCAAACTACAACGATGCATAAATCTCGAGTAATACACCAGTGACAACAGATACACAGCAAAGGCTTTTCTGCCCATTTTTTTATCGTTTTCCCTTTACACACCACATTTACCCGTCGGAGATGTTATCAACCGGGTGCGGGTCAGTTCATAATGCTGCTGAATTTTGTAGAGCTCACTCTGGAGACGTCGTTGATCTATTTTAGAGATTATTTAAACGATCTTTAGCAGGTAACTTTTAAGCGTTATGATTTTCGCTGACTGTCTTTTGGTTTAGTAGTTACAAGAACGACTGCTGAACGTAGGGGTTTCAATCTCCAGATCGAGAAAAATGATTGTGGACATTTTTAAAGAATTTCTCGGTTGTACCTAGTCTGGATTTGTGTTTCGAACACAAGTTATGGCAAAATAATCCATCCATCTATTCTGACAAATAGGAACAAGTGAAATAGATCCTTAGTAACAGGACCCCACGCCTGAACTACACAGTTCTTAATTTAATAACACACAATACTTTTCAATGTTTGTCCTATATGTTTTTGAGGTGTACAATAAAGTATATAATAAATAAATTAATTAATAAGTACGTGTAACTTTTTAATTATAGACATGGTAAACTATTCTATAGTACTCGGTAGTACAAATTAATAATACTTATATGCATTTGGTAAGAACCTACATAAACAATTATATTATTTTGATTCGCAAGTAGAAACATTAAACTGCTGCCGCGGCGCGTTAATGGCGTGACCTTAAAGATAATGCTTCATTATTGATTAATTGGCATATTCTGCTTGTGTGGCCATTCATTGATATTGTCTAGAAGCAATAAATTAAATAAGCGTCATAATTGTTTGGTGTTTTATTATTACTAGTCTAGTAGTATTTGTCAAACTCTACTTTAGCCTGAAACCTGACAAACTTTGTCATTATAGTTGGGTTATACACGTTCTTAACTCTTAATATCCACAATATATCTTTAATAATTTCAAATTTCAAAAGTCCACAATTTCAATCCCATTAACATTTTCATCCGGTTATGAAATCCTACATTTCATCCCTCTTATCATAAAAGGTCAAACCCTTTAAAACAAAGTCGACTAAACCTGCGTTCTGCAAAAACATTTAACCCGAAAAATCAATTTTCATCCCACGACTTTTTTGGCAAATGTATGATAGTGACGTCACGAATTATAGCTGTAAGTGGTTGCTGGCTGAAAAGTTTCTTTATTTTAATTTAGTTTTCTGTAAGGCTGTTATCTTATCTTGTGGAGGGGCCGATAAATAACTCGGACACTTCGACCCATTGGGATCTATGTTTGTATTTCTGCATAACTTGAAAGAAACATTAATGAGATTAGTCATTGTAGAAAGCTCAATCAATCAATCAATCCGTCTTTATTTGTAAACATAAGTAGGTTACAGCAGTGTGCAAGATGTTACAATAAAAAACAGTTTCTATATGTTTTGCCATGTGGCGTACAAATATACAATGAGGCTTTTGCCAATTAGGTAAATTAATTTATAATAATTCCGTAATCAATGTAATTTTTTTTGTTTAAGCTCTTGCTTGGCAGTGGGTATAAGTACCTAACTCCGAGTCAGTGGGCTAACTCGGAGTTAGGAACTTATACTTTAAACTACAATGTTTAATGGGATACTTCATAATCCAGCAGCGGACTGCTCTACAGTTACTAATTATCAGACCGTTTGAAGCAATCAACCAATTGTGTGCAAAAAAGTAAAGATTTTGTAATAGTATTTTTTTCAAATAGACTGCCGACATGACGAGAAGTGAAAACTAAAAACATTAAATAAAAAGTTATTCCGTCACATTAGTACTTCGCTGAATTATAAAAAAATGAAAAACTGCAAAACATATGGGTTGGCCTATATGTTTTGCCGCTACCAAAAATCACTCAACGCGGCTATCATGATGATGGAGACTCCCTTTGCCGCACTTTAGGCTCCCATTCGGTGCGTTGTGCGTGGAATTTCTGGCTAACATAGCCTGCAAATCGGGCTGTCTCTGGCGCCTATATTAAAAAGATATTTATTAAGGAGATTATGGCCCGTAATTGTTCCTACGATTATTCTAAGTTTAATACTACTCAAGCTGAGAAGTTTTTTGTTTTAATCGCGGGTGTACATGCGGTTATCCCGTTTTTTACTGTCTTCAGTCTGTTGCCCGTGACGATCTGTTATTTTGAAGTTCGTTCGATCTCTGACGAATCCACGCACGAAATGTGAGAAAGGCAGGGGGAGAAGTTGATACGGGCCTAGCACTATCTTATCGGAGCTTCTCTTCCCAAGTTCATCCGCAACATCATTGCCTTCATAGTGGCTCAACTGCCTCATAGTGGATTTACTGCATAGTGGCTGCTTACAGCCACTATGAAGTCGATATACTCTCCAAGGCGAGATGCCACTCACTCAACGCCGTTAAAGAACTTATGACTTCAAAAATCAAACAAGCTAGTAATGAATTACCTACCCACCTAATTAAAATAAAATCTAAACAACAATTCAAATAACTACGTCTCTCCTCTAAGCTCAATACAAACACGATATCTGTATCTGTATCTCAGTCCTCAGAGGCTCTGCCTGACTCCGTATCCACTCCTGACTCGGATTACACGCACGAGCTATCACAACAGCCACAGCCACACTAATATTTGTTATGTTGTATCGGCACGACGTCACCGGTGTAGTTTGTAGGCCGACGTGCCCATCCCATTGTCATTTGGGTCAGCGGGTATCTTAGTCGTGTCTTGTTTCCCGGGCTTTTGATTTATTTCAATAAACTGCTTGGTGGTTAAAACTGAGGTGATCGTTGAACAGTGGGCTTATAGAAGTGAATAGATGAACCTTATATATTAATGAAAAACCATTTTATTAATATATTATATATTATTATTAGGAGGGTAATGTGTTTATCAGTCTATGTATGTATGTATGTAAGTATGTATGTATGTATGTATGTATGTATGTATGTATGTATGTTTGTTCCTATGTGGCGTTCCAGAGACCAAACGCGTTGGCCGATTTTGATGATTCGTACGTCAATCGATGCGTCTTAACCCTGCGAGTGTCATAGGCTACATTAAAATTGGATAATAGAAAAATGGCGGGTTTTGGGTGCCATATTGTGGGGGCCCAAATTTTTTTTTTCTTCCAAACCCATCGTGTGGGATATCAAAATAAAGGGTTTTAAGAGGTGATTTCAAAAATATATAACACCTATATGTTTAAATGTATCTAATTCGAAAAACTAACTAAAAAGTTATAAATAAAAAAACTTAATTAAAAAAATCAAAAAACCCGACTGCTTTAAAAGCGAACTAAAAAGTCGTAAACAAGGAAAAAATCATGCTGTGCAGGCGGAGGATACACCAGATTTTGGTCAGCCAGCCGGCGAATATGTATCCTCCGACTGCACAGCATGATTTTTTCCTTGTTTACGACTTTTTAGTTCGCTTTTGAAGCAGTCGGGTTTTTTGATTTTTTTAATTAAGTTTTTTTTAAAGTCTTTCTCATCTAGTTTAAGATTGTAGCCGTTGGGCATAGGGTTCGGGCCTCTGAGTAAAAGTCCTTGCTAAATTTACACTACTTTAATCACCAAAATACACGTACAGGAACATAAAAACAAGATAAACATGAAATAACTATTTAAAGTAACAATTAGAGGTCTAAGATGGCCGGCGCTTTACGAGCGCGGCCTGAAACACGTCGCGAGCACGTTTCGAGGGTAGACTTCGACTGGTCTTTTTCTGGTACCGCCAGAAACGTCTGCTCAACGCAGTGCGCGGGAGTGATCGTGGCGCGTGATTAGTCGCCCACGCCAGTAGTGTCAACCTTACTCCTATTCCCGCGATCATCCGATTGGATGTGCCTATCAGTGGGGCCAACACTAACATTCTCTCTATTGTCGTGGGGTTGCCGCGCTACAAGATAACTAATCTCATCGGCAATCGTGATGATCATCAGATTTTTTTCTTAAGAGTCTACTTATTCAAATAGCTGCATTATTGCTGTTATTTTGTTTGCATGAAATAGACTTATAGGCACCTAGTCTTTTTTTGACATTTCACTGTTGATTTGTGTGCGGTTAAAGGCAAGACAAATACCTATATTGACTGTCGAACTGTGTGCGTTTATCGAAGTCTAACATTATACCACACACAATTCAAACTACAACGATGCATAAATCTCGAGTAATACACCAGTGACAACAGATACACAGCAAAGGCTTTTCTGCCCATTTTTTTATCGTTTTCCCTTTACACACCACATTTACCCGTCGGAGATGTTATCAACCGGGTGCGGGTCAGTTCATAATGCTGCTGAATTTTGTAGAGCTCACTCTGGAGACGTCGTTGATCTATTTTAGAGATTATTTAAACGATCTTTAGCAGGTAACTTTTAAGCGTTATGATTTTCGCTGACTGTCTTTTGGTTTAGTAGTTACAAGAACGACTGCTGAACGTAGGGGTTTCAATCTCCAGATCGAGAAAAATGATTGTGGACATTTTTAAAGAATTTCTCGGTTGTACCTAGTCTGGATTTGTGTTTCGAACACAAGTTATGGCAAAATAATCCATCCATCTATTCTGACAAATAGGAACAAGTGAAATAGATCCTTAGTAACAGGACCCCACGCCTGAACTACACAGTTCTTAATTTAATAACACACAATACTTTTCAATGTTTGTCCTATATGTTTTTGAGGTGTACAATAAAGTATATAATAAATAAATTAATTAATAAGTACGTGTAACTTTTTAATTATAGACATGGTAAACTATTCTATAGTACTCGGTAGTACAAATTAATAATACTTATATGCATTTGGTAAGAACCTACATAAACAATTATATTATTTTGATTCGCAAGTAGAAACATTAAACTGCTGCCGCGGCGCGTTAATGGCGTGACCTTAAAGATAATGCTTCATTATTGATTAATTGGCATATTCTGCTTGTGTGGCCATTCATTGATATTGTCTAGAAGCAATAAATTAAATAAGCGTCATAATTGTTTGGTGTTTTATTATTACTAGTCTAGTAGTATTTGTCAAACTCTACTTTAGCCTGAAACCTGACAAACTTTGTCATTATAGTTGGGTTATACACGTTCTTAACTCTTAATATCCACAATATATCTTTAATAATTTCAAATTTCAAAAGTCCACAATTTCAATCCCATTAACATTTTCATCCGGTTATGAAATCCTACATTTCATCCCTCTTATCATAAAAGGTCAAACCCTTTAAAACAAAGTCGACTAAACCTGCGTTCTGCAAAAACATTTAACCCGAAAAATCAATTTTCATCCCACGACTTTTTTGGCAAATGTATGATAGTGACGTCACGAATTATAGCTGTAAGTGGTTGCTGGCTGAAAAGTTTCTTTATTTTAATTTAGTTTTCTGTAAGGCTGTTATCTTATCTTGTGGAGGGGCCGATAAATAACTCGGACACTTCGACCCATTGGGATCTATGTTTGTATTTCTGCATAACTTGAAAGAAACATTAATGAGATTAGTCATTGTAGAAAGCTCAATCAATCAATCAATCCGTCTTTATTTGTAAACATAAGTAGGTTACAGCAGTGTGCAAGATGTTACAATAAAAAACAGTTTCTATATGTTTTGCCATGTGGCGTACAAATATACAATGAGGCTTTTGCCAATTAGGTAAATTAATTTATAATAATTCCGTAATCAATGTAATTTTTTTTGTTTAAGCTCTTGCTTGGCAGTGGGTATAAGTACCTAACTCCGAGTCAGTGGGCTAACTCGGAGTTAGGTACTTATACTTTAAACTACAATGTTTAATGGGATACTTCATAATCCAGCAGCGGACTGCTCTACAGTTACTAATTATCAGACCGTTTGAAGCAATCAACCAATTGTGTGCAAAAAAGTAAAGATTTTGTAATAGTATTTTTTTCAAATAGACTGCCGACATGACGAGAAGTGAAAACTAAAAACATTAAATAAAAAGTTATTCCGTCACATTAGTACTTCGCTGAATTATAAAAAAATGAAAAACTGCAAAACATATGGGTTGGCCTATATGTTTTGCCGCTACCAAAAATCACTCAACGCGGCTATCATGATGATGGAGACTCCCTTTGCCGCACTTTAGGCTCCCATTCGGTGCGTTGTGCGTGGAATTTCTGGCTAACATAGCCTGCAAATCGGGCTGTCTCTGGCGCCTATATTAAAAAGATATTTATTAAGGAGATTATGGCCCGTAATTGTTCCTACGATTATTCTAAGTTTAATACTACTCAAGCTGAGAAGTTTTTTGTTTTAATCGCGGGTGTACATGCGGTTATCCCGTTTTTTACTGTCTTCAGTCTGTTGCCCGTGACGATCTGTTATTTTGAAGTTCGTTCGATCTCTGACGAATCCACGCACGAAATGTGAGAAAGGCAGGGGGAGAAGTTGATACGGGCCTAGCACTATCTTATCGGAGCTTCTCTTCCCAAGTTCATCCGCAACATCATTGCCTTCATAGTGGCTCAACTGCCTCATAGTGGATTTACTGCATAGTGGCTGCTTACAGCCACTATGAAGTCGATATACTCTCCAAGGCGAGATGCCACTCACTCAACGCCGTTAAAGAACTTATGACTTCAAAAATCAAACAAGCTAGTAATGAATTACCTACCCACCTAATTAAAATAAAATCTAAACAACAATTCAAATAACTACGTCTCTCCTCTAAGCTCAATACAAACACGATATCTGTATCTGTATCTCAGTCCTCAGAGGCTCTGCCTGACTCCGTATCCACTCCTGACTCGGATTACACGCACGAGCTATCACAACAGCCACAGCCACACTAATATTTGTTATGTTGTATCGGCACGACGTCACCGGTGTAGTTTGTAGGCCGACGTGCCCATCCCATTGTCATTTGGGTCAGCGGGTATCTTAGTCGTGTCTTGTTTCCCGGGCTTTTGATTTATTTCAATAAACTGCTTGGTGGTTAAAACTGAGGTGATCGTTGAACAGTGGGCTTATAGAAGTGAATAGATGAACCTTATATATTAATGAAAAACCATTTTATTGCAACAAATACTTAAGTTATTAAATCTGTGGTGGTGAAATTAGAAAGCGATGCAATATAGTCAATTTGATTCAAACAATCATCATCAGCGATAACGATTGTCAAAAAGTCAAAATGGAAGGGAGATGAATCGACCATGTGTAATTTCGGTAGCGCTTGTCAATCCCTACCTATAAGGTATTTCAGAGCTTTAACAATCGTAATCGCCGATAGAATGTTGATTATCTACAGCCTATTCTTTATTGTAGGTATTTTTTATCTCGTGTCTCCAGTGCAGGTCACAAATAAATATTTTTTCTTTCTTTCGTATAAGTAAAAGTTTTCTCATCACAAATTGGTATTTCAAGCACAAAACCACTTGCACTTCTGCGACATCTCCACCACGTACGTCTGTTCCTAAATGATAAATAGTCGGGGTTTGTTGTTCAAGACTGATATTATCCGCAGATTGACTTCATAGCCTCCATTCTTGAGACATCTGATAAGGTTAGAGGAAATTATTCGTTCTAAATATACTGCTGATGTCGGAGATCGACTGTAATATTATGTGTTTTGTATCTTTAAAAATATGTTCGGTAAAAAATCTTATTTGATATAAATTATCCTCATCAATTACAAGTAAGTATTGGAAACTTCTGTAATAAGTAGCTTATTTCCAATAGACAACAAATACTAAAGTCGGTGGAATAATGACAACACAGTGCAAAACGATTGAAATTGAAAATTGAAATAATTTTTAAATTAGCTTGTAATTAATTAAATTTTTATAACGCTTTCCCCCTACAAAACAGTTCTTCTTTGTCCCAGAGGAAATATAAGCTAATAAAAATAATAACTTTTTGTCAAACCGGCTGGCTCTGAGGACCATGGAAGGTGTCAAAATTGTTACTTTGAACTTAGTTACTCGTATTTGGCCCTCATTATTCTATTGGGAAATCGTTATTCTGTTTGGGGACTTAGTTATTTTGCCCTTATTTTTCTATTGTAAAAAACTTAATTCTGTTTGGGGACTCTTAAAGTGGACGCTTTTGTTTTGAATTTTTGAGGAAAAATAAAATAAGGATATGTAGAGATACACAATATTACAATTTATAGTGGGTTGATCTTTTGCCAATGTACTTACAACTTCTTGGTCCTGGTATCGAACATTAACTTCTAACAGCTGCCAAAATTTCCCCGTCATTCAAGGTGCACAGGCAACAAATCTGGCTCAAGATTACTTTTCGCCTCGCAACTGAAACAAAATTGGGAGCTAGAAAAATATATTACTTGTAATTCAATTATCCAACTTGCGCATAAAATCACCCTGGTTTATTTCAGGGAAAAAGTAAGAAGCAAAAGAATTACAAGATTTACTATGTCAGGAAATTAATTTCGCCAGCATTAGCACTTTGGTTCACTTACAAGCTTAATGGATTTGTTTTTCACAACGCCATGCAATATTTTTTGGTGTCTGAATACTGGCTGGACTGGTGTAAGCAAGCAATGATATTATTAAAGAAGCGTGTGTCTTTTGTGCCTTGTCTGATGTGTTCGGTAACATGCTTATGTGAATGGGACAGACTAGATGTCAAGTGGATAGCAGGTGACCGGTTGTTGTGTCATTGTTTCGCAGATTGAGCGAGTCCTATATCCATTGTCTAGCAGTGCTAGACAATGGATATAGGACTCGGATATAAGCTGAATAAATTGTCTTTTGATATCTGGTTCATCATCATCATCAGCTTATAGCAGTCCTGGCCTCTTCATTTGCACGCCATTTGGTTCGATTTTCGGAAACTGTCATCGAGCTGCTACCAGCCACCTTGCGAAGGTCGTCGCTGCACCTAGACTGAGGGCGTCTTACCTTACGTTTACTAGTTCGTGGTCTTCACTCAAGAACACATTTACCCCAACGGTCATCGGTTCGATGACTTATATGGCCGGCCTACTGCCACTGCAGCTTACTTACTCTATGAGCAATGTCGACAACTTTAGTTCGCTGCCGGATCACCTCGTTTTGGAGTTAAGACATCAGAGGCATTTTAATTATGTTCTCCTTCTAACAATAATTGGGGGATTATTTCCCCAAAATTTTGAACAATGTTTTATTGCTTGGAAGCGGGTATTTCCGGGTTGTAATTACGTTTTATAAGAAGCCACAGCTTTTGCGTTTTACTATGGCAATTGTGGTCAATGACTCATGTACATTAATTAGCATTATAAACGAGATACACATACATACATACATAACGAGATACCTTTACCTACGCAGTTTCTTGTTCGAAAGAACGAAGAGCTATTAGGAAAATATAAATGGTATAAAGAAACAACTTAAACAATTAATAGGGGATAATTTCCCCCAAACATTTCAGAAGCGGACATTTCCTGTTTTCAAGTAAAGATTAGCAGGTCACGATAGTCAGACTGACAGTCAGAATTGACAGTTTGTCATTTAACGAAAGTTTACATGGATTTAATGGAAGTAGGTTATGTTTTGACAAGACTTGTTCTAAGTGGATTCATTAGTGTTATAATTTTGCGATGGATAAGTATTAATGGTTGGCTCTTCTGCATTTGTATTTTTTGGTTTATTGCAAGGTTGCTGTCTATTTTGAGTAATATTTGTGTGCTGATCTGATACATGGATGGCAGGCACGTAATTTTTTTTTAAGAAGTTATTGAAGTGACGGGTGTTATACAATACAACTTGGGATTTGTTATTTATTTGCAGTTGTAATACATAAAGAATATCATTTGTAATAGAAAAAGGAAAATTTTGGGCCATTTCCGTGCCCGACATTACCTCGAAAATAAAATGGAAAATATATCAATCAACTCCATCTATTGCAGTCCACTGCTGAACACAGGCCTAACCCAAGCTACGCCACAACATTGCCTAACGTATCCATCTTTTTAAGATTGCTGGTTCATCTAGCTGGGGGCGGCCTAAGTATGGACTATTTTAAACAAAATCACTAATTATGATGTACTAATCATTGCAAATAATAAAAACCTCTGCGTGTATATAACGTTTAAACTAAAAGGCTTGTAGAAAATTAAGTAGCAACATAATATCGGTCGTTTGTGTCGGTTTAACGATGGTTGTAATTTCGGATACAACGGCAGTTTTTGGTGTTTTTTTTTTGGTTTCTGTATCTGCCCTCGGTTTCAGAATTTTTCGGCAACGAGACGAACGGATTAATTTATTGGTGTACTAAAACTAAACAACTTATATTATTTGGCCATGGCAATTAGTTATTGTTACAATAGTTACCTACCTATACCTATTCCCTACCTATTCTAAGCAGTGGACGTCTTTTGGCTGATAAGATGATGATGACGAGACTTCACTGAAGCGATGGGTATTGACAGGTATTTTAACTTAGAAAGGGTCATTAATTAATCAATCATGAAAACAAAATTTAATACTGTTATATTGTGTGGTACGGTATTTGTTGGTTATTATTTGTACTTGCGTGTCATTAAACGTGCCAACAAAATCTACGTATGTATTGCCTGTGTCACCGTAAAATAATTTCAAGTTTATTAAAAAAAATATTGTCATTGAAACAAGTATGGTAGACAATAAAACCTGACTTTACCTACGCATAGATAGGGCATTTAAATTGTCATGTACGAGAAATATTCAACAGTCCCTACTTATCGATTGCCCTTTCTATTTTTAAGCCGAGCAACTCGGTTTTATTTGACTATTCCTACCCTTTGCAGGAACCCCATGATGTTATTATTATGAAACTGGTCATGTTAGAAATTGGAGTTTTAGATGAAACACCGATAAATGAACTTTCACTTGAACGGTATTCTCGTAAATTTTAACCGACTTACAAAGGGTTCGGTATTAAGAGTTGATTGTGTTTGTAATGCCTGTTTTACTGTGATGAAAGGACTACATCAATTTTGATGTTGTATAGTTTACCTTCATAAATTTACCTGTATCATGAAAACATCGGACGATTCTTTTGTAAATATTTTTAAAGAAAAGATTATGCCAAATATGGATTCCCTTAACAAGACAACAATTTTCTTTTGCCACGATAAATATGTGTTTTGCAAAGCCGGGGATTTTTTGTGTCAACGTAAACGTTGCTGATAAACCGAGAAATTCGTCAACAAATTAAGACCCTTGATTTGCATAAGTAATTTATCGAATATGATGCAGATGTAGCAGTCAAAACAGAGCAAAAAAAGGAATGCACATAATTTTGTTAGTAGCTCAAGGTTGTAAAAAATATTGTAGAAAATAAATGCTGAACAGAAAAAAAAAATATAAAACAATTTATAAATTAATTATGTAATTTTGCCCAGTTAATCGTTCGGGACACCTGATATTTGTTTGCATAAAAAAAATAAAATTTGCAGAAAACAAACAAAGTAAGGATAACATTATAATCGTCACAAATTTCAAGCAACACAGTATTGCTATGTTTGCTCCCAAGACATACTAACAGGTTTGTTATCAAAACATCTGCCTGCGTTTCCTGTCCGTATCCCTCAACATAGCTTGTCAAGCAAATCTGCTTCTTAATCTCTAATCTTAACCACGGTTATCTCTTGACGGGATAAGCCTGTGTTTATGTTAGGTGTGTTCGCGGGTAAACATTTTGATTAGCTTTCTTGAATCGAGGGCAAATTTAATTCTAAATATTTGCACCGTAAAATCATATTTGTATTATTTTTCTGTTAATCGTCTACTGTTGCACATGCTCAGGGAACTCAAAAACACCACCCGTTGTTAAAACATTGCAGTTTATATTAAGTAGATAGGTGTAAGATATGGTCAAAGGTATAGGAATGCTTTATCTATCATCTGTCTATCTGAGACATACCTACTCCTGCCCTTGCCTCAATTGAGTTGGTGTCGGCACATTCAAGTCTTCGGTAGTAGTCGTCTTCCTTTTCACTTATAGCCATATCCACCCATGTTCGTCCTCAAAACTTTACTCTTGTAATTTTCTTTAGTAGTTAGTAGAAAAATAAAGGAAAACCTTGAAAAATTTCTTTGCAAACTTATGGGCTGAATGAAAATGGTGATTTATGTCGTTTTGTTCAATTGCAGTGCCACGCAAGACTCACTGCAACATTAAATACAATCCGCGTAATTTCTGCCACTCAGATCGGCTGAAATTACCCATGTTGAGCCTGACTCTTTTCCTTCAAACCTTTACGTAATCCTCAAAAGGTAGGAGCAAGTAAATTATGCGTAGGATTTGAAAATTGAACCTTGTTACATTTTTTCGTTTTATTCCATGAGGTTGGTAGCGAATTTATTTGGGCAATTTGATGGAATAGTTGTCGGGGTTTGGAAGACCTTATTATCTGAGTCCTTTATGTTACATTTTGATTGTTTCCCTTAAGTGTGTTGTGTAACCATGTTTTAATGATATTCTGGAGTTGGGATAAATCTGTTGGAGGTTTTGAATTATTACCAGATCACAGAAATCCGTCAGATGTGGAAAACGTAATGGGCACCCCCGCAAACTGTTGCGATGCGACAACGAAATTGAATTGTCGCGTAGAGCCAATTTAGGTTTGGTCGTTGTGGGTAAGTATGTCCATCAGTGACCTTTTTTCGACTGTATGATATGTATCTCACGAAATTCATGATAACATCACATTGAAAGATTAGGCAAATATTTACCTATTGTACACCCATATTTAATTTTCATCTGATAAGTTCAAGTGTAGTTCAAGGTGCGGATTACGAATCTATTGACATCAACTGAGCAATAATCTTGACTTTTGGCTATTGAGAAATTCATACTAGTTTTATTTTAATCTTTGAGCACAGTGGCCATTCAGGCATTTATATCTCCAGTGTATTGTATAATCCACATTATATGTCATCCATCGCTCCATTCATGGACCCGCATCAAAATTGTTACTATGTCATCTATAGCCATGCAATAATGGACCAAAGTTAACCATTGTGTAGATGAGCTATCACAATAGTGGTGAAAGGTGATGAATAAAAATAAATTAAGGTGGGATTGATCTGTTTTATACACATATTATATACAATTTATTTGGAGCATATTATTATAGAACAGCTGTTCTATAATAATATGCTCGAAATAAATTGAATTCTTAATGGTATTATGTATAGTTATAACCTGCACGCATTGTCGATTATGGTTATTGTACAGGGTAACAATACAGGCCAAAAGTACCTACTAATGAATTATTATTACTTAACTATGGGATCAACTCAGCAGAAACAAAAACAGCTGTTTCCTACACTCTCATGTTCGCATAGCTAGGCAAAATGTAGTGAACAGCTGATTCTTTTTGCGTTTTCAGGGTTGTTACGGAAGGGAAAGTTGTCGTATGAGGTTGAATATATATATATATTTTTGAAATTGTCATTTGATTAGGTATTACGTAAGGGATTACAATTTTGTAGGAAAGCTTTTGTGACCTTATTGAGACAACTAAATAATTAAAGAAGACAAAGCTCAACTTAAAGAAATTTATTTTTAGCACAATAATTACTCTAATCTAAAGTTCGAATCAACTCTTTTTATGTCTATACAACCATTCTTAGTAATTTTAGTTCAAACTAAGGTATTAAAGACGTAAAACAGCTGTAGAAAATGAAACCAGTTCATTTTAAAATTATGTTTTTAGCTAATGGAAATGATTTTGTCCAAAACGTAACATTAAACAATTGCCTGCCTGCCTTGCATTTTCCCAACTATATTGGGGTTGGCTTTCAGTCTTACCGGATTCAGCTGAGTACCAGTGTTTTACATGGAGCGACTGCCTATCTGACCCCCACAACCCAGTTACTGGGTAACACGGTACCAACCCCTTGGCAAGCCTGGTGTCAGATCTCAAGCTTTTGAATATCCGTAACGACTTTCAAAGATTTTCAAATGACAGCCAAAAAAACAATTCATCACCATAATTTTTTAACACCTTACAAATAGTGATGGGTTAAATTATTAGTTATTTCAAGACCACGATAGTGAAAACCAAAATATATTACCTACATGATAATTTCAAGAAACTACATTACACGAGTGTATAATAAATCTTTTGATTTACAACTTGCAAGCAAAAATCGGTAATATATAGATTTTTGGTTTAATCTTCGTAACTTACCTCCACCTGTGTTTCCCAGGTTTCTATTTTATTACTCCATACTACAAATTAGTCTCTCTTTTACCTTCTGTAAGAGACTATCTGTTTGATGGCACTAATGTCAAAAAAGTTTAATATATTTCAAGCACAAGTGTTGGGTCTTATCGAAAGCTGTATTGATAAATCCTGCCGATAACAGAGACGCACTGATTCTATGCGAGTATTTGTAGTGGTATGGAGCTGTTTTTTTTAGAAAAAAATGTTTTGATGTTAGCACCAGCGAATTTAGCTTATCAACTGTGAGTTAAAATATTACAGTTATTTATTTGTTTTATTGGTTTGGCAACACTGTCTGTAATTGATGACTGGGGGTTCTCGTATTACAAATATTTTTGTGAGTATATTTTTGTTATTTGAATATCAAAATATTTTCTTGTTCACGTTATTCATATAAAATGAAGTTTTGTTTAAAACCTGCAGCAGTACTATTCTGTGAAATTCACTGTAGTGACCGCACACCATTTGAAAGCTAACTCATTTGTTTTAAGTGTAAGAGTAGAATAATTGATGAGGTCGAATTTCAATGGAAATTTTGCCAGGTCAGCGGCTCTGGGTAAAGAGACCTTCTATCAGCGATAACGATTGCCTAAAAATTCGAATGTGTGGGATTAATATGCGCTACTAATAATTACCTATTATTAGTAAGCTATTTGTAAACCTACCTTTACATGGTGATCTATGGGTAAAAAATATGTTTGCTGTTATGTTTGCTGTTAGGAAAAGGAAAGTATGCTCGGCTTTTAAAAATGCTCTTTCATATATTAATAGCTTACGGATTTGCTTACACTTTGTATATTTTGTTCAATATAGCAAAACTAAGGTATCTGTTGGTACCTGCTATGGAAACAATTTTCTGCAACATGTAGAGTGTGTTTTGTTTCCTCGTCATATTTGGTAAACGTGTAACGTTCGCGTTTCATTGTGTTATCGTATGTGTTTCGTACACATATAAAAACGTTTTTTTAAGGGTAAAATATACTCTTTGAAAAATATCTAACCATCCATCAGGCAGGAAAAAAGGGTTTTAATTTATAACAAACTTCCCCCAAAAGGGTCTAATATTTATCCATTTCGTTAACAGTAACATATTGACTGATCAACGAAATAACGAATTCACAAACAAACGGTCAATTGAATGAGTTCCTTTATTTATTTATCTTTGAAAAATTGTTTCTAAATTTTTGTTTTTCTTAGTTTTCAGGTAGTATTTTATTAACAAGATGGTTGGTTATCGTGATGAACTTTACAAGGTACAAGAGTCAGCAAAATTAGTGGTGGAGCTGACTGCATAGAATAGAGTGATAGAAGGTACCTACACATATTTTTAACTTCAAGCTTTATGCGGCCATAAACCTTGAAGTTAAAAATATGTGTAATATAATGCTTCAAGAATCCCGCAGACAGGTGCGACGCGACAACACGATGACGCATTTTCCTAAAAATTTGTCGAATATTGGTGACATATTGTGGAGCCTGTAATGAGACTGTAAGTCAGGCTTCCAACAAGCAGTCAAAACACGCGAGTAAGATTTTGGAAAATCCTCTACGGCTTGTCTTCTAGTAAGATCACCTACTCTTGTCCAAAGGGCCGTAAGCAGATGTATCAACGTTTCAAGTCTATATCAGTGAATGTCATTCGGCTGGAACGACAGAGATAGTGTAAAATACAAATCAAATCAAAATTCATTTATTCAAATTCGAGTGTAATGCAGCACTTTTTGATCGGAAAATTGACGACAGCCTAGATTAAAAGCCGGTTCCCCAATGATGGCTCCAGATAGGAAGCTCAGCATTCTAGTGTTACAGTTTAAGTTTATATTCCCGCTGCCTCTTATAACTTAGCTGCTTGCAACAATAAAAGGTAAATTGATTAACCACGACAGCATCGACCTTTCATTCATATAAAATGGTATTGACTTATTATGTTTGCTAGCCCGCTGTGTTGATTGTAATACTATTTTCTAAACGCAAAAGGTTACTGTTTCATATTGTAAGGTTATATTTTTATTAGCAGTTGACCTATTTGTGAAGGAGCTTGTCTGGGGATATGCATCTACCATACAACCAAGATCCAGTGTGATCTTGGTCTTATGGTATCTGATTAATCCAAGCTCACTATCAGATAATCCACTAGCGGCATTCTTCTATCTCTTAGACATTAAAGCGAACATTTATTTCATCCAGCCAACATAATGGTGTAGGATGTTATTGACATTCTTGTGTACGAATGTGTGTGAGGCTGTCGCTCTTTTTAGTGGGCCCAACAAATTGGCATTTAATTTGAAAGGGTGTGTAATTAATTTAAATCGAGTGGTTGGGATTGGTGGATTCAGTCTTGTGAAGGTTTATCGTATGGCCCAGTAACGGGGTTTTGTAATTCAGATAGGCGACGCTCCATGGAAAGTACTAGCATCCAGCTGTATTCAGATAGACTGGAACCTGACCCAAACATAATCGGGAAAGATATATTAATTTTAACAATAAGTACCTACACAATATCTTTTCCTGTAACGTTCCTATTTCATAGACCATCTTGGAGATTTTCTCGTCAATTTTTGTTAAGATTTACCTGCCCTTATCTTCGCTACGAGATAATTCCGTGATAAAACGCCATTTTGGTGTAGCATGCCATCAGTTCGTTTGCGTAACAAGACTGATTGCATTGATAAATTTAACCTATAATATGTACTGTAAATTGATTTACAAGAATATTCCGTGGCAGAAATTCTTCCAAAAGTGTTTGTATAAACTACCTCGTTTTTGTCTTGTGTTCGCATTACTGCTAAGCATGCCTTGGATTCGATTTCTGGACCTGGCAGTGTTATTGAGTTTTTGTTACTGGTATTTCTAAGTACCAGCCCGTAGTCCAGATTTGCGTCCAGTTGGTGGCAACAGGCTCAGCGGAACATGGAACTTAAACATAACTGGCGAAAGGAGTTTCAATGCCTATAGGTACACCTCACCTTCAGGGGATAGGCTTGGACAGAAGACAGGACTTGAGGTTATGTTACGAGGCTGTTATAGAAGTAAATATCTAGTTCAAAAATTTAGTTGGGGTCGGCGCAACATATCCTCTGTTGTTATCACTATTTTTCCTAGCCATATCATAACTATATGTTTTAATTTATCAGTTTCAAAACAGTCCATTTATTTAAATGCTAATATTACCATTGTTTCCCTGAAAGACTGCATTTGTGATGAATGGTCAGGTAGACCATTCATCAAAAATGCAGTCCAAGATGAAATGCAACTCGATAATTCATATTCCGTTACGTTTTCTAAGTAAAAATACATTAAATCTAGCACTTGTAAGGCTGCCTTTCCAACAAAAGCGAGCTAGGCAAGGCAGCTGAGCTGTTAGCGAGTTGGGAGTTGCGATCCTTTTTTTCGATCAAGGCTGAGTAGTGTACTGGTGTACCGGAGCGTGTTTTTTTTCTTGTCTATAGGCTCGCGTTTGACCACTATCTAACCTGATGGTAAGCGAAGATGTGGTCGACGGTGAAACACGCTTGCCTAGAAATAACCTTATATGTGCTATGAAGATAGCTTTGCGCCAGGTTGCTGTGCTAGGAAGTTACGCGACGCAAGCTAAGGGATGTGTTACCATTTTTCTTTCTTTCTTCAACACTAGAGAGACCACTTTATCAACTCTAGCTTGTTTCTAGACAAGTAACTAAACACCACGTGACATTTCGTTACCAATCATGACAGTCTCAAGCAATTTAGACTTTTTGGCGATCGTTACCGCTGTTCAAAAACTTTATCTAATGCCTCGCAACATTCTTTGTTTCAACAAGTATGTTTTAAATAACTTATATTCGATGTATCCTTTTCAGTTACAGCAATCTAAGCTATGAAAATCAAACGATCCTATTGGTAGCTGTTCTTTGAACAAGTTTTTTGTTCGTACCGAAATTACCTTGGAAAGAGCGAAGGAAAAATAAATTAACATTTGCATGACGCTAACCTACGTGTTTTTATTTAATTATCGCGTCATTTAAAAACATTTTTGAAAAATTCAATTTATTTTTAATAAATTAACTACCCCATGTTTACTTGTTCTCGGGAAAACAGAGCAAGAAAATCGAAACTTTTCCCGCATCGCAATCTCGCGTCATGCCGTCCTTATCACACGGGATGAAATTACATGCTTTTGATGAAAGTTTTGCAATTTATTTGACGTCAAGCAGTTAATTTTTAATTAATACTTCATTGCTTGTTAAATATTCAAGAATGGCGGAAAAAGTGCTTATGTGAAGATCCGCAAATGGAAACATTATATATTATTATTATTATTCAAATTAATCGTCATGAAGTGAATAATTTGAATTAGACGGGGACTAATTCAAAGGACCCTCAAGCTATCTTTTTATTATTTAGAAGGTTCATTTGGGATCTAAAATGGTAAATTTTGAAGACCAGAGAACTGTCCTTTTCATTAAATAAATGGGTTTATTTTTTAATTAAAGTTCTGTATCAAGTGAATTAGATAGAGTTTCTCGGCAAGTGGAATTCGAACGATTTGAGAGCAGCGCGTGTAACAAAGGAGCAAGATTTGGTACGAGTAAAAGGGCATTTAAGAGCACTTTCGAGTGAACGAACAATTAGTTGCTATGGTTTTAGAACGGATTTTGATTTAGCAGTTTTGTTTTATATTTAGACGAGTACCAGTTACTTTTTTGAAGAACTCAATTAAAAGACCTATTTTAACCAATTTTAACATTCTAGTTAAAGTTCTAACAAAAACAACTAATGAGTTGGTGTTTAGATTTCTTTATTTTTTGGCCTATCTACAATTGTTACACTAATAATAACCTTATAATACAAGCATTAATATAAATTAAGTGTACAATACGATGCGATAGACACAGCATGCAAAAACAAAATTATAACCGACAGTAATTACAATAATAGTGCAGAAATAACACTCATAAACAGTGAAGTCTTTAGAAATCAATACAGTCGAAAATAAGTTTTTTTATGTAGTTAGATACAAATAAAAATTAGATAAATCAAGTTAGTATTTAGGACAGTACATACACAAATACAGAAATAATTATTCAAATTCGAGACAGTGCGGGCGAAGAATAAATACTTTGACGGACTTGAGAGAAGCCATTGCTAAATTTAAAAGAAAAGTTGATGCAGGGACAAATAGCACTTTTCAAGGTGAAAACAAAACTGCACTAAAACATGACACCTACACTCTATTCTTCAACCATCGCCCAGCGGTCATAAGACATTTAAATGCCACTCTCACAAGCAAACGACATGCTAATGTATGCGTCCCCAATGAATGGTTGTGAGAAACAGGGCTCACTCTACATATGCATGCTTTCATGATATATATCTGACACAATCGACCAAGGCTTTTTGTTAATAGGAAGAGTTTTTAGGGATAAATCGATAGGGCGTGGTTGGACATGGTGGTTTTTGGAAGCGAGATTTCAGTCCCCAAACGGGCACGCCTTGTTCCGTAGTATGTCGTGTTTTGTACTTCTAAAAGATGTAACATTTTTAGTTCTTTCTTTAGTCTTGCCTTGTAACGACTCAAAGATCTTTATGTATGGCAGCCGGACTGAGAGCTTAACATGTGCGCTGTATCCTCCCGTTAATCCTTTATAACTTTTACAGCCACAAAAAAGGTAGGCTATAGAAATTATTATAAATTTCTTTTCTTTATCAGATACCTATAATTACCTCGAGCTAACACCATATATCTACAATATATGACCGCCGTAACAATTTTATGGGATGTCATAATTGAGCCACCGCACCGCGTATGAGTTGTATATCAAGACATCTTTTTTATGGGGTTTTATGGGCTCTCATTAGGGTTTACCAAAAAAGTGGTTTTATTAATGATAGTTACGGTTTTCTTCGTCATTTTAGGGTTCCGTACCCGAAGGGTCCAAATGTCCCTGTTGATGTCGCTCACGGGCCGCATCTGTCTGTCATTCTGTCTATCGTCTCTCAGCCAAACGGTTGGCAAATTTCACAGTATTAGCATCTTGTTGACTCAAAGCCATACAAATTGTCAAAAAGTATTTTAAAGGTTTTTAAGGGAGGCTCCCATACAGCAAAATGGGCAAGAGATAAAAAAAATACATTCCCCATCGACCAGCCCCATCGAATGGGATAACTTTTTTTAGAACTCGTTGATAAGATGAATGCGCCAGGTTTTTTTAAATGTTGGAAAGCAAAGGAATGAGAAGCCACCAAAGTCAGCTTTTTTACAAAATTCAGTTTGAAGAATTTTTAACTGCCAATTGCCAACCTACAAATTTGGTGATAATGTTTATTATTACGTATATTACCAACAAATACCAATATATTGAAAAATCTGATCTTTCTTTTAAAGGAGATATTCGGTTTTGGGCCATCACTATGTACTCTACATAGATAAATAGGAAAAAAATAGGGCAATTCCATAAAAATACTAACAAATTAATTTGAAGAATGGTACAGGAGTAACAAAAATGATCATTTATAGTTTTTTAATTAGATAACTGGGGCTTCCATACAACAAGCTTGTTTTTTTTTGCCGTTTTATGTGATCATGGTACGCAACCCTTCGTGCGCGAATCCAACTCGCACTTGGCCAGTTTTTTTTTCCTTTTTTTATACATAAGTCCCCAAACTAATCCAGGCTACGGCCTATATATACACATGACAAATGGCCGGCCATTATGCTAAAGTACGTCTTAACCTCAAAACATACATCATAAATGTTACAAAACAACTATTTTACAGTTCTCTGTTCTGCTCCCGAAACTATAGATTAAAGTGTCATTTTCTGGGTTATAAATAACTGATTTCATTTGCACATAGGTTTTCAGATTATAATTTGTTTGTTATTTTATGCCAAAGTGGTTTTCAAATTTATTTAGGTAAGAGTATTTGACCTATGATCGGTAGGGCCGTTCTGTAGACATCTTATTGTGAAGGCTATTGGGCTATAAATCATTCCTCATAGAGAGAAGTCCTAAATCCCAGAGGTGGGAACAATAACCTGGCTACGTATACATGCAATTCAATGCGCAATTGTTTAGAACTAATGTTCTACATTAATATGTGCATGGTTAATCTAGGTCACCTGGGATCGTAGGTGTAGCTAAAGCAGGTTTGTTGATAAAGTTTATTTAGCGTGCCTGCTTAATCCTGTAACTGAAAATTCTTATGTTAATTACATAAACACATTGTAGCACATAGAGATAATCACTCAGCTAATGTAGCATATAGTGCAGCATATATCATTTAATGTTTTCTCCTCCTTCCCTTTCATTTCAATCAATAACATTGTATTTTGGGCCTGTTCTATTTTACTATTATAATTATGATTTTGTTTTGGTTATATGCATTAGTCAAACATAACCCTTGCTAGGCACTTTAGTAAGGTAAAATATGCGTAGATCATAAATAGACGCTTGTAGTGAAAATAAAAATTAATCCAATAAAATATTCCACCGAGCAAGACGAATTTAAACATCGAACACCTTATATTTAAATTACAAGATGGTGCACTTATTCCAAGGCCTTATTTCTTGTTTCTAGCGACAAATTGCTCGCACCAACCATCTAATTCACTGATGACTGACAGGCAGTTTAAGAAATCACAGATGTATAACCCAACTAGTTATCACTAGATGCTCTAAGTAAAAGTGAAGACGAACGGCAGGGGTGACAACCTTTTTGTGTGAGTTGGGCATTATTAGAGTTGAATTTACGGAGAATGGACTACCATTCACAATTATTTTAACAGGATTTGTTTCTAATTAAAGATTCAGTCAAAAAGTAAAAGTTGTAAAGGCCCTTAGGTCGACCTTTTACGTTCTAGTTTTGAGAAGAAACAAACTTCGTTAAAAGGTCAATTGTTGCCCCTAAGCTAACATGAACAATTTGGTTCAACAAAATTAGAACTTATAAGTAGGTATAAGTTAGGCTTTATTCTAACAGCTTTAGTAATGAATTAGTTATGGGTAAATTTGAATTACATTCTTAAAAGCCTTTAAGGAGGTGTACAAAATAAAATCATGTCTCTTCTGTCTTTTTGTTCACTTTAGATGTTATTTCCTGAACTTTCCTTTTCGTGAAGTTATAAAACAAAAAAAAACATCTAAAAATATGTTCCAAAGCAACATAAGATAACCATATTTACGCGTCATGTTTATGGAACAAGTAAACAGAACAAATTCGATAGTAATTGCTACGACGACTCTTTGATATCGAAGACAAAAGTATCGAAAAACCAAGCAATTGAAGACATTTGAAATGGCGGCGCAAATTGTAACTACGGCGTTGTATTTCAGGATTATTTAAAGGATAGCGCTTTTATTTGAATTTATTTGAAAGGAAGGTAGAAAATACGTTTCTATGGTAATATTATTATGTAGAATACCTAATATATGTTACTGTGAAAGGCCGGAACACGGTTAAAACTAGGCTTTACCGTTATAAACTAAGATTTACCAAGCCTAACTAGTAAAAATCCAAAATTGTTTTATGAAATTCTTTAATTTAAAGCAATTTATTGCTTTTAAGTGTAAGAGTATGCCTTTTTATCTGAACTTTGGTACGCAGAACCGAAAATATTTTTAGTAAATTTTTTATATATAAAAAGCACTTAATTTACATGTGTATTTACATGAACCTTTTACTGATCCGCTCATGTCAGTCTTGCATTCTCTTTCGATGCCCTTGATTTTGCAAATGTTTAAAAGTTTTGGTAACAACAGCTGACTGTCTGGAATGATACATACTTACCAAAGAATTACTAAGTACCCACTATGAATTACTTTAATGGTACTATAAGGGTCAAAAGTGTAATCACACTCTACCAAATCAGAAAAGGCCTTTTTTTTGTAAGCAGCAGAATTTCAACTTTTTGCGGTTAATAGGAATAATCTATACTTTAATTTCTATACAAAATGTTAAATCAGTTGTGGATAATTTAACTTATTCTACAAAAACTAGCCATTTGAGTTTTGGGAGAGTATGACTGCACTTTTGACCCTTTACTGTACATACCTGTTTCCCACCTGCTCTTAAATGCAGCCCATCTGTTTACAGCCATAACAATTTAAAGAGGTTTTAAAGTTACTATTTGGTAGTTTTCATGTTTATTTTACCCCAAGTGGTACCAGCTTAACACCGTAACTGTTATGTTTTTTCACGAAACGTTTAGATTAGCCTTAAATCCAACCTTTGAAGTAAACTTATCCAGAACGTTCCTTTTTTTTTTTTTTATTTTTTTTTTTCGAGGTGGAAAATCCTCTTTGGATGTCCTCCGCCCTGGGGAGGGCGGAGGGGTCTGTCAGATTCTTACTGACTAAAAACCACCCCGGTGTTCCGCCTCACACCTAAACCGGGGATCACGGGAACAACGATACTTCCGCAACCCCCGGCTAGTGCCGGCCCGCCTCTGCGGGCCACGACCTCGAGTTGGGGGGGAGTGAGGTGTTGGACTCCCCCCGCGACGTCTAAGAGGGGCGCGCGTGGAACACTACGCGCCACCACCTCGGGTCCTGATATGTGGGGGGCGACGGACGACCCCGAGTCCGTCGCCCCTGGACCCATTTAGGGGGGCTGGAAGAGGGCGTTGTCTGCCCTCCGCCGACGCCCGGCGCGTCTGCTGCGGATCGGGTTAGCGGATGAGATCTCCCTCTCCCTTTCCGCAGCCTCCTTCTGCGAGACGACTGTTTCGCAGAAGGATACCTACTTTCTATCTGACATTGCAACTCCACCGTTTCCTCAATCGTCGATTCGTACAAAATTGCGACTAAGCTAACTCGCTGCTAATTAGATGATATATAATAATTTTACTTACTCGTACATTCCGCTATAAACGGTTGTAATTTACGTCTTGCATTTGCTATTAAAATGTTTCAAGTTTCTTGTAATATGTAGAACTTTGAGTCATGGATTTTAATTAAGTCTACTTTTATTTAAGTACCTAGTCTTACTGCCTCTTCTTAACTGACTTCAAAAAAAGGAGGAGGTTCTCAATTCGTCGGATTTTTTTTTTATCGTAAAGTAACTTTGTGTGTTAACTTTATAAGGGAGGAATGGAGGACACTGTCTCCTGCAACACAGTTTTTAACAGCGCTAAAGACAGAGGATTCTACTACATCGTGTTCTTGTTTTAGTGAAATTTGTTTTTGTTTTTTTTTACTATCCTATATTGTCCTACTGCTGAGCAAAGGCCTCCTTATAGTTATTAAAAAATATTTTCTTATCAAACTAGTCATGTTACCTCAATAAAAGTACTCGTATCGTCCCACTTATAATATGAAAGTCTCAGTAATTATTATTCCCGCCTTATAGAGAGGTTAAGCTGAACTATATAATAAAGCTTTTCTAAGAAAGATAACTTACATTAAAGTTGGTATCGTTTGCTCTGGCGCGGGCGCTATGATTCTCTCGCGAACTTGATTCTTAAATAATTGAAACAAGCTACCACTTAAACTTTGGACTTGAGCGCTGTTTACACGATGCTGATTTAGTGCTGGCCACTTTTTCTGTGTCTGCAGTTTTATTTTTTTATGTGTTTCAGTGTGTGTGCGTAAGAATTGCGTTATTTAAAATTTGTAAAATCTTTTTTAGGAAATTAATATCGTATTTGAGTTTCCCGGAGCCAATTCACCTAACATACAGACACAAGAACGGTGCAGTGTAAAAGAGACCACATTAAATTACATTTTACGTTACATGTTTTTTAAACGGAAACCAGCCAGTTTTAACCTAACCTACATGTTTTTTAATCATATCACAGTCAAAAATTATTTGACGCATATTTTTCGTACTCTCAAATCCACACTCTTAGAGGTCAGTCAGTTCAAAATCCCTCCTATTTACCCACTACGGACGGACGCTACAAACCCAGCAATCATAAAATTAACCCGTCTGTCTGTAAGCGTGTCTCATTGGCTTCACTGACTACCAGTTATCGACCGACAGATTTCGGTATGCAATCGTCTTGGCCTTTTTTATTCGTTGTAACTTGTTATTAAGAGCTTGGCAGGCGGTGTCGCCTCTATTGCCATCGACATGTTAAAACGTCTCATAATGTGTAAGATTAGAAAAAGTAAACGATAGCGTTCTGTGGTTATATATATCTAGGGGGCAGAGTTTTTGCGATGAAATGTTCCCACAACACGTGCGACGCGACGTGTCAGCGCGTTTTTCACACATGGTTTATAAATTGCATCTACAAATGCATAGTTTCTGATTTCTATGAAAACTTATTGCTGCAAAAACCACTGTGACCATGAGTAAGATTGTTCTAGCCTGCTATTTTAGTAATAACTTGAAATTTTAAATAGTGTTAGTTTGACAGTTAAATGTAATTTTGACAAAGGTCATTGGCAGAAACCCATACATTGTTTTAGCTGAGATTCAATTCCTAAGATTCTAAATGAAAAATATCTGGTTTAATTTAGGGTCATCTTCTGAATTACTTTGTGCAAGAATTTTTGTTCAAGAATGCCGAAAATAATAGATTCAGTCATGAACTTTTGTAGGTTATGTCTGGGTTACTTTTAATAATGTGTTTAACAGGTAGTATTATTATAGTTTCGTGGCCGTAAAAGGGCAATATTGCATTAGTATTTCCCTTTCCTAGGTATTTCAGCATGAAATGTTAAATATACTCTTTGGAAAGAGTACGGTATATTTATTTATTAAGCGACTTTGACATGTATCAAAAGGTCGTCGTCAACAACCAAGCCACATTTTTTTTTGTTTGGTTACCAGTATTTTTGCCTATCATTAATTAAAGGTAAGTAATTCATTTATTTCTACTACACTACAGTATCTTACCTACCTGCAAGGACACCTATTCTTAGACATATACTATATTTTTAATTCATTTTCTCTGTTTTATTATGATAACAAAAACAAAAATGATATACTTACTGCAGTCACTACTTGCCACTTGGCAGAATAAGTTTAAAATGGCAACAGAGAGTTAACGTAAAAGTCAAATAACTTACATTTTGAATGTTTTTTTTTATCCGTGATGAATCAGTTAATGTTAAACTTTGAAAAAACTTGGTCAATTAATGGAATTTATTTTGTATATAACTCTCAATTTAAACGCTCAAATTGAATGTAGCTAAGATTTCGCCATTGTTCATTGAACATGTCAAAAGAAAAAGAAATAAGACAGCATATAGCCAAATACTGAACAAATAACAACTTCTTACAAAAAAGTAAAACATAGAATGCATAAGTTCATTATGGCAAAAAGAACAGACTCTTTCAGCATAACTACAAAAGTCATAAGTCGAGAGTTAAATTCCTGACAAAAACACTTCATTTTAACATCAACCATATAGGTAGTCCTATCTAGCTTTTGCCCTTGCTAACGTCAAAGGGCAACCTATTAATATAAATTACGATCTCAAAATTACTCTCAAACATAATAATAATTCCTATGTCTAATTCAAATCTCAAGTTAATTAGGCGTAAAACCTTATCAATTCCTAATTGCTGTCACGGATTAGATAGGTACGGAAGGTCGGCTCCATACAACGAGTGAAAACAAACGCACACATAGACACGCTAGCCGTTCAGGCAGTGCAAGCGCACTCGTGACCGGCATTTGCTTGAGATCGCCGTACGTGCACGTCTTTGCATCTATTTTTGGTATTTTTAAAGGTCCTTGAGGGGCTCATGGCAAGCATAAACTGTCGATCAAAGGTTAAATTATACTTATTGCATGCGGTCGGTCCGAGGATGGGTGACCATTATTTTATACCGAGATATACTAGTCTCACGTATAACGGGGTGGTTGGAAGCTCGAAGGCCTAAAAGTCAGGCTTGCCAAGGAGTACCCTGTTTTCCTGTAACTGAGTTATAGCTCAGGTAGAGTGAAACTGCATGTAAAATACTGGTATTCTGCATGGAGTTAGACTGGAACTGGACACCACCCAAGTGTTGGGCAAAGGCTAGGCGCGTACGGATCCAACCTTCTGTATCTATCTTGTGTGGCCATTCCACATGTTACGCCAATCCCAATTTATATAACAATTACAGCTACTAATTTGCTAATGGAAATGGCTGACAGTCATGTTCAAGAATTGGTTGTACTTGGTAATTAATTCAATTAAGCACAGTTCGGGATACTCCAGACGAACTGACGTGCATGATCTGTCGCTGCGTTTATCTTGTCAATTCTTATCACCTTGTAGCTGTTTGGGAGTTGTTCGATTAATTTGAATATCTAACGTGTATATATATATAGATATAGACAGCAACGGAAGATGTTAGAGGCACTCTGACTGAACCGAGAGATACAATATTTTTAGACGACAACCATAAACGTTCAGGATAAAAGGCCCATTGATTGGTTGATTGATCGAAGGAGGCATATTTACATTTATTGATGCATCTTAACATGAAGCATTTATTTAAATTTAAAACGATTTAACTGCTGTGTGTATCCCATAGTTAATGGTTATAAACACTGATCTCAACATTGAACTGCTGATTATCATGAAAAAATATGAACAAAAAAAAAATTTTAGGAGACGGCAAATATAAACTGGGTAATAATAAAACTAGGTTTATTCTAAAATATCAAGGGCTTTACTTATGAGGGAAACAATTGGCCCTAATTATTCAATTAAAATCTTGTTACCGTCCTTTTTCGTCCATTCAAGTCATTTTGAATCTTGTCCTTTTACTCCTATTTTTGAAAATTATGCATGGAAAATAAGACGGATGGGAACCTGAAACACAAGCTGCTTATTTATTATTATTATTATTCTTATGCTTGTGTTTCATCCATAACCAATTTATTTATTTATTAATCACAAAATCCACAGCTCTAAAAAATACCTTAACACACTTATTGTACTACTATTACAGCCAATTACGGATTTACAATCCTTAACTTCTAAGCCAACTTTCTGAAATTCTAAGCTCATCAATTGAACATCAGGAAAAACAGACGCGGACGGCTCCTGGCAACGGCGTTATCAATAAAATTCCACATGACGTCACGTCTATGACGTAGGCAATTGGGTTTAGATTATGTTAAACACGCTCGCGATGTTCTGCTATAATGATGTTAAGAGTTTCGTATTTGGAGGAATTATTGAATTTACGGGAGATTGGGTTTCTGTTTTGTTGTTAATTAATACGTTTATTAAATCTGAGTTGAAGGTCAAGTACGCCAATTAGAGGAATTAATGTGTTTATTTTTGTTTAATAGATCCTACAAACATTTTGTCAATAGTCGTTTCATATTATTTTGCATGCAAATCTTGTTTGTGCCTATTGATAGTCTAAAACTCTTATCTGAAAGCCTTGCAGTTACACATTGCAATTCCATTTTAGTATGTATGCATCAACGCAACCATCAATCTACACCACTCATATATGTCATAGGTATATGCCAAAGTTATCACGTTGCCTTTCTGTCTGTAGTTTAAACGAAGTTGCAATAATAATTTAATAATTTATTTCTCTAGATCTTTTTCAATATTTATTTGCAATTATAAATACTTATCTTCCTTGTTACAAGATCTAAAATCGCGTAAGACTTCACCAAATTCCAACCAATAATTATGCAGTCACTCATATCAAGCATTTAATTTTTTCTAGGCATTTAATTTAGCTCACGGGCGTATTTCACTTTCCTGACACTTCCTTGTCATCTGCTCCCATCTTCAAAAGTCATTACTTTTATGTAGTTTTAAAATTAATGACGGGTAGGATGGAGTCAAGTGTCTGATTTTGTAAAAGTAAACGAGGATTATACTCAAGTATCACAGAAGCTACTTATCTCTGTTACTTGGTGGCTACTTACTTGCATGAGGCGATGTCTGTGCTCCGATCCCACTTTCTCTTTTCAAGATTGACAGACATCAAGACCGACTGACAGACGTTTGTGTAGCAGTTTAATATTGGCCTGCGACACCTGTGCCTTCTTCTTCAAATCGTGTCGTCGTCAAGAGCTCTTGCTTCCATGCTGGTGCTAGTCGAATCGTCGTCGTCCGGTCGAAAGCAAAGCACGTGGGCTGAGTTCAAGTTGAATGAGCTCGTGCAATTTGCGAAGACAGTGAACTCGCTAAGAACCTTCTTTCCTTCACATCAACTCATCGAAAGTGGCAGTGGTCTAATCTCGAACGTCCGAACCCATGTATTTTGGCTTTCCTTAGCCCTGTCGCAGGTGAGTCACCGTCCACTTTGATCCAATCGCTATTCATCTTCCTGTCTATAGAAACTAGCCTTTCGTGTATCTGCGTTGCGTTTTAACCGGCGCAACCACCCAGATCTCTTCATAGGTATGTAATCTAGTCTCTTTCCAGTAAAATATAAAAATAAATCACAAGCATTCAATTGGCAATTCTCTTGTAGATATTTAGCATTGGCACAAAATACTGCGGCTTCGAAAACATTCCGGACGTCAGCCTGTACGAGATTAGGATGGCTCTTAAACAGTTTAAGAACAACAAGGCACCGGGTGATGACGGAGTTCCAGCCGAACTCCTGAAGATGGGTGGAAAACCAATACTTAAGGCCCTTAAGAAGTTGTTTGATTCCGTCATACTCAGGGGAAAACGCCACAGGCATGGTGCGGGGGTGTGTTGGTGCTCTTCTTTTCTCCGAAACTGACCACTGCTGCGCTGGAGGATGTCTTTAAGGTTCTGGACTGGAGGGGGCTCGGGATCAGCGTTAATGGCGATTACATTACTCTTCTTCGGTTTGCCGACGATATAGTGGACATAGCTGAGACCATGGAGGACCACAGTATAATGCTCACAACTCAGTGGAGCTTGCGAAAGAGTGGGTTTTAGGATGAACATGGCTACCAACGAAAAAGGTGGTGTTGAATGTCCATGTTACACCCACTCCTATCAAGGTCAGAGACTCTACACCCGAAGTTGTGGTGACTATGCCTACCTGAGACAAACGATCCAGTTGGGCAGGGCCAACTTCGAGAAAGAGGTCAACCGTCGAATCCAACTCGGCTGGGCAGCGTTCGGTAAGTTGCGCGGTGTCTTCTCGTTCAACTTACTAACATGATGACCTATGGCTCTGAGACGTGGTCGCTCACAATGGACCTCATCAGAAAGCTTACAGTCACCCAAAGGGCAATGGAGAGAGTCATGCTCGGAGTGTCCTTGCATGATAGATTCAGAAATGAAGATATCCGCAAGAGAACCAGAGTTACCGACATAGCCCGAAGAATTGCCAAACTTAAGTGGCAGTGGGCAGGACACACAGCTCGCAGAACGGATGGCCGATGGGGCAGAAAAGTTCTGGAGTGGCAACCGAGAACCGGAAGATGCTGCGTTATAAGGCATCTCACCAGGTGGACCGATGACCTGGTGTAGGTTGCGGGGATCCGTTGGATGCGGGACGCACGGGCTGGTCAATGTGGCGACGCTTGGTGGAGGCCTATGTCCAGCAGTGGACGTCTTTCGGCTAATATGATGACTGCGGCTTTTGAAAAGGCTACAACTTGACCTTACTGTCAACGTTAAGAAGATGAGTTAATTGTCCTTCCAGCAAGTCATCTGGCTTTTTTCAATTAATCATAGCAATTAGATTGAGATAGTATAGAATAGTGGCGTGGCACGATGACAAGACCCTTTTGAAGAATTACAGACCCATTTCGCTTCTTAGTCACGTTTATAAGTTGTTTTTGAGAGTCGTCACAAATCGTCTAGCGCGAAGACTCGACGAGTTTCAGCCACCGGAGCAAGCCGGGTTCCGAGGAGGATACAGCACCATAGACCACATCCACACAGTGCGGCAAATTATACAAAAGTCCGAAGATTATAATCGGCCCCTGTGTTTTGCTTTTGTGGACTATGAGAAGGCTTTTGACTCCATCGAAACCTGGTCTGTTCTGGAGTCTATGCAGCGATGCCAAGTTGACTGGCGATACATCCAAGTGCTGAGATGTCTTTATGAAAACGCAACAATGACCGTCCAAAGTCAGGACCGGCAAACTAGACATATCTCACTGCGTCGAGGGGTTAGACAAGGGGACGTAATTTCTCCGAAATTGTTTAGTAACGCGGTGGAGGATATGTTTAAGACGCTGGACTGGGAAGGACGCGGCATTAATATAAACGGCGAGTACATCTCACACTTGAGATTTGCGGATGACATCGTCATAATGGCAGAGTCACTGCAAGACTTGCAGCAGATGCTGGATAGCCTGGCTGATTCATCTGCACGCATCGGTCTCCGGATGAACTTGGACAAAACCCAGGTTATGTTCAATTCACACGTCACTCCGGGATCGATTGTGGTCAATGGCGGTGCTCTCAAAGTTGTTCGAGAATACGTTTACCTCGGGCAAACTCTGCAGTTTGCTAAGAACAACTTTGAGAAGGAGGCTAGCAGAAGAATACAGCTGGGCTGGGCGGCGTTTGGAAAACTTCGTCGAGTCTTCTCGTCGCGTATCCCACAAAGCCTGAAGACTAAAGTCTTCAACCAGTGCATCCTACCTGTTATGACCTACGGTGCCGAGACGTGGTCACTCACAATACGGCTGGTTCATCAGTTCAAAGTTGCTCAGCGAGCTATGGAAAGGGCTATGCTCGGCGTCTCTCTAAGGGATCGAATCCGAAACGAGGTAATCCGGCAGAGAACCAAAGTTGTCGACATAGCTCACAGAATAAGTAAGCTGAAGTGGCAATGGGCCGGCCATATAAGTCGTAGAACCGATGACCGTTGGGGTAAACGTGTTCTTGAGTGGAGACCGCGAACTGGTAAACGTAAAGTAGGACGCCCTCTGGCTAGGTGGAGCGACGACCTTCGCAGGGTGGCTGGTAGCAGCTGGATGACAGTTGCCGTAAATCGAACCAAATGGCGTGCAATTGGAGAGGCCTATGTCCAGCAGTGGACTGCTATAGGCTGATGATGATGATGAGTACAGAATATTATAGAAATTGAAATATATAAAACATACTGATTTTTTAATATAATTGAAAAAAAGAGATCCACTAGAAGATAAAACTTTAAATCACGGCAAGTTTACTTCTTGTTTTTTTCGTTCCGCCTCGTTGCCCTGGGCATATTCTTTTAAAGATTAGATGAAGCTTTGTAGCTAGATAAATAAAATATTGTACACCAAATAAAACGAAAACTGGAAAATAAAGTTAGATGGATAATGGAATGGTTTATTATAACTATTTTATGTAATTATTCCCCAAGACATGAACATACATAAAATTAAATCCCAAAGTCAGCTTTTAAACTTTATAATGCCATGCAACAAACCTCTGCTTCTCCCAATTTACCTTTACAATAAGCATCTCCAAATTCGCTATATTTTTTATCCCCAAGTCAGCGAGGATTACTGATATGTAAGCACAGGAAAACCTAAGAACGCCATCTTCCGTATAGATAGGGAATTTTCTTTTCAAAAATATTTTTATCAGAAATATACTATGAGAGGGAAAATCTTGGCGATCTATAATTGGAAAAGGGTTAGGGATAGCGCTGGCTCACAATGTACATGATTTCGTGAATAATTTTATGAGTTTTAACAAGATTTTTCAGTTTCATTGTATTTCCTAGAATGTTTACCTTCTAACGTTCGAGTCTTGTATCAGATACATTAGAAAGATATAAGGAAATTCTCTTTGCTAGGAGGTTCACAATTATAATTCAGTTCAATAACAAAGATCGCAATCTTTGCTTAAAATTGCCTTGTCTTAAATCTTTTAACTTATCAAATTTGTAAAAGGAAAGACCCTTTGGAAATAGTTCGTTCGGGAATTACTCATTTTAATCGATTTTAGTTTCAAGAACTTGAAATCATCGACAGCACGGCATTTTATTATATTATCTCTTATTGTATTCCTAAATCAACCTTTCACTTCAATTCTTTATGTCCACACCTTAACCTGGAAAAACTTGGGGTTCTACCCCCGAACCTTCCAAATCGCAAATGATATAATTCGCGAGTCCAGCTCGAGATATAATTCCCAAAAGGCTCGTATCCTAACACTTTGGTCATATAATAATGTCTATGACCTACGACAGATGTGTTTAAAAGCGGTAGCGAATTTGTTTAGAAATTGTAATTACGATTATGTTTTGCTATTTTAACATGAAAGTTCAGAGAGTTTACAAATAACTTATGAGACTCTAAATTTGTAAGGGAAGAGGTAAACAAATAATAAATAACTGTAAATGTGACTAAAATTTAATTTGTAACATTCGTTACTTTCGTGGCAATGCTTGGTATCATACAAAGTGAATAGCATGAAATAATTACGATTTTGCACCTTAAATTTATTTAGTTATCAAGAGACCCCTCAACAATAACTTGATTTATTGATCTCATACACTGACGACTAAAAAAACATTTTAATAGTCAATTTTCTCATCGTTCAAATTACCTGATTTTGCAATATAACTACAATTTTAATCTAACAATAGAGCATTAGCTTTTCCCCACACCTTCACTCTGTAATCTTTCCCACAAGAGCTGTGCCTTTCTTCGAAAAAAAATTTAGCCTATGGCACTCAGTGATAGTGTAGTTTTCTATGAGTAAAAGAGTTTTTGTAATCGTATCAGTCCTTCCTAGAAATACTTTCTACAAACAAGAAATAAGATTGTCTCTTTATTATATTAGTTCAGCTAAGATGCCTCAGACCGGGCAAATATCATTCATATCTTTTTTCCGTCAGGGTTTAAAAAATGTTAATTGTTTGAAAAAACACAAAAGATTTTTCTAAATATTTGTTCATCTGAGTAATAAAAATATAAAAATAATAATGCGTCTAGTTTAAAGACCAAAAATATAGGAGTTTAATATGGTTTGTTTGTATCGCCAAATCTCTTATGGTTTTGCAGGTTGTGTCGCTTGAACCCTAGTGGTGTAGACAGTAGTTTACTGACCAAATTCTATATTAAGATTTTAGACCGGGGTCAACAACCGTCATTCGTTACGCTGAACTACTAACGTAGTTTGACAGTATGCTACGCATAACAATTAGTTCAGTTCATCGCTCGGCCAAATATAATCCTTAAAATCCTTGTTTCTGTGAAACGAATTAACAGGCACTTGGCTTCAATTCGACATATTGGCACCATCTTCCCTAAGTATTTCTCAGAAAACCGTATTACCTTCATTCATCGTTTTGTAGTACCGCGTCCCGTTTCAATTCAAACCTTTGGCCTCGGATAGGGTAAAGAGCATGCTCGGGTGACAAGGCTGGCGCGAGTTTGTGCCCATACTGAAGTAACTATGGCGGGCGTCTAACGCTAAGCGACTGAGTGGCCTCGCTAGCGAGCGATCGCCTATTGTACCCTGAAGAGACACGTCTAGCCTCTACTGCCCACTACAACAACTCGCGATGCGCCGTGGTCACCTAATCGCACCCACACTCGCCACTATCTCCGCACGTTCACTGTGGACGAAGCCTTAAGAGGAAACGGGGGTGGTCTTTTGTCCATACAAAAACTCTCGTCTGTTTTCTCTCTGGTTTATGAACTTAGAGCTATGATTTTTTACAGTAACATAAATATCAACTTCTTCTATGTCCCTATGTTTTCCTTTTTGGTGATATATTATCCGTATAAGCACTAGTACCCTCTCAAAATGCTCAAAATTGTCTGTATTGAGTCGCTGTCTTCAGAGCCCTAGTGTACAAATTTGACAACTATTAATGAAAAAAGGAAAACATAGGGACATAGTAAATATCCTTCTTATTCATTTTATGAAATATATTCTAAATCGGTCCAATATTGGAGGAGAAAACAGACGAGAGCCAAACCTCGAATTATGACTTTTTACTTAAGAAAATTTGTCGAATCTGCAGTTGTCCTTATCGCACGAATTTGAGGGCGGGGTGAGACGCAAGGGGTCTGCATAATACGTACACAGACGGAAAGGTGATGCGTAGTAGTTGAAAATAATATCGATATACTAGTGTTGTAAACAGTTATCGATAAACACATTTATATTATTTACATGTGCTGTTAGTGAGAAATACAAATAGAAGTATTAAAAAGTATTGGATACAAAATAAAATAAAGTGCATGTCTATAAATGTTTATTACAAAAAGTTTTCAATACAAAACAGTAAATTATATATCGGATAGGTATCCGCAATCTCTAGATCTCCTACTAGATACATCAGCGAAATTAAACTTATTTCAACGTCAGCCGCACGGGTCAATCGATCAGGTTAAGCTATGCTTGCCGTGGTTGGTCCGTGGATGGGTGACCATCTTTACATACCAAGACCAGTCCGTGTCTCGCCAAGCACGTTAAGCCGTTGGTCCCGGCTGTTATTTTCGGCTTCGACAGCCCGAAAGTCTGACCAGTTTTACCAAGGGGTTGCATATTACCCAGTAACTGGTTGTGGAGGTCAGATAGGCAGTCGATCCATCAAAATACTGGTATTCAGCTGCATCTGACTCTAACGTAGATGGGAAAAGGCTAGGCAGATTATGACGACGTGCTTTCTCTTACTGGTTTATTCTTTGGTATCCGACCGTCAATGATTTCTAGTAAAAGGCTAATGCCTTGGGCTTGCCACTAATGTGGTAGAACTTTTCTAATAATGGTTCCATTTTTATGCCATAATGCGTCGTCCGTTTTATTTTGAAAAATAAAAGCTTTTGGGACTCCATAAAATAAAATAACAGAAAGCTCGACGAGTTATGTGTAGTTGGCCTTGTACTTGGTAGAAGTAATTGTGATTCTGTTTTAATTGTAACATGCTTGTTTTGCCTTTAAACGTACATAAATCTATTTCATCATCATCATCGTCATCATATCAGCCACTGCTGGACATAGGCCCTCCCCGTCACCACATTGATCGGTTCCGTGCGTCTCGCATCCAGCGGATCCCCGGAACCTTCACCAAGTCATCGGTCCTCCTGGTGGGAGGTCTTCCAATGCAACGTCTTCCGGTTCGCGGTCGCCACTCCAGAACCTTTCTGCCCCATCGGCTATCCGTTCTGCGAGCAATGTGCCCTGCCCACTGCCACTTAAGTTTGGCAATTTTTCGGGCTATGTCGGTAACCCTGGTTCTCTTGCGGATCTCTACATTTCTGATTCGACCACGCAAGGAAACTTTATGCATGGCCCTCTCCATTGCCTTTTGGGTGACTGTAAGCTTTCTGGTGAGGCCCATAGTAAGCGACCATGTCTCAGAGCCATATGTCTGGCAACACACACTGGTCATAGACTTTCGCCTTGAGACACTGTCGTAAGTTGGACGAGAAAATACCGCAACTTCCCGAACACTGCCCAGCCAAGTCGGATTCGACGGATGACTTCTTTCTCGAAGTTGGTCCTACCCAACTGGATCGTTTGTCCCAGGTAGACATAGTCGCCCACAACTTCGAGTGTAGAGTATCCGACCTTGATTGGAGTGAGTGTAACATGGACATTCAACATCACCTTGGTTTTGTCCATGTTCATCCTAAGACCCACTCTTTAGGAAGCTCTACTGAGGTCATCGAGCATTGTACTGAGGTCCTCCATAGTCTCAGCCATGACCACTATATCGTCGGCAAACCGAAGGTGAGTGATGTATTCGCATTGACATTTATGCCTAGCCCTTTCCAGTCCAGAACCCTGAAGACATCCTCCAGTGCAGCAGTGAACAGTTTTGGAGATATTACGTCTCCCTGTCTCACACCTCGCTGCATAAGGACGGGTTCCGAGGTCTGATCCTGAAGTCGAACTGACATGGTGGCGTTTTTATACAAACATTTCAATACTTCGATGCACCGGTAGTCAATTTGGTACCGTTGGAGAGACTGAAGTACAGCCCAAGTGTCGATCGAATCGAAGGCTTTCTCGTATTCCACAAACGCTAATCAGAGAGGCAGGTTGTACTCTTCGGTCTTCTGTATAACCTGCCGCAGCGTATGTGTGTGGTCTACGGAGACGATTAGTGATGACCCTTGAAAACAGCTCTAAATCCATTTATTTTTGATGAATTCCGTCTTCAGGTGATATACTTGCAATTTCATAAGGACAGTTTACCTTTATTATCGAGTCTTCACCTACCCGACCATCCGGGCTTGCCGCTAAAAAGGGTTTGTTTTCATCGATAAACATTCCACACTCTAATACCTGTAGCTCCGTGTGCTTGATAAATTGATCGATCGCTTCAGATTCCTTTTCCTTGCCATAATTGGTAGCCACGGTTCCTTTAAAATTGTTATATAATAACGTTTCTCATATTTTGCGAACCGATGTTTTCGGTCGCATCTTACATATTCGCCCAGAATTCGATGCCGTAAACCTCTTTAGTCTTTCAATTTCCCATAAGCTATTATCGCTTTGGCCCCCACTATTTTTCTTTGAACATCTTTAGTTGAGAGCAATCATTCAAGAAATTATTTTTCTTTTAATTTATATAAATTCAAAGGCATATCTTCTTCCAACTCTAAGCGACCGTAGTTTTTTAACAGGTTATGTACTTAGTTCTTTTTATTTTGCTCGTTCCGTCTTTGGGATACGTCAGTTTTCTTTTTCGGAAAATCTCTGTGATTTTTTTCGAACGCTGCTTTTGTTCTATATTTTTTTTTATATATTGGCCCGGACTGCAGCCCTGTATTTTTTTTTAATGCGTGCATGAATAGCCCTTCGCTATTCCATGGAGTTACTACTCCATAACATCTTGTCTGATAAGACATGAGCCCCTTCCTGCAAAGTTAACTCTTTTTCCGCCAGTAAATTTAGCAATTACATTATTAAATTGCTCAGTATTACGAGTCACGTCCAAAAAAAGATTTTCTGATTTTGCTGTTAAGAATAACAGATATTGTTGGATATCTGTCCACAATCCACAACAACAAAAGTAACGAGTGACTGGGGCGATTACAAGAAATGCGCGAGCCGCGGCCCGGAGAATTTCGGAGGCACGCACACACTGTTAACTTACACACACATGGATAGGGCGGCCGGGCGCCACGCGCTCGCAGTTCGCAGAGCGACAGCGATAGTTTTTTCAAATACCTATTTTTCAAAAGTCTCTCCGCCCGTATTTCCTCTTAAGCGGATTCACAGAAATTTTCCTGACGATTTCAGAATGTACGTACAAAATATAAAAGCTTTTTACATATAAACAACCTGTGTTTATACGTCGGGTTTCGTAGATCGAAAGCAAATGGGATTCCCATCAATCATTTACGTTGAAATGAATTCCCTTCAGTAGAACAATTTCTGTTTGTGAATGTTTTAACTCGTTGTTATCTTTTTTGTTGTATGTCTGAATGTATAACATTGTCGTATTACGTCGGGTTGTTACATCGAACATTAAAATGGATTTCAATAAATTAATTGTTGAACGAGACTTGTGACGTTTGTGGTTATGAAATGGTTGAGTGTGAAGGTGAATCCTGATGTCTCCCTTCTACCACTGCTGGAGCAGTGGACATTTTCCGACTGAAATATGATGTTATGATGTGGCATATTCCACTGGTCTTACACGCTAAAGGAAGCCTTTCTCTGACGACTTCCGCACATCCATCACTCGGAGGAGCAGCCTGACTGAGCTGAGGACTCGCCTACGAATGATGGACTTACTTTGAAGAGTTCGTGATGATTCACGTAGAATTTGCAAAGTATTTACGGAAATACTTTTAATAGGCAAGTCTTTTCTCAAAACAAAAGACCATTATTACATACGTATTTTATTTTTTTTGTAATATTATGTTAAATTGTTGAAGTCCTATCTTCTATGACTCCAGTGATCTACTGATATTTTTTTCGTACATTCACTTTAATTTGTGAGGTTTACTATCAAAACATTGTGATACTCATTGCAGAAACTTTGAAGGCCAACCTTAAAAAAAGTGCATACGTATGGAGTTTTTACGTTAGACTCATTTAGACTGATAGAGAAAACCGTGTCTGAATTATATAATATAATAGTCTAAGTTGTTGTGTTAACCTAAATATCTGACCTGACAGATCAATTCAACGTTACAATTTATTACAAGGGCTGTCTTAAACCACTTTTCCCTATTTCCAAAGCCCAAACTTTTACCCTGAATACTATCTCAAGGTTTCCTGTATACCAGTCATTCTTAGAAGTGGGATTTAGGTTCCCTACCCAGGTACTCAGTCTTATTGAACCAAAGCTGCGAAGGCACAGTGAAAGTGGAAGTTACACAGCATATTAAATTGGCTCAACAATACTGTTTTGCAAAAATAATTCCATTTGTGTTATTCTATTGTATGAACAAACAAAATAAACAATGTACGTAATAGGAAAAGGGTTTTTTGATGAATAGGTCCTGGCCACTTCTCAGTTGTGTTACGATGGCGAGGAGTTTAAAAGGTCCACTACCAAACCACCAGTGATTGTTATTGTCATGCCAAAATTCAGCGAACTTTTAATACATTGTAATTGACAGAGGCATTGCAGTAGCTTGTCCTTACTCACCACTCCCAAAGGAAGCTGTTAGCAAGAGTTTCATCGCGCCATAACATCATATGTTCGGCAGCAGCCTCGGCCTCTCCACCGTAAAGTCTAGCTAGTATTTATCTCATAACGGTGATGTGACAGCCCACGGACGACCCTATTTGGGCCACACATTCCAGACTCAAGCTGACCAGCACTTTTTAGAGCCAACTTGACCTTTCTGTTTGGAGTCTTGGACGCTAGTCCCCGTGAAAAATATCTTGCACCAAAGACCCGATGACGGGGAAAACCACATCCGTGCCCACTAGTGGGTGTAGCGATGAGGTCCGCACAGCCACCCGCCTGCACCCATTGAGGGTCAGCTGCATCTTGCAGAGCAAATCGGACCACTGTTCAATCTGTAACATGTTGAGAAATACGATTAGCAGATTATCGCTCACACGAGTTGAGTTGAGTGTATATCAATAGATATCTACTTAGTGACCTTATTTAAAGCTTATCGTCAGTCTTATAATACGTGCAGCCTATGGGCCAACTATGTGCAGCGTGTATACAGTGCCAAGCGTATACGGTACAACAATGCGTTTAGGGTGCTGTTGGGCCTGCCACGGTTTTGCAGCGCTTCTACGATGTTCGCCCAGGCGCAAACCGATGACTTTTTTGCTATTATTAGAAAGCGAAGCGCCTCGGTACTAAGTCGCTTCCGACGCAGTTTTAACAGTATCCTGACCGTATTGTCCGAGAGCGGTGGGACTCTGTGTTGTTGGAGAGCCTGGCCTGCATGCCAGTTGGTCACCATTTATTAAGTGACAATTGTTTTATAATTTTAATTATTTTATTAAATGAATTACTAAATATTAAATGTTATAAAATGATTTTTAACCACCAGCTTTTTATCTAGTAAGAAAAAATCCTATCTTTTTCGTGATTTCCCTTAAGAAAGAAAGGCTGTTCAAAGATTTACTAAAAGTAAACCTTCTGTCTCTTCAGTGTGTTAAGTAGTTACATGGGTACAGACGGTAGACAAAGATATATTTTATTCATTACCTACTTAATATTTCATTTATTTTTATGTAGGGTAAATACTTAGTGAAAGTACGGGTATGTCAGCTGGCAGAAAGAGTTTTATTATAGCTCTTGAGCTTATTTTCTCATATGTTACATATATTTAGTATATACAAAGCATTATGGTCTCTAAATGTAGCAGATAGAGTTACTATTGAATTAGTCGATTGATTTTAAATTAAAATTCATTCATAATAAGAGTATTTTACTAACTGTCACAAGTTAAAAATAAAGGCCTGTAAACAGTTTTAACACGACTTTGCGACAACGCTTATTCACAAATAAAAATATCTTCAATATAGACCAAATTTAGAAAAAAAAATACTATATACACATAGTATATATTAGTTATATATTAGTTACATTCACGATATAAACTGGGTGGTGAGTAGGTAAACCATATAAAAATATTAAAAGACCTGCATTGGTATATTAGTCTTTTCAAATGAACCGTTGGAAATAAATAAAGAATAAGTTTTAGGGTGAAATTGAGATGCCGGACGAAATGAAAAAGTCAAAATATGGCGTCCTTGAAATAGTCATTAAAAATTCGATGATTAACAGTTAGGTACTGGAACAGTCCTCTAGTTCAACCACTATTTATACTAACATAAAAAAAAGATAATATATTTTTAAAACAAGCTTTATATGATCTAAAGCATACGAAATGTGATATCGCTTGTACATCCAATGATCCTAACTAAACACAATATATTGTCTGGTTGAGGAGTTGCTATGGCCACCTTTGGCTCCATAACAAGACCAGCTTCATCATAGTACCGTATTATTTCATTATTTCCAAAGTAGCATAAGTACGCCAAGATTCACCTTAATCGGGTGCCAGGAAGGCCTTGAAAAGTCAATTAATAATTGCCGGATACATACGAAAACAAGGTGTAATTAAGTTTTCTAATAATAGATATCTTAAAGTAATCTATTTTTATGTCAAAGCTAATTACAATCATCTTTTTTTTTTGTCTGAAAGGTCATCATTTTCAGAAAAAAAATGTTTCAATTTACTTAGACCTTCAAAAGACTCTAGATTCGACGAAAATAAGTTTATCGCTAAACCAACAGATCTGTAGTCTGGAGAGAGGGGTATATGAAATATTTTCTATTATTCCAATACTTTACGTCTGGATTTTTGCGTCTACATTTTGGTTGTAATTTTAGGTATTTTTCACAGCACAAATTAAACAATGTAGAAAAATATTTCCTTTCCTCCAAAAACTAAGACTATTTATTAAACAAGGTTAAAGCGGCTACTTTACCTCAGGTTCAACCTACCTAACAACCGGGAGACACGATCCACATGTTAAGATAGACAGACTATAATGAATGCGTAAAGACATTAATAAGTACCTTATATAATAACACTAAGCGCGACTAGAAAAATGAGTAGGTAGTCTTAAATTTCATTTGATCTATCTCTTTAACTAAGTTTTTCACAAACTGACTATTATGTTGTTCTTAACCTCCACTTGTAGTAACTTACTCCACATACGAAAAACGTAACCTTTTCGAAATCATTAATCTCTATCCACACACTTGCGTTCTGAATCGCTTGTAATGCACTTAATAAAATGCCAGATCAGTGTTGTGACACTTTTAGTGGCAAACAAGTGTTATCTCATGGTCTTGAGGGTTCAAAAGTGGCTTTAGATCAGAAAAGAGTAAATAGGGTTGGTATTGTTATTGTGTAAGGGAATTTCAACGAACAATTCCACGTTATTTTCTTTCATTGTTTGTGAATGGGTTTTTAGGTCATAATTTGCAGTATTAAAAGTTACGTGACCTTTAGAGCTTTAAAGAGCAGCTATTTTATAAAATAGCCAACCAAATTGCACACAACCAATTTTAATAAACCCTCTCCTCTCTGAGAGCCATTTCCGATATCCCTAATCATTAAAATTCCTCTAAAATGACCATCCCAAGTATCCCGCCACTTAACCGGCATCAAGTTGAATATCTAATATCACTAACAGTTCCCTAACTTTAGTTTAAACTTAAACCACGTTAAATGTATTGCCCCATCTCGCTATCTTTGGAACGTAAACTGCGAGATCAGATTTAATCCTAACTTACTTGTTGTACACTTCAGGCTAAAGATTTCGAATAGTTTGAGACATATAATATAATAGAAATGAAATAAATTCCATGATTTCGAGAGTGTCGCATTAATTACTAAAAATAAAATCATGAAAGGAAGATATTTTCCCAAAAGCTGAAGGGAAAACTTCTAATATTATCGCCTTATGTTTTTTTTAAATTAAAACTTTTAGCACTTAACAATTAGCACTCAGCGATAACTCAGATTAGTGTTTGTGGGTAGTGTTGTCATTGCTTTGTATCACTGAAAGAATTCTCGAAATCGGGTTGGTTTTAACTTCTTCTACAAAAGAAACAGTTTTCCCTCTCTGTAATATCAGTTAAGATTATCAAACAAGCAAGCAATCTATGTCATGCCAAGAGGATTAAGACATTACAACAAGTGTTATGGCATCTATTTCATCATATCCTACTAGACATTTAGCTGAAATATCTCACGTATTAAAATCACAAAAAAATATAACTCAGAATCCGCGAAATAGGAATGATGGTTTTAGTTCCATAGGTTAGCTCATTCACAATAAGCTTTAAAAGTGTTTTGAAAAACCGCACAGGCAAAATAAAAAAATAATTTATTCTAGCATTTTGCGGAGGCGCCAAACAAACGATCAACAAATATCAACGTTGCTACAATCATTTGTATCGTTCGTTCGTTATTTTGTCAGTTCACTTTTTTGTTGAAAAGATTTTTCTGTGTATATAAATACTAGCTGACCCGGCAAACTTTGTTTTGCCATAAAAAGACAAAACATTTATCTACCCTACCCTACCCTACCCTACCCTACACTACCCTACCCTACCCTACCCTAACCTACCCTACCCTACCCTACCCTATCCTACCCTACCCTACCCTACACTACACTACCCTACCCTACCCTACCATACCCGACCCTACACTTACCTACACTACCCTACCCTACACTACCCTACCCTACACTACCCTACTCTACCTTACCCTACCCTACCCTACCCTACCCTACCCTACCCTAACCCACCCTACCCTACCCTACCCTACCCTACCCTACCCTACCCTACCCTACCCTACACTACACTACCCTACCCTACCCTACCATACCCGACCCTACACTACCCTACCCTACACTACCCTACCCTACACTACCCTACTCTACCCTACCCTACCCTACCCTACCCTAACCTACCCGACCCTACACTACCCTACAATACTCTACCCTACACTACCATACCCTACCCTACCCTACCCTACCCTACCTATATAGCCTATGTCCTTTCCCAGGTCCCAAACTATCTTCATACCAACTTTCATCTAAATCGGTGCAGCGGTTTAAGCGTCAAACGGTAACAGACAGACAGACAGAGTTACTTTCACATTTATAATATTAGTATGGATTGAACTAACCTAGTTACTACCTATTTGTATTTTTTTCGAACCTGTATCTATGGGCTTTTTTGCACACATTATTCCCTACCACTAGTTTAAAATAGTCAGAAGCCAGAAAATCAATCCCCACTCATACCAAGGAGTACCCAGTAACTGGGTTTTGGAGGTCAGATAGGCGGTCGCTCCATGTTACTAATGCATGCACTTTAGTCTAGAAGGTTAGGCAGATTCATTGATTTTCTTTGACCACTTTCCTGTCAGTTCTATTTGATTCTACCTATCTGAATCTAAGTTAAACTTCGCAATGGTTGTTACCCCTTTACAATATGTGTATGTGTATAATGGCTACAATCCAACGACATTTTCTCAAATGCCATCTCAGTAACTGTCCTATTGAAATGCAGTCATCGAGCCACAAAGTAATGGCTCACATAATAGTCACAATCGTTCACTCCAACATACGCTTCGGACATGAAAATTCTGACAATTTTTACATCCCTACGTGTTTTAAATCACAAACAGCTGGTACACATTTATTTGATTTTCAGACCAAAGAATAAATTTATGTACAAATAAACGTTTAACATTTAAATTGCAACCTTATTGTTTTTAGAGAAAGTTGATATTTGATTAGGCGTGCTTTTTATTGACAATCGATATTTCTCATTTATTTCCATTATTGTTCTTTTTATATAGTGGATAGCGACATTGGATACGCTTGCTTCCGCGATAGTACACCACGGAACGTGGGATTGTACTTTTTTTTTGTTATTACAACATTTTTATGCTTTTGTCTTTGATTGGACTTGTTAATCGTTACTTTGAATTGTTTGTGTTATTTTTTGTGGCAGTATTTTTGTAACTGTTTGAGAATGAAGTTCTGGATACGATTGCGGGGTTGGATAGTCTATCCATCTGGAATTTATCAGTAGCAGACCGGATTATGGATTTCTGTTGATGGCAGTACACTCGCGGCGCCTCATATCTGCTTTTGTACTGGTAGGAACTGCATATGAATATGTCGGTTCGGATGTCCCAGTGACTAGACAGGCAGCATGGTGATGGCCAAACGTGCCCTGTCTGCGCCAGGGCACGTTTGGCACATATTTAACCTATATATTACCACGTAAGAAATTGTTTAAGTGCCCCCGTATAAAGAAAGAGATAAAGACAACACACAGATAGGTCACTAACGTCACCTTGCTTACTAATAACACCAATTTGTGGCACCCACTTCCCTCCACTAATAGTGTTAATTAAGGCCAAAGGGCTTAGGCGTTCATCGTAGAATTTATTTAAAAGTCTGTTATTTAGGGAATGTTTACAGGTAGAACTAAAGTACCAATAAACGTAAATTGTCTTGTCTAAAAGTTCTCTGAATTTATACCTATAAGGTTTTGACGCAAATTGATAAAATATATACGTACCCTTTCGTTTGCTAGTACAATAACGCGTAACATTTTATGATACGAGTACCTACCTAGCGTAGGTGTATGGGTGTTCTCAAATTGCTAAGTACCCTCAAAATACACGTTGTTGTGAACGAATAGGGTTTAGGGATGTAATAAACGTGAACAGTTTAAAAGTAATTGTTTTTCAACGTGACGCCTTGTGAAAATTGTCTTGTCTAAAAGTTCTCTGAATTTATACCTATAAGGTTTTGACGCAAATTGATAAAATATATACGTACCCTTTCGTTTGCTAGTACAATAACGCGTAACATTTTATGATACGAGTACCTACCTAGCGTAGGTGTATGGGTGTTCTCAAATTGCTAAGTACCCTCAAAATACACGTTGTTGTGAACGAATAGGGTTTAGGGATGTAATAAACGTGAACAGTTTAAAAGTAATTGTTTTTCAACGTGACGCCTTGTGCCGCCTGGCCTGTAATAGTGGTTTTTAGGGTTGGACAAATATTCGTTTTCTAAATCAATATTTGCAGATGTCATTTATTTTGGATGATGTGATGATACCCTCTTGGCTTGGGTAGTATGATAATGAAATGTCTTTTTGGAAGTGTAGACAGTAATAATTAGGTCTGAAAAACAGTTACGATTTTTCTTGTAAATGTCTTACGAAGTAGAAGTCGGAGAAAGCCTTTTTTAAGTCGAACATTAGTAGTTACTATATAATGTAGCATAATACCCGCCCTAACACATTCAAATACAACATGTTCATTTGCAAAAATATATAGAGTTTTATAGGGAAAGCCTTTTGTTACGTCTAAAATGCCCTTTGGCCACTAAGGCGAAGACTTTTGAGCACAAAGATATTGAGATGAAAAGGAGAGATTCCGCGCCGTTATTTTCGGTAGTTACAGACTGTTACTGACAGTTGTTATGGGGTGGATAATGGGTCGTGGCCTTCAAGGCTTAGTGGCGCAGTTTACGGCTTTTGAATTAAGGGGTTTTGGCTTGATTTTTGTGTTTGGTGGAGTATGTTTAGTGTCGTATATGAAAAGTGTTTTGTATTTGAGTTTTTGTATGTTTCCTCAATACTTTTCAAAAGTCATCACGCAAGTCCATTTTTTTTCTAATGGAAGAAATTTGACACAATATGCATTGATGCTGCTACGTAAGTATGTAGCCACAACATAAAAATTGGTGCAGATATTAGAAAAGGCAACTCAGTATCAAAATTATCCTACTATAGAATCCCAATGCCACTATCCTTGTACTTTACTATTTAATTATAAAAACACTTAATATCCCAACCTCCAATTTCAACTTCCTGCGTAGGTCTCAAGTTTGAACCCAAGTTAATTGACTATATTTAACATACCAAGAAAATTACTTACATACGAACGATACAAGCTTTTATGCGAAGGTAAAGTGAAAAACTACTTATATAGTTTATTATAAAGGAAAATAATAAGTACAGCTGTGGTTTAGCTTACAGGCTTTGTTGTTTTACTTTGTGAATGTATTTTGGCTTAGCTATGGAAAAGGAAAAATGTTAGGGTTGTGAACCTTATGATTTTTATATTATGTTACTTATGTAAGACAGTTTATTTTTTTCCTAAACTCAAAAGTCCTAATTTATTTAAATAATACTGGGTGTAATGGAAAGGTGTAATCATAATTTATAAACTGCTTCTGCTCTTGTTAAACAACAACTTTTTCTTAGGTAATTCACAATATTCAAGTCATAACAAATCTTATTCAAGTCTGTATCTATCAGATTCTTTTATTCATTAATTTTCTGTCTTCTGCCTAATGTTTGTATGAAATATTTATCTAATGTAATGGAATGTCCATTACATTAGATAAATATTTATCTAATGTATTTATTATTATTATAAATATTTATCTAATGTATAATGTATTTATTAGATAAATATAATTTCTTATTGTATTTTTAGATTAAATAGCAGCCATTTCTGTTTCGTAGAACATTATTTGATGAATTTTATAGTATTGTGTGCCTTAATATTTTAAGACTTAAATATTCATGCTATCAATTTGATATTGCTCCAGATCACAAAAAAAAACTGAACTAAAATAGAAAGAGGTAGAATTGTTAGTTTATACGTTTGTAACCGTACCGTGTATATTTGTATGTTTGTACCGTGTTGAACCGTATGGTGACGGACCGGTGATCTTCCCGTGGGTGTCGTAAGAGGCGACTAAGGGAAAAACCAGAGAATGGGCAGCAGCGTTCTCTGCGCACTTTAAGAACAAACTGCGATTGCCAACCCGCCTGCCAAGCGTTGCGATTACGGCAAACCCTCCCAAACCATGAATAGCACAATTAAAAAACGGCCCCGAGTGCCCGGCAGTCCGTCTACCCTCGACTACGGTAGCGGTCGAGGTGATGGTGTGGCAAGGGGTGCAAAGAATCCCCGGAGTGGACCCGGCTACCCCAATAAACACCGACGACTGGACCTGGCAACGTACAACACGCGAACACTCGGGACCAACGAGAAGATAGCCGAACTCGAGGAAGAATTGAGCAGGTTACGATGGAGTATTATAGGGTTATTTGAAGTCCGAAGAGAGGGGGAGGACACGATAATCCTCAAATCCGATAACCTGCTCTATTTCCGAGAGGGTGACCGGCAGTCCCAGGGTGGTGTCGGGTTTATCGTCCACAAGTCCCTTGTGAACAACGTGGTGAAGATCGAGAGTGTGTCGACCAGGGTGGCGTACCTTATACTCAGAACATCCTCAAGATATTTGCTGAAGGTCATACAGGTTTACGCCCCAACCTCGGCACACCTCGACGACGAGGTAGAGAACATGTATGAGGATATCTCTAAAGCCATGCATGTTTTCAAAACTCACTTCACCGTTGTCATGGGGGACTTCAACGCAAAAACTGGGCAAACGAGACGAGGATGAGCTACAAGTGGGGCAATTTGGAGTTGCACATCGGAACCACCGGGGTCACCTACTGGCCAGTTTTATGGAGAAGGAAGGCCTCTATATGATGAACTCCTTCTTCAGAAAGCGTGAGCACAGGCAGTGGACATGGCAAAGCCCCGATGGTGGAACTAAAAACGAGATCGACTTCATCATGTCAACCAAGAAGCAAATGTTCAATGATGTCTCTGTGATCAATTCGGTGAAAACCGGGAGCGATCACCGTATGGTAAGAGGCACATTGAACATTCATATCAAGCTTGAAAGATCTCGACTGATGATGTCTACGCTCCGTCGAGCACAGATCCAGATCCAAAACCCCGAAACCTTTCAGCTCGAACTCCAGAATCGTTTCGAGTGCCTAGGGAGCTCCGTGGACGAATACAGCGATGGGTTCGTGGAAGCTGTCCATACGGTCGGGTCTAAGTTTTTCAAGACCCGCCGTACATATAGAAATAAAAAGCTCTCTGATCCTACTCTCAAGCTAATGAAGGAGAGGCGTGAGATGATCCTGCAGTCTTCAGACGATGCGGTGAAATACCGGCAGCTAAATAGACGGATTTCTTCTATGCTGGTTTGTGAGTAGTATATATTTAAATTGGTATGAAGTTGTACTCGCTGTCTAAAATTCATGATTTTTGTTTTTCTAGGTTTTTTTTAAGTAATTTTGATCAAGCCATTTTATAATTGTTGTTAAGGTACTATTTAAGTCAAGTTTTAAATCAGTTCTGTCTTTACCGGTTAATAAAATAGAACTATCGTTAGCAAATAAAGTCATATGGTGAATTGTAACTGTTGGCATGTCATTTATATAAATCAGAAAAATGGTGGGAAAAATAGTGTGATCAAACGCAGTCCTGATTCAGGAGGTGATCATAAGCTCTTAGAGTAAGTTTATTTTGAGTATCCTTAAGGGACAGATGTATACAAGTAATATACATCTGTCCCTTACACACACTCAAAATAACCTTACTCTAGGAGCTTATAGTCACCCCCCTGGTATACGCACAGCATTAGTCTTAGCTTCCCACTACAAGATTACCTACCCTACTATCCCTTTAATACCCTCCACTTAATATCCTCCATACATCAGAACAGTAATTATAATAATACTTTACTTCAATCCAGCAAGATCAGGCTTTAGTTTTAGGACTTAGCCGGGTTTATAACTGACACGTTTCTTGCTAACTTGGCTGTATTAATTGTAAAGTATAGGGTCTTAAGTGAAGCTTGATTTTTAATGTTTGCTGTTATTAAAAGTGTCAGAATGTAATATTAAGGATTATCTTGAAGCAACCGTGTGATGATGAGATTTATCATCGGTAAAACTGACTTCGTCCTCTGTTCAACTCCATTAAGGGATGAAGTTTTAAAAGTCATTCCTAAGTGCTCATATTCTTGGCCAAAGGAACTCTTGTGCAAAATCGTATGCTTCTAGATTCAGTGGTTTTAGGCTGTATGTTGTTTGACAGAAAATTTAAGATTTTATTAAGCAAATTATTGCTCCTTGTGGGTTAAACTTGCTGATTACCGAAAAAGAAAGAAAATATTATATATTGATAAGCTTCGACATTTCTTATTAAGCCTCACAACTTATGTTCTTCTATTACTTAATAACGTATCTCACATGGAGAAACTGGTAATTTTACCTCCAACTCGCAAATGAAACCACAAACAAAAAAGCTTTTTCCTTATCTCCTCGTCGTACAAAAACACAGAATCATTTAATAAGACAAAGCATGTCAAACTGAGGCGTGGTGACGATCTATCAACATTGATGACGTCATTTGTCTTACTGACCCACCACTGTGCCTTGCCGCGGGAATGCATAAGGTTTGTGCCCAAGTGATAAGAGAAGACTTTTTTTGGATCTAGGACATGTCGGTTTCCACTGGATCTTTACACAAAGTAAAGCGCCTGCCTGGGTTCCAACGCACGACCTACAACTTGTAAGTTGCGGCCGTTACCACTGTGCCACCACTGCTCTAGAAAAAGTGATGGGAGTAATATAAATGCTATTTTGTAGTCTTAGTAACCTTACAGTATGAACTACTCCCATCCGTAGGGTTTCCTCCCTTGCACAGAGCTCCGAGAAGGATTGGCTGCCATTGCCGTTGTTAGAGACGGCATCATCAACTTTCTGCACAAACCAAGTGTGACGACCCAAGCCAATTTCGACCTCGGCTATGACTAGATTGAAACGAATCCAGCTAATTGCATCAGTATGATAGCGGCTATCTGACCACAAAGGCCAAAAACCATCCGAACTGGCAACATTCAATGCTATTTATGGTATCGGTCTTGTAGCTTAATTAACTTATTGAGATCCATTATATCCAGCATCACCTCTGTACCTATTTTCTGTTCCTTCTTCTTGTCTTTGTATTATGTGTGTGTACAAAAATTGTTAAATAAATAAATAAATATGCCTGCCTTTATCCCATACATGTTACTTGGGGTCGGCGCTTATTGAGATCCAAAGGAAGAAAATTGTTCGGTCGTTTTAAGTTTTTTAGTTGCCTCAATACAGAGCTGCGAAACAGTTGTGTCCTTTCATTTATTAAACATATAAAACCAGTCAACAACGCACAATCAACCTTACGTAGTGAACATATGGTCGCAAATCGAGCCGCATACTTATTTACTGCCGGCACACCTGTGGGTTATTAGTGAACAAAAGGCAGCCGCATTCCACAGTCCGCAGTCAACTTGTTTACGCAAAATTGAGCAGTGTTTTATGGACATAGATTTTTATAAGTTTAGTGTGGTTAACAATCCATAAGTTACAAGTGATTATCAAGTACAATAATTACAACATAATACAACGATACAATGGCTACTTTAACTACGGAACAACAAAGATATTTGAATACGCTAGAAGACGTGGCAAAACTAATACAAAAAACCCAAGTTAACTTAAAAAAATGCCCTAAAGTAAGACTTACAGACGGTTATATAAGGGCTAGAATGAAGTGCATTGAAGAGTATTGGAGTTCATTTAAGCAAGCTCACGAGATGTTGACACAGTGTACTCCGAGAGACAAGCGAGGCGAAATCTCATATTTTCTTAATGAAGACTTTTTCATCGTTGAAGACTTGTACCTTTGCTTACAAGCAGACTTGGCAGATATGTTGAGCAAACAACAGCCAACATCAATGGAAACTTCAAGCTCATCAGTATTTCAAGGGCAATGTTCAGTCGTAAAACTGCCTCGGATTCAACTGCCAAACTTTTCTGGAAAATACGAGGAGTGGCCTACATACCAGGACATGTTTACATCACTTGTGCACAACAATACATCAATCAGTGACGTTCAAAAGCTACATTACTTAAAATCTAGTGTTACCGGTGAAGCTGAAATTATATTACGACACATTCAAGTTACGGACAGTAATTACGAACAAGCATGGCAATTATTAAAAGGCAGATTCGGCAACAAACGTGTTATTATGTTCTCTGTTTTGAAAATACTTTTTTATCAAAAGAAAATCACCGTTCAGACAGCTAACAGCGTGAAGACATTATTAGATACTACGACAGAGTGCATAAATAACCTCAAAAACTTAAAAATTAACACCGATTCTTGGGATCCGGTTATTATATTTCTGGTGATTCAGAAGTTGGACCAAGAATCACATAAAGAGTGGGAAACTTTTGCTTATAAGGAAAAGTCCGAAGAAGTGCCATCATGGGAAGAGTTAAAAGGTTTTTTAGAATCTAAATTTAGAACTCTGGAAATGATACAACCAGTGACAAATAAAGATCGCACAATTAAAGAGCGATCATACCATGCCTTGAATGTCGTTAAGGATAAAAGCTGTGTACTTTGTAGTGAAAAGCATACCTTATGTCATTGTAAGGAGTTTATTAAAATGGATCTTACTCAACGTAACAACTATGTGAAAGAAAAACAACTTTGTTTCAACTGCCTGCTTCCGGGTCATTCAGTTTACAAATGCAAGGTACCAGTTACTTGCCGTATATGTAGAAGACGTCATCATTCCTTGCTTCACAAATCAGAGGCGTCGAAGGCTCCCACAGAACCAATACAACCATCGACACCTCAACAACAAGAAGACAATAAGGAGGCTATAACAAGTCTTCATGTTGGTGTTGGAGTGACAGGAAGAGCTTTATTAGCAACTGCACTAGTTCAAGCAAGGGGAAATGGGAAAAATGCGACACTGTTAAGAGTTCTCGTAGATCAAGGTTCGCAAGCTAGCTTCATTAGTGAAAAGGCAACTCAAGTATTGAAACTTCAAAGACAATCAATTGAAGGCACTGTAACAGGTGTGGGATCTATGCAAGCACCAATTAAACACGTGGTTCAGGTAAACATACTATCGAGAAGGAAACCAGAATTCAACATGCACGTCGAAGCTTACGTCATGCCCAAGCAACTGACCACGAGGATACCACACGAAACAATAACTGTTCACAACTGGCAGCACCTGAAGGGTCTTGATCTTGCTGATCCAGAGTATAACAAGCCAGGCCCGATAGATCTGCTACTTGGTGTTAAAGAATATGTAAGAATAGTCGAACAAGAATTAATCAAGGGTCCACCAGGGTCTCCATGTGCACAAAAAACAACCCTAGGATGGATATTATTTGGAGAAATAAATACAACACAAAATGAACATTCATTTCTTGTCTTGCATCACCAGATAGATGTCGATAACATGTTAAAAACTCTCTGGGAGATAGATACAACCACAAGGCGAAAGAACACAAAGGAAGAACAATTATGTGAAGACATTTATCACAAAACATACACAAGAAATGAACAAGGAAGATTTATAGTGAAATTACCGTTTAAAACAAATTGTATTCAATCTACTGAAGGAAACACAAGAGAAATAGCTAAAACAAGATTGATACAATTAGAAAGAAGATTTACTAAACAACCTAAGTTAAAATGTGATTATGAAAAGGTTATAGACGACTACAAACACTTAGGCCATATAGAAGAAGTACCTGCAAAGGAAATATATTCAAGAAAATCAGTATACTTACCCCATCATCCAGTTCTGCGCGAAGACAAAGAAACCACGAAAACCCGCATAGTTTTCGATGCATCCTGTAAGGGAACAAATGGCGTATCATTAAATGATGAACTCTTACCTGGTCCAGTGCTCCAAGAAGACCTACGTAGCATAATCTTGCGCTGGAGAATGCACGCTGTCTGTTTCGCTGCGGATATAAAAAAAATGTACAGAATGGTAATGTTAAATAAGGAAGATGTTGATTTTCATAGAATTCTGTGGAGAAATGATAGCAATGAAGAAATAAAAGATTATAGATTACTTACCGTTACATTTGGGACTACTTCAGCTCCTTATCTTGCAGTGAAGACCTTGATCCAACTTGCACACGAAGAACGAGATAGCTATCCAGTAGCTGCTGACATTACGCTTTCTGATTTTTATGTCGATGACATCATGTCGGGTTGTGATACTTTAGAAGAAGCCATAGAAGCTACTAATCAACTTGAGGCTATGTTAAGCAAGGGAGGTTTTGAGTTGGCAAAGTGGTCATCAAACAACATCGAATTAATGAAGTCGATGGATCCAAGCAAAATTTCTTCAAACATTCAACTTGATATAAACCTAGATGGTACTGTGAAGGCGTTGGGTATCACATGGAACCTGGGTACTGATCAATTCCTCTACAAAATCAGTCTCAATTCACCCCCATCTATTATTACCAAAAGAAATGTACTATCAGATGTACAAAAGCTCTATGATCCGTTAGGATGGATATCACCAAGCATTGTGCTTTCTAAAATGTTCATTCAAAAACTATGGTTAGTTGGGACACACTGGGATCAACCATTATCAAATGAATTAACCTCAGATTGGTTGAAGATAAGACAAGATTTTGAGAATGTCAATCAGATTTCTCTAAACAGATGGTTACACTCGTATAGCAGCAATATCAAAGCAATTCAACTGCATGGATTTAGCGATGCTTCAACGAGAGCCTATGCAGCCGTTGTATACTGCAGAGTAGAACAACAAGATGGTACAGTACATACTAGTCTAATTGCTTCTAGAACCAAGGTTGCACCACTAAAAACATTATCTCTTCCTCGTCTTGAGCTTTGTGGAGCACTATTGTTGTCAAGGCTTCTAAAACATGTCACATCAGCCATGAAAATTCCATACAAACAAACCTACTGTTGGACAGACTCAACGATTGTACTGGCGTGGCTTCACGGTGAACCTCAAAAATGGAAGACCTTTGTTGCGAATCGCGTGGTAGAAATCAAAGACAATACAAACAACATACAGTGGCATCATGTTGTATCACAAGAAAATCCTGCCGATATAGCATCCAGAGGAATGTTTCTAACAGATCTGAAGAAAGAGAAGATGTGGTGGAAAGGGCCAGAATGGCTATCAGAAAATAAGGTTCACATGAAAATACCAGAAAATACAGAGACAGATTTGGAATTAAAATCAGCATGTTTTAAAATTACAATTACAACAACAGAAAATGAAGAAAAACCAATTTGGGAAAGATTTTCTAATCTAACTAGAATGAAAAGAGTACTTGCTTATTGCCGCAGATTACTAAACAATAAAAACAAAGAAAAGTATTTGACTACAAATGAAATGAACACTATTTTACTAAGTTGCACAAAATACTATCAGCAGTCTATTTATGAAAGAGATATCGAATCCATTAAGAAAAATGGTAAGGTGAGAAAATCAAGTTCACTAATTGGCTTGACACCATTTTTAGACAAAAACAATCTGCTGAGAGTTGGTGGCCGTTTACAACAAGCAAATTTGCCAGTCACAGTAAAACATCCCATAATAATACCGAGTAATCAACATATCACTACATTGTTGATTAACGAAGCACACAAACAAACGTTACACGGTGGTATACAAGTTATGATAACATACATAAGAAGCAATTATTGGATAATTAGCGTAAAATCAGCAGTAAGAAAATGCATAAGGAATTGTAAGGTTTGCATTATTAATAAAGGCAAAGTAAACAACCAGTTAATGGGTGAATTGCCAGCTGTAAGAGTGACCCCACAGAGAACCTTCTTAAACAGTGGAGTCGACTATGCAGGTCCAGTTTTAATAAGAACATCGAAAGGGCGAGGGCACCATGCTACTAAAGGGTACATCTGTCTATTTGTGTGTATGGCTACCCGTGCCATACACCTGGAAGCCGTAACAGACTTAACTTCTCAAGCATTCCTGGCTGCATTTCGGAGATTTGTTGCACGTCGAGGTCATTGCCATCATTTGTTCAGCGATAATGGCACTAATTTTATTGGTGCAGCAAAAGAACTCAAAGACCTTTTCAAAGCAGGTGAAAACAGCATTTCCAAGGAAATTGCCGAACATTTAGCATGCGAAGGAACTACGTGGCATTTTATCCCGCCGCGAATGCCAAACTGTGGTGGCCTCTGGGAAGCCGGAGTACAATCGGCAAAAAGACATCTAGCGAGGGTTAGCAAAAACACAACACTTACCTATGAAGAAATGGCGACATTGCTAACACAAATAGAAGCTTGTCTAAACTCCCGTCCATTGTGCCAGCTGGACAATACTATTGAGACGATGTCACCACTCACACCTGGTCACTTTTTAATAGGTGAGCCATTACTCAGTGTTCCTGATTATGACTATGAAACATCAAATATCAACCTATTAAGTAGATGGCAGTTAGTACAAAGAATGACACAAGAATTCTGGCGAAGATGGTATTCTGAATATCTGCACACTCTGCAACAACGGACCAAGTGGCAATCAGCTATCCAGGCACCTACCGTGGGAGACATTGTAGTCATCAAGGAGGATGGTCTGCCACCCGCGAGATGGCTCCTAGGAAAAATCAAAGAGCTGCATCCTGGAAAAGATGATTTAGTAAGAGTAGTTACGGTGCAGTGTAAGGGACAAGGTGAATTAAAAAGGGCTTTATCTAAGTTAATATTCTTGCCTAAAGAAGCTCAATAAATTGTTAGCTATTTGAAATACAGTTTGTTTACCTTTATACTTAACATTAGATATGTGTACCTACTATTTTATAAGTGCGTAACATGGTCAGGTAAAATGTTAGAAGATATTGTTTATCAACAAGGTAGACTGACTAGAAACGTAACTACTAATGTATAGCTATATACGTTCCATTTACTTTAGCAAGTAGCTAAACGAGATAACAATATGAACTTGGCCACCTGCGTGCCAAAGCGTGTAACTATGTACCTATGTATACTTCTTTGTTTATTTTCAATGCTAGCTACTCTGCTACTCAACTTGATGTGTCATAATATTTACCTTATACTTACCATTAGATCGTGTAGTAAACAGAAATGTCAGTACTTATTTATATACTATTTGATGCATGTTATTTTTATTTACATACAGTCCACTTGATATGTTTATTACCTATACTATGTTTACTTTAATAAGTTGTAAAATTTAGAACGATAAGATAGAAATGTACCCCAATTAATGATTTTTGTAAAAGGACATAGGGTCCTTTTGGTGGGCGGTATGTTCGGTCGTTTTAAGTTTTTTAGTTGCCTCAATACAGAGCTGCGAAACAGTTGTGTCCTTTCATTTATTAAACATATAAAACCAGTCAACAACTCCACCACCACTCTCATTAAAAATAATCGAAATATATTAATTCACATGGTACCAACCTAGTCGCTGTAACCTTATCACTTATACCACACACAAAGGTCACGTATCCGATATTTACGGCTGAGGGTAGATAGAGTACGGCCAGTCCTTTATTTTCATAAGTAAATCATAGCACTACCATACGATTCCACGCCTTAATATTATTTTAAGGAAATCACTCAGAATACCCGATATTTAGCCGTAGTTTAATTTTTTCCGCGTGATAGTAAGTGTTTAGGAATCTTGGAAGAGTTCATCATACAATTATATATATTTAGAAAGTTTAAGCTACCTATTAAAATTTTTGCTTGTGGGTGTTGGTAAAGGTTGCAGCATGTTAGCTTCGTGTCACTGGTTCGATCATTGAACGAAACCTATTTTTGATCGGATGGTATTTAAAAGTACTTCAATTTATTCCCATTTCATTTACCTAATTTTGCCTGTGTTCCACCAAATATACTGAATGTGCACCAAAATATGTTCATTAAAATATGTCATAACGAGCATCTATTTAACAACTGTTGCAAATTTGTAAAAATAGTAATACACCTAATTTTAAAAACAAGCATTTATTTTTTTAGTTAAGTTTAATTTTTTAGTTTAGTTTAGTTTTAGTTTTCGAATTAGTCGACGTAGCCCCGCTGCGCGGGGCTCCTATTTCTGTCTGCAGGGTCAAAAGTAACCTAACACGAACGAGATGACGGGAGTCATCTCGTTCGAACCTAACCTGTCCGTGTCGGGGTGCCCTAAGTTCCCGAGCTCGCTTCGCTCGCTCTTGGACTGATTCTTTGACCATAATTTATTCGTAGATCAACTAATATTTGGTGCACGATCAGTATTTTTCGGGGAAGAATAAAATAGTTATTGTTACAATAGAATATTTGCAGCGCACTACAATAAAAAAGTGTTATATCTTGGTGTTAATTTGGAATTTGTTTGATGCAACATATTTTGTTGGCCGAGTAGTTTAATTATAGTAAAACAATTAAACGGGTTTAAGATCAATATTTTAGAAATGCATACATAGATGTACCTTTAGATTTTTGGTGAACACAAAAATCCTTTATCTTTATCCTTTTTGATCAGCCTACAGTTGTTCCGGGTCAAGAAGCGCAATGACATTTTTTATTCTTTAAAAGGTATCTCTGGATGTTTCGAATATTCTTTTACCTATTGAAAGCTTCATATGCTACATTTTAAATGGAAAAAATGGAGGGTATTCCCAACTCGACACTTATACATTTTTTACCAAATAGGTATAACAAAGCATTTGTTGACTTTACGAAACCCATCTTCGGAAAAGCCTATTTATAGCCAAGGCAACAAGAAACGCGCTTTAATATTATTGGTATTAAAAAGATATCTGACACGACTCTTCAGTGGTGACCAACACCCACACAAAAACGTAGACCAACCTCCAATTCAAAGCGAAATTTTCTGCGAATTACTTCAAATTTTCATACATAGTTACAACAAAACGTTACATTCGAAGATAAGCTCTTTTTCTGGTGAATAAAGCTGTTATTACTTTGAACGAAGTAAATTCTGTCAAGCAAAAAATTGGGAATTACAATATTTGTGCGTTGGAGGCATACTTATTTACTTATTATTTTTTGGTAATTTTAGTGTTTTAGGCTGGAACAAGAAAAGATGGATGGACTGTGTGAGGAGACATATGACAGGGCGGTGTGGTGTGCAAGAAGAAAACTTAATGCGCCGACCCCAATTAACATGGGATAAGGGCAGTGGAACATGGGTTTCATTAGGATCGGTGTTTTGAAAATTCCGAAATTATTTAAGCTTGAAAATAATAAGATGATGATTGTTGAGAAGTATGGAAGTAGCAGTCGTGTTGTGCAGATCCCAAATAAAATGACATAAGGGTAAGAAAATGATGGTGAAATTTATTTAAGTATTCATATTTTGTACTGCAATACAAAATCATCTTTTTATACAGACAAGTATCAAACTGCTGGCAATACTCGTTGACTGATAGCATGATGGTCTTTCTCGATTATCTTACGGTGTTTTCTTTTTTAAGACTGTCGTTATTTGTTTTTATTAAATTAAAATATAAAGGAAATATTTTCATAAAGAACAACCCTGAAGAATAACAGTCTAATACATTTTCTTAAAAAGTATAATCAGAAAAACTTTTATTCGACGTTTTGAAGTTCATATCTGTGTTACTTATTGCAACAAAAATATTTTTCTACCTTCAAAATCGACAAATCTTTAAAAAGTTTCTCATTTTGCTTTCAAACTTAAAACAACAAGCTGAAGTAGGCGGGCAGGTACGTTAAAATACATAAAACTCTGCAATGTACAAGCGACTAAAAATGACATTCTTCATGTCATTTGTCATTTCATTTCTTCATTCAGTATTTGCCGAAAAAAGCTTGAGGTCTATTCTCAATGAAAATACTTACAGAGTGGCCTCAGTTGGCCACTCTGTAATTGAATGCAACTTTTATATTAAGGTCGTTTTTAGGGTTCCGTAGTCAAATGGCAAAAAACGGAACCCTTATAGATTCGTCATGTCTGTCTGTCTGTCTGTCTGTCTGTCCGTCCGTATGTCACAGCCACTTTTTTCCGAAACTATAAGAACTATGCTGTTGAAACTTGGTAAGTAGATGTATTCTGTGAACCGCATTAAGATTTTCACACAAAAATAAAAATAAAACAATAAATTTTGGGGGTTCCCATACTTAAAACAAAAACCAAAAATATTTTTTTTCATCAAACCCATACGTGTGGGGTATCTATGGAAAGGTCTTCAAAAATAATATAGAGGTTTCTAATATATTTTTTTTCTAAACTGAATAGTTTGCGCGAGAGACTCTTCCAAAGTGGTAAAATGTGTCCTCCCCCCTGTAACTTCTAAAATAAGAGAATGATAAATCTGAAAAAAAAAATATGATGTACATTACTATGTAAACTACCAGCAAAAATTGGTTTGAACGAGATCTAGTCAGTAGTTTTTTTTTAATACGTCATATATTGTAAACCGCAATTTACCAAGTACGGAACCCTTCGTGCGCGAGTCCGACTCGCACTTGGCCGGTTTTTATTTACGTTATTGCCTGGTGTATAGTAAACACAACTGGCGTGAGTGTGTGCCTGGACACAAAAGCACGTTTGGATGTATGCACGTAAACGAAGCCAAAGAAGTATCTAAGGACCAATACCACCGCACTGTTCCCAAACCACTGCAACTCCTGAAAGCCAGTATCAACAGTGGTGACCACCAGAAAAGCGCCGAGGCAGTGAAGCTCGACGAAGTCTCGGTGAATGAATTTAACTATCTTGGTTCCCGCAACGATATTAATCAGAAAATAATAACGGAGGAGTAGGAAAAAAAAACTTCCCTCCATACCAAACAGGAGCCAGAACAAATAAAACCAATAGGCACAAAGTGTCGCGGTCGTTTACAACTGGGATAAGCCCAGTTGCCTAGCACCACGGATAAAAATTAGCATTAATATTAATGGGTCCTAACATAGTGAGCTGTTAAATTTGATTCCAATAATAGGTATGGAAAAAAACGCTTGAACGCACGGAAATTTGTTCTAGTTTCCACAAGCCTATACGGACCTGACCCGTAAACAAATCCTGATGCCGCCTGCACATAATACAGTATCTAAGGACCGTAGCAGGTGGCGTTCTGTAGTTTCTAACCCCATGGAAAAAAAGCGTGTGTTTATGTATGTTTGTGATTGGCAATCCGAGTATTTCCGACCCATTAAAAATTTTCAATAATGTGGTTTTGCAAATACTGACGAAAACTCTCATCACAGCCTAGTTTATTAGTCCCCGAAGTAGTATCTACTACTTCGGGGAATACGGGTGTGAAGTACTGTGCCTTCACAATGTGCTTTACCAGTTTGTAAAGAACTAACAGCCGCGACGAGGGTTTTCGTAACTGCAAAACCACATTATTGAAAAATTGAATGGGTCGGAAATATTTGGATCGCACATCACATACATACATAAACACTTATATAAACACACGCCTTTTTTCCATTCTTATTTACCGGATACAAAACCCGTTGATACCGAGAATTTCATAATAAGGAAACTCGATAACATTTCTACTCAAAATGCGCAATGAAACGTTACTTAAACCCATTGGTACCTTTATAGCACGCTTGCAGCCGAGAAGTACATTTTTTATTAGGCCTTCCACCCAAAGCGTCAAACGGAGTCTCTTTGTCACAAAGGTCTTGTGGTTAAACTGTTGAAGTTTCATTCTTCATATTAAAGTAGCACTGATTATCTATGTTAGACCCAAAGCCAAATATATAACTGTAAGGGCGCGAATGGAACTTCTACTTTTGGTACAGAACCTCAAATTCTTAAGGTCAACGCACTTGGCCGGTTTTGTTAAACTTAGCACTGATTATAAAAGTTAAAAAATAATCACACAGCACAAACCACACTTATTTCCTTCAACCAAATTCTCACCTCTGTCATCTCAAACCAACATGACTGCGGATCGATGCCCACTGGAATGAAATCGAACGCACAATGCGACCAGATAACCTATTGGCATGCAGACTCCGATTAGCCTATCATGGATCCGATGGGGCCCCAATTGCGGGGTTACAGAGATAATTAAAAACTTTCGTAACTGTGTTCATATTGGATTGACATGGAATTGCGGAATGAAACACTTGAGTAGTATATGTCGTATAATTACGGTAAAGGTACACTAAGAATCGAGGAACTATTTCTAAGACAACAACCGATTGAAAAAGAAAACGCGCGGCGGTTAGGAGATCGGGCGCGCGCGCCGGTTCGAAACGTGTCTCTGCGTGTACTGTGTTGCGTCGGAACTCCGAAGTTGGTCGGCGCGCGAGCGTTTCGGTTGCGTTATCGCTCTCCCTCTCTTATGCCTCGAGTGCATAGTCATTAAAGCGAGAGGGAAGGCATGCGCGGCGGCGTCCGGAAGTACGTAGACTTGAATTATTTGCGACAGACTCCCCCTCTAGTCTAGGAGAACGCCCTCGTTCATGGACTAGCTCATTGCCCTGGTGCTTCGGGCGTCCGCGTCGTCGCATGGGAATTACAGGTTTAGGTGGTACGTCGTTTTCGGTACCACTGTCTAGGTAACATCTAAAACGCTCCACCGCCCACACTACCGCTAAGGCCTCTCGTTCTGTTGTAGAATAGTTACGCTCAGCGGCGTTTAGGAGACGACTGGCGTATTCAATGGGTCTTTCTTCCTTGTCCTCCCCCTGGAGTAAAACAGCTCCGAGGGCATAATTGCTCGCATCGGTGCGGAGGACAAAAGGGTGATTAAAGTCAGCCTGGATTAAGATTGGCGCTGAGGTAAGTAGTTGTTTCAACTCTTTAAAAACCGTGATCTGAGCTGAACCCCAGGTCCAGGTTTGATGCTTTCTTGTTAACCTTGTAAGTGGTTCTGCTACAGAGGAGAAATTTGGGATAAATTTCCTGTACCAGGAGCAGGTTTGTAAAGATGTCCGTAGATGTTTCAAGTTGTTGGGTTCCTTCATCTCTAGTATCGCTTGAACCTTTTCAGGATCGGGTAAGACGCCCTGTTGGGTAATTACGTGCCCCAGATACTTCACACTCCCCCTGGCAAAAACACACTTCTCCCGGTTGACTTGCAGCTTGAATTCGCGAAGTCGACTGAATACAGCCTGGAGATCTTGGAGATGCTGCTGGAAACCTTCAGAAATGATCAGCAGATCATCCAAATATGCAAGGATTGTCACATTGGCAAGGGATGAACAGGAGCGCAGCCGGTCGATCAATCGTTGAAAGGTCGCCGGTGCGTTTTTTGAGACCAAAAGGCATGCGCTTGAAGCGAAAGGTTCCCAATGGGCTAATGAATGCGGTTTTATCTCTATCCTGCTCATTTACACTGACCTGCCAGTAACCGGATCGCAGGTCCAATGAACTCATATAACAATCCCTCTTTGTCGACTGTAATAATTCATCGATCAAAGGCATCGGGTAATGGTCGGTTTTGGTCACGGCATTTAGGCGTCGGTAATCTACGCAGAAACGGGTGCCGCCGTTAGCCTTAGGAACCAGGAGAGCTGGTGAGCACCATGCAGACTCACATTCTTCAATGATGTTATCCTTCAGCATCTTTTCAATCTCCTGACGAATAAGTTCCTTTTTGGCAGGGGTCAATCGGTACGGAGGTACAGAGGTAGGAGGATGCTCACTTGTATCAATACGGTGCTCAGCAAACGGGGTAGGCTCTCCCCCTAGCTGGAAAATGTCCGTATTGGTAACCAAGATCTGCGCCAGCAGGTTCCGGTCAGGTGGATTCAGCGATGTACCTTCGTCGTCCCTGAGTACATCAGTAGAAGAACAAGACAGCTCTGGTGATAAGGAGGGTTCAAAACGCATCCTGAACTGAACGCGGCTGTTATTAGAAAAATACCAGCTTTCCCGAGAAAAGTCCATGACTACTTCGGCTGCAAACAAGAAATCCATGCCGAGCAACGTTTCATTATTACGCGCCTCAGGGAGGATAAGAAAAGGAGTCCTAATGACCTTCTCCTCTAAGTGCACGTCAAGAGTAGTTATGAGGACGTCTATGTCGCGAACGTGTCCATCGGCAAGCTTAATACGTCTTCGCGCCGGTTCAAGAGGGTGTCCCTTTCGACAGAGGAGGGTGTGCAGTGTATGACCCGCAATGCAATGTTTGGCACCGGTGTCAACTAACGCGGTCCCCGACGCGCCTAAAATTTCGATATCAAAGATCGGACGCAAAATTTTCTTGTCGGAGCTCCTACCGGCGCGCGCATTCACACATGTGTCACTACTACACACCATATTATCATTTAACACATTAGAAACATCATTACAACAAAATAAATCATTTTGCAAAAATTTACAAAAATGTTTGTTACGCCCTAATGCATTACGGTCGTCACTACAATAATATTTGCGATTTTCCGCCAAGGTACAAAAATCGTCCTTACGCCACTTTACATTGGGAACGTTATCGTGACAAAAGCATTGATTTTCCAAAACATCACAAAAAATGGTCCTTACGTCCCTTTGCAAAGCGGACGTCATCATAACAAAGATTATTATTTTCAGATAATATACAATTCTCGCCCTTACGCTCCTTTACATTAAGGGCGTCATCATAATAAAAATTATCATTAACTGGAAAATTATAAAAACGGTCGTCGACCTCGCAGCTGGTCATGTGATCGTTCGAAAAATCCTTGTCCGAAAAACTACTCTGTACAAAATAACAATTATTATTATTGTTAGATATTTCAGCTTGATCGTACGCAGGTTCACTCGAACTATCACGAGACCAGTTATGACTTTCTTGAACGACACAACTATCATTTGCATCAACATTATTAAAACAAGAAGAAGTAGTATAGTTCAAATCTACGGGAATATATAAATTTTCGGAACACGCACTAAAATCACGATTTTTAGACTTTAGAATTTGAGAGTTCTTTGACCCCGATATTTTCACAGTAGTATCAACACTATAAAAACTTGATTCGTTGTTACACTTTTTGCAAGTTTCACGAGTAACATTTTTAGATCCGCACTTGTAACACGAAACCGAATTATGAGAATCAGTTGCTGACTCACCTTTGTCCGACAACTTACGGCACTGGTCCCTTTGGTGTCCATAGTGTTTACAGTAAACACAGAACGGTCGTTGCTGTCTCGATGTTGCTGCAGCGTGTGCGTGTTCATCACGCGGTGTTTCGGCGGTGGCACGGGCGTGCGATTCCTGCGGGCGCGCGCGGAACGGCGGAGCGCCGCCGCCGCCGCCGCGTGGCGTGATTGCTGCCCCGTTCGCCGGTCTCACGCTTGCAGCGGAGTTTGATGTTTGCGCGTTGTTCATTGCGGGCTGATTAGGCGTTTCTGTTGCGTAACGTTTCGTTCGCGAAGCAATGGATGCGGCGTTTTGCGATTCTCGCTTTAGCGATTCGTTTATGGAATCTTCGATACTTCTAGATTTCGATAGCAACTCGGAAAAATTACTGACCTCTTCGCGTCGTAATCTTTTACGGATTTTCCGGTGTAATAGGCCATAAATCATATCAATTTGCACCTTGGTAGACAGGTCGTTTGCTGGTAGGCGTGTTAGGAGGGCTCGACTCTTCGCTACGAAGATATCTGTTCGTTCGTCTTCACCCTGCTCATCTCTGAATAACTCCCGATATATTTTGTATTCAGGACGGCGGTCGCCGTACGCGTCACGTAGGTATTGTATTGCATCTTTCCAGGATGTGACCTCTGCACGGATACTCTGCCACCAGGTTGCTGCTTCGCTAATGAGTAGCATAGACATGCCACGAATAGCGACATCATCGCACATGTTCGTGCATTCTTTGAAAGCTTCAATGGCATCGATGAACGCTTCGACATTTTCCTTCGCCGCTCCGGAGAATCTGGACGAGCATCGTGAGAAATTGCCGGTCTTCTCTGCCGCACTCGGCACTGGCGCCGGTGACTGAGCGGTCAGAGGGGACGCGAATGTCGACAGGCGCTCTAACATACGCTCACAGATCTCTGCATTCGATTGTTGAATCGTTGATAACAGAGCGGTAAAGTTATCGCGAGACAGCGTGACGCTGTCGTTGAGTTCATCGTCATGCGAACCACTGAGGGATTGCCTACTCCGTGTCTTCGGCATTGTTACACGATCACAATTATGTTCACAGTTATACACACACACACTAAGTCAGAGCACTAAAAAGTATTTTTACTACAGTTTTTTTCACAGAAACTGTGGCATTCGGCCTACAGTTGGGACGCCATATTTCGTAACTGTGTTCATATTGGATTGACATGGAATTGCGGAATGAAACACTTGAGTAGTATATGTCGTATAATTACGGTAAAGGTACACTAAGAATCGAGGAACTATTTCTAAGACAACAACCGATTGAAAAAGAAAACGCGCGGCGGTTAGGAGATCGGGCGCGCGCGCCGGTTCGAAACGTGTCTCTGCGTGTACTGTGTTGCGTCGGAACTCCGAAGTTGGTCGGCGCGCGAGCGTTTCGGTTGCGTTATCGCTCTCCCTCTCTTATGCCTCGAGTGCATAGTCATTAAAGCGAGAGGGAAGGCATGCGCGGCGGCGTCCGGAAGTACGTAGACTTGAATTATTTGCGACAAAACACATTTTTTTTAAATTACATTTTCTTTTTCAAATTTCAGGTAAGAGCCATCCTGAATTAACATTACAGTCGAATTAATAAAATGTAAGTAATTAATTCAATAAGACCTCGCTTTAAAAGGTCCTTTAAAATAAAAGGTCTAGCAGGCACTGTAAGGAAAAATTTGCTGTAATAGTTGCGCAGTATCAAATAATTTGGTTATTTGGCGAAGAGATGTCGGCAATAATTTAATTATTTTTATGAGGGAAATGTCGTGGTTTTCCTGTAAACGGTGAAGAATCTTTTGTATTTTACGATTAAACGTAGATATGTAGTGCATTTAAGTACTAACGGTATGATTTTTAAATATACAGACTTAAAAAAAATACAGCTGTGTCTGTAAATTTGATGCCTTTGTTTGCTCGTTGAGGTAGAGTCGAATATTTGTTTAATTAAGAATAAGCTTGCGCTTAATTACTATCTCACCTGCTGGTAAGCGATGATGTGGTCGACGGTGAAGCACGCTTGCCTAAAAGTAACCTATTCTCTCTTGACTTAAAGACCCCTAGATTGTAGCTATCGGGTAACACAGACTCCGGCAGGGAATTCCACTCCTTAGTTGTACGCATAATTAAAATATTTCCAAAACGTTTAGTGCGTGTGGGATATCAACCATGTACCGATGGCGCATCGCCGTACGTCTTGTTGTCCGATGAGGAAACGGGCTTGGCGGCATTAGATCATGCAATTCTATTGCACACTCCCCGAAATGCAACCGATTAAAAACCGACAAGCTGGCAACACGGCGCGAGTTGGAGGACATGACTTGAAATATGGGCTTACTACTGGTTACTACTGGTTTGCTACTCTGGCTTATTTATTTATTTTATTTCTTGACAGCTATATACCCGAAATTTTGATTAAACTTGAACACGAAAGCCAAGTTAGAACATCGATGATGAATATCGAATATCATAGAAAATATCAGAATACCAAAGAGTATTGATTAGATTTCAATACTCTTTGGTATTCTGATATTTTCTTGCTTGGCTTGCCGAACCAATTATTACGGGAAAAAAAAATCTTTTTCATTTTTCACCCTTCGAAGCTTCACACAGATTAATTACGTGAAAATGGAAAACATTTATAAATAGCGTTGTTTTTGAACAGGAAGAAGAGGAAGAAGAAGGAGATTGAATCAAATTCGCGTCAAGACGACATTTTCTTTGTACTTTTCCTGGGCTTCAACGATAGGATGGACTCTAATCTTATTACATTCTATCCTCATAAATAGATTAATAAGTAATTTAATTATAGCTTAAACTATTACATTGTCTTTACTAAGAATGTGTCCAGTAGCACTTTTCTTATTGTCTCTTAAGGCATTCAAGACGACATGGTAGTAAAAATTTAACAGTCTCAGCCTTTTTGTCCGCATCTAGCCGGGTGCTTTGATTTCCAAACTATCTTGTAATACCAAACTATTAAGGGTTTTTTCATAACGATTTGGTTTTTTAAAGCTATCGGCATTTGACAACCAGGCAAGTTGATACCCAAGCTTTCTTGGAATCCCACTTAATTATAAACGCGAAAGTAGAAATGGATGTTAGTTATGCTTTTTTATTTTGTTTGCATAACTACAAAACGGTAAACTAATATAGTGTATACATCAGAACAACACACTGCAATAATTTATAAGTATGGTGAGAGAAGTACTAATTCAACGCGGGCGTAACCGCAGACGGAAGTTAGTATTCTCATAAGAAAGTCTTATGTACCTCCTTACATATCTAAGGAAAGCCTTCGGCGGGCTATCTCCTCATCATCAGAAAAAAGCTAATACGAAAAACCAAGTCTTTATTTCTTTCCATTTTCTAGGCACAATTTTCGTAAATTGTGCTCATAAAGTGAACACTTTATTATTTACATCAGTTGACCGTTATATTTACTAAGATTCATTTTGTTGGCCTTTCCTTATGTAGGACTCTGTTATTTATCTGTGTGGTAACTAGTTTTTGACTTAGGTACTTATGCTACGGAATAGATGAAAAGATAGAAAATGTCTTATATGAATGACCGAGAATTTTATAATAAAAACAAAATTAGTTTGATAGGTATACATATCTCTATTTATATATTTTTTATTCTATATCACAAACTTTCATAAAATCATAAATATACATTCTCAGGTATAACAATCAGATACACTCTCAACACCAACACACTATCTTAATTCATATACCTGCACCATTACACCCACCATCACACATACATAGGTATGCATAACTATACATACTTGGTTATATACAGTTTTCTTGTTGTATTAGCTTTTTATTTTATTTTCATTTTCTTGCAAATTACATGTAGATTAGATTTAATTAAGAAATTTATTGTAACGTATTATATTACCGATACCATGAATAGCAAAAAATGTGAACGGAACGAAGGAGCCTGTATCTCACGACACAGGGAATCCTAGTTTGAGTTCCAAGAAGCAACGCATTTAACTGTAATTTCTTAACAATAAAAATTATTCTTAATAACTACGGCAATAAAGTCTGTCAATTTACATTTAAATTCAATTAATTTTTTTTCAATTTTAGAAACATACAAATATGGAAAGTTGATTTTGGCATCAAACATTTATGATACATTTCAAGCAGCTTGAATTGTTTGCGACATCTCCATATAAAGGAAGGATTTATGAAAATTCATCCAACGAAATAATTAAATACAGGAAAAAGGTTAAAATGGAAGATCGCCATTTGAAGCGTGATATCCTATCGGCTTGTCTATAAATAACTTCTTAGTTTTTCAAGTAACTACAATCTAGAATGCTTTGCTTGCACTGAATAAGTACCCACTGCTGAAGGTGCTCACCCCGTAAACGAGAACAATGTTCGTTCTCGGGCAGTGGGGCCCCAACCCTGACGGGTTGCCAGTGTTAAGTTTGATTACTGCGGGGCAAACGTAGTTCAATCTTGCATCTGAGTGGATCATTTAGTATTCAGTCTTTGTCTGTTAACAGACCTTTTTACCACACTATTTGCTTGTTTTTGCCAATTACCGTTGCTATGTTTTAACTGAATCTCTGTGATGTCAACGTGTCGCTAGCAAACATAACCAATTATTTCAATTGAATAATTTACTTAAAAGAGCTGTTGTCGTCAACTTCTCTAAACCCCAGACAGCCGGTAAATACCCATATTTCACTTGGTCTAACCCGGGCATCGAACCCAAGACCTCATGCTAAGCAGTAGCACTTGCAATTTTGCGACCTTGACTAGATCAACGAGGCTGCGTGGATTCTAATTTTCCAGTGTTTCTTTTACTATGTTTTAAAACAAATAAAAGAACCTGCTTCTATCAGCTTTTCATTTTGGCACTTCGACAATCGCTATCACCTTGATAATGTACATTTGACTTTCCTTTCTGTATTATTAATCCAAGATACCGCCTCTTTTGCAAACCAAAGTAAAGGACTAAGACTGATGGCTACCTTCGTGAATTCGATGGTTCTGTCCACCCTTACAACCCTGAGGGATAGGGTTGTCACATATAAATAGTTCGTAATAGTAATAAAAAAAAAGTAGCTTTCCTGTTTGGTTTAACTGCTGAGCATAAAGTTTTAGGTTTGATGCCGGAGTTTAGCAAGTACCCTAAAACACTCACAAACCTCTTCTCCCGCAGAGACATCAACAAATTCTAAAACTCACTAAGCAGCAAATCAGATCATAAAGCCTCGAAATACCTAAAATGCCTCCCTGTAAATGTGCCGGCGCCAACGGCGAATCTTTTAACACGACCGCGGACTTTGATTTGAATTTCAAATAAGCCTGCGACCATTAATCGTCGGGATACAGGGTGGTCATCACAGGCTAAAAGCTGTGAAGCACTACCGATTGTGAGGCGTAGGCTGAATGTTGGTCAAGATTTTGATTGAGTGGTTAATTTGAATCTGAATCGTTTATTCCAATATTTCCGAACTGGGACACAATAGATCTTAGCTTTTATACCATAAGGTTTAAAGAAGGTCTTTTATAAAGTTAGTGTTAGTTTCTTTGCTGTTGGTTATGGGAGTTATCCTAAGTCATCGTGAACTGTCTGTATACGTTTATCTCTCCACATACTGATTAAAATCATAACCCTCATTTTAGCTCTCTACGGTAAAGCTAAAATGTGGGTTATGATTTGGGATTCGGTAAAAAATTACGTTTTAAAAGCTCTAGCATATTTTTACCCTTCACGAAACTCAGAACTTGTAACGGTCGACTGCTTGTCCCAAAGCAGAATACATGGCAAGTTACTTCAGCTCCGACACAGGGGACACTCTAAAAATATAAATTCCATATGTAAACCTTAGTTTTAGAATGTACGGAGAGACTAGTTTATATTTATATCAATTACTTAAGTATAAACATACCTATGAGTTTTTAAAAGCGTGGGGACTAGACAAATTAATATTCTATCAGCGATCGATTGTAAAGTGTAAAATGTTGAGGTTTGACTGCCTGACATTTCGGTAGCGCATTTTGGACTTTCTGACAGTCATTATTGCTGATGTAATGACACTTATTGTGAACCTTCAGTACTGGACATACCTCCTGGTCTTTCCCTCAGTACTGGGCTTTGTGGTCGGCGTCGCGAATGTTCCGGTTCCATCCTTTCTGCGAGCATGCCCATTGCTAATTAAATTAATAAAATGTATTTGATCAAATATTTCACAATTAATCTACTAATCAATCACCGTTAAAAAAATTCTATATCAATAATTTATTTTAAGAAAACACAACACAAACATCCGTCTAATCGTCAGTGCACGCCTTTCCTTATACATAAAGAGAAGTTAACACTATGTTAACTTGTACTAACAATTAGAATAACACATAGAGTGCCTAGATAAATACTAACTTTAATAAAAAAACTTAATACAAAAAATCAAAAAACCCAACTGCTTCAAAAGCGAACTAAAAAGTCGTAAACAAGGAAAAAATCATGCTGTGCAGTCGGAGGATACATATTCGCGGGTTGGCTGACCAAAATCTGGTGTATCCTCTGCCTTAGGTGGCAGTTTAACAATAATGAAACCGTTCGTTATAAATATTCTAGTGCCACGTAATCTGCCTCGAAGAAAATTTCTCAATAAGTAATACTGACAGCCGATATATTACTTGCTACGTCCGTCGTAGCAACATCTACGGTGCTACGCTTCACGCTACGTTGCGCTACGATATAATTATCACAAAAACCGAAATATATTTCCAACTATTCCTTGTTTCTGAAAACTTGTGTTTTTTTGTAAGAAAATTGTATTTTGCATTAAGGCAGGTTTTCTTAGAACTTAGTGCCTTAATCACGCAGTAACTTGAGCGTAACTTATGGTCGAGATTTTTATTATTCCGGAGGTAGATAAAACTGTGGTTTTATTATTCTCTGTTTGTTCATTTTGCGCTGTTATGTATGTTGTGTATTGTTGTCCTTTTAAGAGAACAATTTAAAAAGTATCGCGCCTGTACAGTAGAATTTTCAGTGATATTTTCTGATATCCAGCAGATGTAGTAGTAATTTTCATTTTTTGTTTTCTCTGGAAATAACTGCAAACTAAAACAGTTCTCAAAGTACTCAATACGTTATGTAGAGCATATGTAATTTTTAAGGATTGTTTGGTTTTAGGGCTTAGGAAACCATTGACGTACTCTCATAAACTTTTCTTTTTGAGGAACTTTATTAGCGAATTTAGCTCACAATTGTCTCTTAGAAAATTATTTATTGTTTCTTACCAGGCTTAAACCCACCACCTGCGCATTAAAGCTCCAACTCAACCAATGCTATTAATCTCAAAATACTAATCTGAACCGTTATAACTCGTTATCAATAACTGTGTAACCCCATCGATATCAACCTGTAACCCCCTAACTTGGGTAAACAATACACCCCCACAATGTCATGATGTTGGATAATAGACAACCATTAAAACTATTTTAATGGATTTTGAACTAGCGTGCTCAGATAACTGTCTAACTAAAGGGTGAATTTTGATTTAAGGGAACGGCCTTTATGGTATCTACAGTAAATTAAAAGCAAAAGGATTTTCTCAGAAATTTGTTTGGAATTTTCGCCACGAATTTCACGATTTAAAAAAAAAAGTAAAGTATTTTATTAAGTAGTAAGTAGTAGTAGTAGTAAGTTTTTTTTAGTAAGTATTTTTATTTAAATCGTGAAGATTTAAAAAAAAAAAAAACGTTAAAAGCAATCAAATGTGTAATTAGTTTGCCTAGAAATGGAATCTCCAGTATTTTTTTATATTTTATTAATATTACATGTCGTGTAGGCCCAGTGGCTAAGACCTCGCCTCTCGTGCTTGAGATCGTGGCTTCAAATCCGGACAAGTACCAATGTGACTTTTACGAATTCGTTTGTACTTTCTAAGTGTATCTTGGACATCACAGGCAACGGTGAAGGAAAACATCATGGGGAAACCTGGACTCATATAGTTAATGTAAGTCTTAAATAGCCAAGTCAGAGACCACTGGGGTACCCAGAGGCGTCTTAATTATCTAGACAAGAGAGGTATACACATCCTCACACTAAAAAGAAGAAGAAAGAAAATAAAAATTACAAATCCCAATCCCAAACCCATACGCACAAAACGTTTTGGCGACACTTTCATTATGCGTACAGCTAAGGAGTGGAATTCTCTGGCGGGGTCTGTGTTTCCCGATAGCTACAATCTTGGGGTGATTAAGTCAAGAGTGAATAGGTTTTTTCTAGGCAAGCGTGCTTCACCGTTGACCACATCATCGCTTACCATCAGGTGAGATACTGGTCAAGCGCAAGACTATATCTAGACGATAAAAAAAAACAAAGTACCAACCTATTATTATTTTTAATACGAAACAACATCACGCCGTTATTCCCGGAAGAGTTAAACCCACTGCACTATTCCCAAACCACTGCAACTCCTGAAAGCCAGAATCAACAGTGGCGACCACCAAAAAAGCGCCGAGGCAATGAAGCTCGACGAAGTCCCGGAAGGGTTAAACAGAGCGGTTCCAATAAGTACATCCACATTTCGCAAGTTATGTTAAAGTTCCTTGTAATAGGGGCGAGCATATTACCACCAATCGGGCAAAAATCTACTAAATGAAAATTAACATTTAGGTTCCTCCTGTATAGTCAAAATATTATACTACTCTCAATGGAACTAAAACTATTTAAATCAATTTAGGGTAAAATGTATGTTCTAATTTCGGTAGAAAGTTTAATTTTATGGTCAAGGTGACTTACAACGTTTAGTAATTACTTGTAAAAGAGATATTTTACGAAGTTTTGGGTGAAATCGTTGGCTCTTTTAATGTCGTTTATGATAAAGGTCGATATTTTAAGTTAATAGCGATTAGGTAGGCGGTATTTGTCATTAAGAGTTCCTTTAGCAGCTGCAGTTTTCGTAAGATTGAGTGTTATTGGAAAAAGCTTAAGCGCAGTCTCCGCGTTAGGTTGAATTGTTTCATTAGATTTTTAAGTAGGATTTTTGGCTAATATTATAACAATAATAACGTTCAACTATCTCACATTTTCACACAGAGATTGCATAAGTTATCACCATTATTGGTCTTATCTTAACAAAACCACAGCAACAGAACAGTTTATCAAACTTTTTCCAATCTCCAACTACACACATCTTACATCAAACTCAAATAAAACTCTTCTGACGTAAAACTCCATGTAGCAGAAGGCAATCACTAAAGGGACACGTGATGTCAGTCACAAGTCAGAGATTGATGACGTCAATTATATCGTTACTCCTAATACATGCGTAGGTCACTTTTCACCTGAAAGTTGTTATTACCGCCTCCTATACTTACCAATATAGGAGGCGGTAATAACGCCGAATAAGTATAACTAAGTAACAGGTGTAGTCTTGTCCGTCGGTCATTTCTGAACTTTAGACCCAGTAGAGGTGTACTACCTACTCATGTAATATAGGATGACTCTATTGCCATCAACCGGACATAAATCGCGGCTCCGGGTTGCTACTGAGACATACCTTCAGGTTTATAAGTGGCGCTTGTGACCACTTGACTAAATGGCTTGACATTCAAGTCCTACACTTACAAAATATTTATTTGACTCTTATATCGTAATTCAGAATTATGATATAAGAGTCAAACTAATATTTTGTAAGGTTATGCAACTTCAAAATATTTCCGTTGTCAATAAACCGAAAACAAAATAGTACCTTATCACTTTTGAGTGATAAGGTACTATTTTGTTTTCGGTTTTCAACACCCATTTCTGATACGAACGTTATTTTTGCGTTTTTTTGTGTTTTGCTTAAGAAATCAGTTTATTTTTTGTAAATAAGTTTTTCCCGTGATTCTATCAAACATGATCTCCATTAGTGTTCGATTGTTTATGTTTGTAAAGTGTTTACGATTAAACCTTTACTAATTTCCATTAAAAGTTTCTTGGAAACAGACGGCAAACCTTTATATCAACCTCCAAAGTTAAGATGAAAAATAAATACAGATGGACTGAGCTGCAGACCGAATAGTTCCCAAGTCGGACTTTTACCTGCTGTAAAAAGCGAGATTTTCGTGGCCGTACGATCAAATTAAAACTAAATAGGTACCTAAACATAAACAATTGAAAACCTTTCCCTAACTTCATACTATACACAAAATTTCATTAACAACTTCGCAAAAACTCGTAAACGTGCTGAAACATTAAAACAAGCGCTAGTTATTCAAGAAGGCACCCTTACTTAAGTATTCCACGCGTCGTTCGAAGTTTATTTCAATAATAAATTATGTTGAATACAAAGGTCGAAGTTAGGAGGACAATTATTTATAGCACAAAGACTTTGGGGATGAGGAAACTAATATTGAAGCAAAATTTTTAACCTTCATGGGTTTTTCATCATTGCTTGTGAATGCAAATGCGACCCAATCAATATTAAAACTAAACAAAAACTTACCGTATGAGGTGGTCAATGTGGTCACATTTACTTTGAATTAGCATGTAATGATAGAGTAAAAGTATAAGTTAGGATATAAGTGGAGGGCACAAGACATATTTAGCAAAACCATTTCGTGACCTCTACAGTCTAATAACTGGGTAGCACGACCCAATTTTTTCTGCCCTTTGATGTAACATCTGTCGAAACATCTATAAATATAGAATCCAAAAATCATGTCAGTCTATAAATTATCCATTCATCCCTCTCAATCAGCCAATGTTCACAGTTATAATAAAATCAATTAAGCGTAATATTTAATGCACAGAGTTCGGAAGTCGGCGCGCGTTTGAGATTGCTTATTTGTTAGGTCGTCCAATTTACATGAAATTTGGCACCGGCACTCTTTGACGTTTTCTTAATTAGTCGTTTTTGCATTATATGCAAAAATTAAGGTTTATTTTGTATGCTCAGTTTATTTTTCTTGGTTTAAAAAGTTGTCTCTTAGAAGTTACTGTAATAAATTCCAGGAAAGAAAGCAGTATACGTAATAGGCCATAATAAAGCAGGAGCGTTAAACATAACGTTTACTAGAGGCGAGTTGGCTATTTTAGACTTACATTAACTACTTCCAGGTTACCTCACGATGTTTTTCTTCACCGATATCAGTAATGTTCAAGATATAAGAAAATTCTAATGTATGAAACATTATTGTCTCAATCAACCAATCAAAACGTTCTTCTTATACATCAAAACCAATTCTTCTAAATTCGAATGTTTTAATCCAGCCAGAACTATTTTGTTTCCAGCATACATGACGTAAGGTTGTAATTCAAAACTACAAAACTCTACTCGCTAGGATCCTTACATAATCTTTTTTATATTACCAACACTGTCATCGAAATTATTTACGTCGGCAACGGTAAAATTTTCTTTAACGTGTGGCTAATTATAATTTTTTTAAATTAACAAGGATTACTCGCTGATTCGATCATGGATGACTTACGACTTAATCCGATGTAATGTAAATAGTCTAACTGAAATTTATGCAATTAGGTGCAGTCATGGATATTATTTGTACGTCATTATTGTATGCATACTTGCGTATCACTTGTCATAAAACAATAAAGTCTAGTTTGCTAACTAGGAATAAGTAGATAAGATCTCCAACGACTGGATCCGTAGACTCATGAATTGGAAGTTACCTAAAAAATGCAGAGCATAATGCAATTATCCCTTGGCGTGATAATTGCCAAGTGATAATTGCATTATGGAATTGCACTTAAACTAGTCGTGGTCCTTTACCCTCTTTTTAACCGACTTCAAAAAAAGGAGGAGGTTCTCAATTCGTCGGAATCTTTTTTTTAATGTATGTTCCCCGATTACTCAAAGACGCCTGGACCGATTTCAAAAATTCTTCTTTTGTTTGAAAGGGTATACTTCCTAGTTGGTCCCATAGTCATCAAGTCAGGATCTAATGATGAAATCCTAGAGAAATCGAGGGAACTCCTCAAATATTATAGGCAAAGATATAGCTATTTTGGTATTTTCATCAACAATGCAATCATTTGCACTCAAAAAGTATCATTTGGTGGAATGGAAGTGATGAAAAAGACCATAGATGGCCACTGGAACTCCTAAATGCTAAGTATGTCACGGGCATAAGATATCTCGAATAGTTTACCGACTATAATGAAGCAAATACTTATAAATAAATGGTACTGATGAAAATGCCACCGTCGAACTAATCTGATGATGAAGCCGGAAGGTAGGCACTGGAACTCTAAAATAAAACAATGTATCCTAGTCGTGTTTGGGCTTATTGGAATCGCCATGAAATGTACTATGGCTATAAATGATAATCATGTTAATTGGAGGTACCTACCAAAACTAAAAAGAGAAAAATAAAAAACTTTTTAACAAAAAATCAAACCGACGTCCAGAACAAAAAACTACAAAGCAAAAAATAAATTTCTTTTCCGAAGTCGGTTTGATTTTTTGTTAAAAAGTTTTTTTACAGATAGATTTTTGATAATACCTTCAGGAGATTGCTATTGCACTTCTGACCACAACCACGACATTGCTTCATCCTTAGGCTTCGCAGTTCTCTGCCCTAGCATTACGAATAGGTACTAGATTCTCAGTAACAAATTTACTTTTAAAGATGACTTGCTCTAATTTCGCTTAGATTGCTTATCAAAAGAACAAAGTTTATATCACAGCACCTTATCATATCGCATGTGAAGTTGGTGAGCCCAGAATTAAATTCGGTTTTATTTTGTAACCTGCTACCTATTTGCGTCATTCCTGTTATGCATTATTTTATCCCTCTCACAGAGGCAGTGGGAATATTAAAAAGGTTGATGATGACGATTCTTTTATCAAAATCAATCATTTTTTTTTCACATAGGCCTACATGGGCACTTATAAAACGTCGCCAAAAGGTGCACGGTTCGGGTTGCTCGTTTCCTATGGAAAAGAATCGGCAAGAAACTCCATGGTTACTCTTTTAAAACATTGTTTGGTTTTACAATATTTCCTTGTTACAGCAGTACTTAGATGGGGGGACAACGCAGGCCCGACAATAAGCTGTAAGAAACTAAAAAAAAAAAGATTATATAATGAATAAACAAAAGATTAAAAAAAACCGGCCAAGTGCTAGTCGGACTCGTGCACGAAGGGTTCCGTACCATTATCGCCAAAAACGGAAAAAAACACGTTTTCTTGCATAGGAGCCCCACTTAAATATTTATTTTATTTTGTTTTTAGTATTTGTTATTATACTGGCTTAAGAAATACATCACCTGTGACAATTTCAACTATCTAGCTATCTCGGTTCATGAGATACAGCCTGGTGACAGACAGACAGACGGACCGCGGAGTCTTAGTAATAGGGTCCCGTTTTTACCCTTTGGGTACGGAACACTAAAAAGTAAAACGATATAAAATGTTAACAAATCTTAACAATCTAGAAATCTAGAAGGCCTACTATGTTCACACATTTACAAAACAATCGGTAAAAGAATCTATACAAAATATAAACTTCTAAACTTAAAAGCTTAGCTTAAAAGACTAAATTTAAAATGTGGCACAAATGTTGTTATCAGTGCTGTAACTATTCTTAGCAAAGGGCTATAAAGATGATTGAAAACCATTGTAAAAAGTCTTATTAAATGAAGAAAAAATGAGATTGAGAATAGTTGGCCCTTAGTCACTAGATAGTTGCCCCCAGGAATTCTCCTCTGTTCATTATTTTCTTATATTTTTACTTATGTAACGTTTCTTTTGTGTCTTTTACAGGGTGTATTTAAAACCGGGCAAGCCTGAACGTGGTGGAAATAAAAAGCATCTATTGAAGTATCTTTTTATTGTTTCAGTTACGAACCTAGGTTTGAAAGTGCTTCTCATAGACAGTTTCGCTCTTTCATTCTTTATTATTTCTCAGTTTTCACTTTGTAAGGTTGTTTGAGCGGAGAACATCTGCTGTTCTTGAGTGCTCGTTTTTCTTCAAAATAGTGTGAAACTTTTTAGAACTTTTAGATTTTATTTCGACTAACTAACCATTTACCACTACTAAGATCATTCATCAGACCACGTATTACCTTTTTTATCAGCCTACTGTCCATTAGTAGAATACGGTAATTACTTACTAAAACTCGGTATCACCTATAAACTTTTACAAATAGCCATTATCAGGGAACTTTAAGTATCCTGGAAGTCTTTAAGCTTAGATCGAATGGTCACCATAGCCGTAGCCATTCACTTGTACGCCAACTTAGACCAAATGACCAATATAAAACTTAAATCACGAATCTTGGCGTCTTGATGATCATAATCTTCTTGCCGATAAAAGGATAACTACTCAAGCTTGTGACAAATCCCTTCTGTTGCCTTTTTTAAGATAAACAACGCTCCAATATTTATTGTGGATACTATAAAAGTATTGCCAAGTCGTGCTGCAATATCCTTTTACATATTTATGACATAATACCCTTAGTCGTTGTACGAGCTTATGAAAGAGTTCGTCTGGGAAACTTTCAACATATATTTTGTGTCGCCAATGAACAGTGCTGTGCTAGACACTCCAATTACATACTTCAACTAATGCGTGGCTTGAAATATTAAGCGAGCACTTACATTATAATGTTTGACTACCTAATAAAACTCGACAACGTAAATACAGCAATTAATGTTGCTAGGATTGAGAAAATTAAATGTACAACATTGATTATATGTTACCCGATCAAAAAGCTGTTTTAGAAGGTATGAAAATCGCCTGTGTAGTTATTATAATAGAATCAGAGATATTTCAGATTGATTTTCAGGTGGTTTGCTGCTTGTTTACAACTTAAATACAATAAAACATTGGGAATTTACACCTAATAAACTTTTATTTTTACGTCTTCCATGTATAGCTCGATTTGCTATTATTATTTAGAAACGAATAAATCACTACAATTACTATAATTTTTCTCTTATAATCCTTGTAAACAAGTAATCTTATCGAACACTAGCTGATCCCCGGGGCTTCGCTCCCGTCAAATGGCTACCCTTACCCTGCCTACCCTGCCTACACTACTGGAGAAATTGGTAATATATAAAAAGTTTCCAAATCTATTATCAGTTGCCGAGCTCTGATGTTTATAGATGAGAAAGTGGACCAACAAGGAAATAGTGTGGTTTATAGAAAGTGTTCGGTGTATCGATAATACCATAACGACCAAACTTCCAGTACCTACTTTGCAGCGATCGATTGGACAAATTCTAATATTAATAACGTTTATACAATGATGGATTACGTCACCATTACATGTTATCGTCATAACAAATGTCCCCAAATGCTGAGCGATTCGTGTCTCGTTAAATGTGCTTTATGTTCGATTTTGGCTTATTTTAGCAGGTACTGGACTACCTATTTTAAGACTTGGTTATTGAAGTTCTAAATTTGATCGTTTGAAATTGGAAGAGGACGTGAAGCAGTGATTTAAGTTTGTACGAAGGTTTTAAGAGTAAATTTTTGATTTCGAGGTTGTGGGTAGGTATAGGCATGGTTTGTGTGAAGAATTATACTAGTATGAAAGAAAAAGGAGTAAATGATAGTGCCAAAGTTTACGGAGAAGAATGGATAAAATCGTATTGCTTTTATCCAAAGTAACTTGGGACACGGGCAGAAAGATGATAATAATAATAAATGTTTATTGGTACAAAAATGTTACAATAATAAGTGTTCACATAAGTATACAGCTATATTGTAGAAACTACATTGTAACCATTGGTTAATGAACCCTGCCTCTCAAACTAGGGCAACCTGTATCTTGAGAGACAAAATGATGACGAGTATCATTAAAATTAAACTGAGTATCAATACGCACAGGACCGTTTGAAATGGTGACGCGTGGGGGAAGCCTATCTCAGGCAGTGGATGTATGTCGACTAAAATTATAGTGATCAAAACTGAAATTGTTAGGAAACCTTCATGAATTGCTGACGTATCGGGCATCATAATGTTTTGTCTAAAGACGTTGAATATCAAAACAAATCTCGTAAAAATAATAGTAAAAATTATACAATGATTTCGTTCTCTTGAGTTCATATGCATCTGTGCAAAATACTACGTTAGCGTAGAGGTTTTTTTCCTTATTACTTTTAGTATGACCATATCCTAGCAAAATAAAATTCAGCAAATATGAGAACTACTTACATGTCAGAAAGCAGGTATGTGTCTATGGAATTCATCTCAAATGTGGGTAGTCTGAACTCCGCGTGACATAATAGTAGGTGAACTACAATGTTAGTCTGAACTCTGAAATAATTTTTTTTTTGGGTACTTCGTGATTGGAATTTTATTTAAACTTTTTAATAATAACTTTAACAACAATAACTTTAATAATAACTTTTTAACTTTCTACTTTTTAATTTTATTTTATGTAAACGTGCTGGTTGAACTTGGCTGACAGAAATTGTTGCTCAATTAAATTGTTCATAATACACACATCAACACGGTCTAGGGATATTTTTAAATAAGCGAATTACTATCAATGTGTTAATTATTTATATGACATGTATATATTTAGAAGATACGTTATTTAATATTCTACCATTTTTTTATAATGGTTAAGGTACTTCGATTGCCAAAGAAAAATGGACCAAGGAGGTCATATCCTGGTACCCCAGAGATGTAAAGAGAACAAGAGGAAGGCCACAAAGAGTATGGGAAGATGACCTACCACAAGGATGGCGCAGATCAGCAATGGACAGGCATAAATGGCGAATTAAAAATTTATGTATATTGTAACTGAATTGAATTGAATTTAATTCTAGAGGAGGCCTATGTCTAGGGAGGACAACCTGATGGATAATTAATGCTGGTGTTACCAATTTTTTAAGAACATATTGTGTAAAATAGAATTAAGTATTAGCAATAGGAAAATGAGTAATACGGCTAGTTAGTAAGAAATGTAAAAACAAAATCAGAGATTAGAGGTTATTTTTATTTTTTTATTTTATTTTTATTTTTAAGGTACGTCGATTAAAATTTCAGGATATTATGGAAAAAAATGAAGCATAGACTGAAACCGTATATGAATTAACTTTTAATTTATGAGTAAAAACTGAAAAAAATAGAAAAATCATTTAATTTGTGTTTATAAACTTGAAGTAAGTAGTCTGAGAAAGCGCCCATGATGTTCATAACACATCGGCAACGATTCGGCATGCTCAGAACAAGGTTGTCAATGTCTTGCTGCGGAATATTGTCCCATGTCCTTCTGAGGTGCGCAAAAAGTTGATCTTCTGTAGCCAGATTTTCAGGAACTTCATTCAGAGCTCTTCTTTGCAGCATATCCCACGCATGCTCAATGGGATTTAGATCTGGCGATTAAGCAGGCCAGTCTAAGACCCTAACATTGCGTGTATGTAACCAAGCTGCTACCGTTCTCGCCGTGTGTGCCCGGGCATTGTCGTGCATGAGCAGGAAATCTTGCCCCATTTGTGTTCTGTTGGGCAAGATTACGGGCCCCAGCACCTGTTGGACGTATCGTTCTGCCGTCATATTGCCCCGCACCCAAACGAGATCCGTCCGTCCTCCAAGACGAATTCCTGCCCAAACCATAATTGTTCCTCCTTGGTATGGGTGAACCTCCTGAGGGTTCTGAAGACGGCTCCATCGTCCAGGAACTCGCCAAACACGCGTCCTTCGTGAATCTGGATGGATGCCGAACCTGGATTCATCCGTGAACAGCACATTGGACCATTGCTCACGGCCCCAGTCCACGTGGTTCCGAACCCATTCTAATCGTCTTCCACGATTGCCTCTCCGTAAAGGTGGGACCCGGAGTGGTCTACGAGAGCGTAGATTGCACAAGCACTTGGTGTTCCACTCGCAGCCTTTGGACCAATTGAGTCGCCGTTGCATTTGGTTGAGCTCGCGCAGTAATTTGCAAAAATCGGTCTTGTCTGGGGGTAGTGATGCGACTTGGCCCCCGGTGCCTCTCCGCTACTTCACCTGCGGCAGGATAGCGTGTCCACAATCTTGAAATTACATTTTGGTGGGTCCCTATGGCCTCAGCAACATTACGCTGAACAGACCCAGCTTCCAGCATTCCCACAGCTTGTAACATCTCCGCCCTCGTCAAATGTTGGCGTTGCATGGCTACAATACCTCAATTTTAACTTGTATCTTTCGTTTAAAAATGAAAAAAAAATGTAACTAAACGTAATTCGTATTGTTTTCTAAATTTTGCACAAATTAAAATTCCCTCTCCTACACATCAAGACATTTTTATGCCACCGAAACAAAAGAATTTTCAAAAATTTTAATTTGGAATTAGTCTGAGATAAATTACAAACAAATTGGTGTATAAAAGATTCCAATGCGGCCAGTACTTTTCGAGTTATTTAATTGAGTATGAAATATCCCTAGACCGTGTTGATGTGTTTATTAATAGTGGACTTTTCTTGTTTACAGGTACGTGTCCTCCATTGACGAAATTTTAACTGAATATTATCGTAAGTTTTTTTTATACAATTCTCGTAACTTTGACAAGGAGGGCCTCGTGGCTAAATCTTTAAGGTCAAGCTCCGCTTGCCGAGGCCAATCCGTGGATGACCATCCATTGCATACCGAGACCCCTACCTCGTGCGTTGGAAAGTACGTTAGGTCGTTGAACCCGGCTGTTATTTTTGTTGTTACCCTTTGTCGATTATTACGGGTCGTCAACATCATTTTACCTGAAAACAACTACTGCTGGACATATAGGCCTTTTTTTTTTTTTAGCGTGGTGAAATGCTCATGCATACTGCGCTACCACGGGGAGATAGCGCAGTTATGTGGGACTCTAACCCACTAAAACTCCACGGTGTCCTCCTGTGCCGTTTATGGCGGGAACACGGGAACGCGTAAGCAAACATCCGCGAACCCGCCGCGGCTGTCCGTCTCCGGACCCTCCTCTGGGGTTTACCCCCATCACCGGTGTGGGGTTTACCCCCATCACCGGATTTTTTAGCGTGGTGAAATGCTCATGCATACTGCGCTACCACGGGGAGATAGCGCAGTTATGTGGGACTCTAACCCACTAAAACTCCACGGTGTCCTCCTGTGCCGTTTATGGCGGGAACACGGGAACGCGTAAGCAAACATCCGCGAACCCGCCGCGGCTGTCCGTCTCCGGACCCTCCTCTGGGGTTTACCCCCATCACCGGCGCACCAGAAAACACAGTACGCCGTGACCACCCCGGGGACCAAACCAGCACATGGGTACCAGACAACCCCGTGTATGGCACCCTTGGTCCCCCTGTGACGGGTCAGGACAGTGGCCCCGCCACCTACCACTTTTCGGCCGCAGGGGATAGGGAGAGCGGCCAGCGCTATACCGACACTCCTCCTCCCCTGCGGCCCCACCGCGTCCGCCATCAGACGGTGGCGACCCCGTGCAGGCCGCGGAGGGTAGGGCGAGCGGCGCACCGTAATACCGGCACTCCTCTCCCGCCGCGGCCTCCGACCCTCAGCCGCGATGCCTTTCATACCACATCGCGGCCCGCCTCAGTTGCGATGTCGCCTAGGCAACACCGCAACCTACATGTTGGCCGCTACGTCGTCGGCTTATCGGCATAAGCCCTGACGAGCGGCCCCTCCTCGGGTTCCTCTTGGCTTCACCGTGGTTGTCCAAGCCATGGCTACTGAGCCCCCCCGCCTCGACAATGCGGGAACCCACCGGGGGGCGGGGACATATAGGCCTACCCCAAGGGCCGCCACATCGAGCGGCCCTGGGCTTCTCGGGTACAGCGGATTCTCACAGTCATCACCAGTTTGTAAAGATTGACAGTTATAACTTGCCAAATATGTACCTCTGCTTAAACTTATGGGATACACTCGTAATAATATGTTACTATACGTTGCGTAATAATACGTTACGTTGAGCGTTTGGTGATGAAGCTGTAGTTTTGATGTAGGAGTTAAAAGTAAGGTAGAAAGGTTAAAAACTTTTTGGTAATTGTTCTTGGACTAATTTGTAAGTACCAACATTATTTTATGGTAGTTAAATAGTTGCTTCTAGTTATATACTGGTAAGTATAGTTCTCGCAAAACTTCTTTGCCGCCCTGAAGTTGGCTTCCAATGCGCAAGGCGCGGATCGTTGCTGTTTTTGTATGATATTTACTACTGCGCAGCCATTGAAGCCAACATCAGGGCGGCCAAGAAGTTTCGCGAGAACTATACTCAGCTAGATCTGGTTAGACTGGAAACCAACAACAATATAGTTGGGATAAGGCAAAGGCGGCCAACGTTAAAACGAGGTGGTTTCGTCCAGCTCATTTCTCAATTTTAAGCATATTTATACGACATTCTTGAATGATAGTTTGATTATATATTGCGAACGCCAGACGTAAAAGCATATAAAAACCTCTACGATAAGCTTTGCTATAAAATAACTACAGCTTACTGCGATCACCAGCCTATGTTACTAATTAATTAGGACAGCATCCCTGACTGATAATTTCATTAACATACGGTTTACCTAATATGCGGTAGCAACTCCTGTTTGAAAGGGTCGTGGCGCTTTCTGGACCGGGACCGCGTTCCCGGATTCCACCTGTAGATAAAATATATTTTTTGAGTAGTATTTTGGGAACATAAATAAAATAAACAAAGTTATGTCTTGGGAAAGAACTGGTTACCCAAAACAAAATTCGAAACAAAAGAACAAAACTCCTTTTATATATTTCACTGCAACTGTATTAACTTAATACTCGGTCCCAAAGAAAACGGACGGCGTTAATGAGTACTTTAGCAATGGCGGCATCATTAAAAAAACTTTAAGATACACAGGCTGAAAGTTGCCACACATTTTTCATTGAGTCTCAAAGTTTTGTGACTGAATGTAACGGTTTACACACTTGAAATTATTCAGCAGTAAGGGTAAGGACTTGTTTAGACAAGGACGCAACGCAATTATGTTGACACATTATGGCTAGATATTGCAATATTAAAAAGTTCGCCAACTTGCCGCTTGCGTCACTACTTTTACCCTCTATCGGTGTTTGTGTATATTTAGAGTAATTAAAATGTGAGTGGGGAGATAATGGGGCTAATAGTATTATGTTTTCTTAATTGGAGCTTAATTTCACTGTTTACAATTGGAGTTTAATTTTGCTCATCTTCAAATGGATGAAAACAGTTTTGTGTTTTAACAGTGATTATAATTATATGCAGGTTTTACCTATTTATAACTTTTTTAATTATAATTATTACTGAAACATGAGATATCCTTCTGAAGACGCAAAATTATTATTATTTTGAATTTATGTTTGTCATGCTGTCAATAATTGCAGGATGTGGTAAAGCTTAACTTATCATAAATTACATGGATGGCAATAAGACCTGTGAAGGGTTCTTTAAAATGAATGGCTACACAGCTTGTTTCAAAATGGAGATCAGGCTGACAATTTTATGTAAAAGTATTATGCATATTTCATGGAATACCGAAAATACTCTTATCATTTTATATTCATGTCTTCCATATTTCTCTAAAAATTGTGTTTTGAGTCTCTGTGACAAATATCTTAAGTAAATTTGCTTATTTATAAAAGAAACACAATCTAAGTCTTATACAGTAATTCTTTCAAGAACAATAACTGTACCAATGTACCAATAACCAACATAGATTAACGTCACGACCCGCCATATTTCCGATGCGTCACCCCCGCGTCCCGATATGATCCATTACTTACACATAGGCGACATAATTATGTGTCACCGTCTGAACCAACCCTTACAAAATGCCAACATTATTCGAATGTTAGATAAGTTTTTTGTTTTTGTAACAAGTACCTGGGTGAACGATCTAGGCTCGGGTGAAAATAGTGATAACGGCATTTTCTAAAAATGAAAACTAGCTAGATTGATTAATCGCTCCCGAAACCCCTTGCATACTAAATTTCATGAAAATCGTTGGAGCCGTTTACGAGATCTAGATTATATATATACAAGAATTGTTCGTTTAAAGATATTAGATTAGATGGATAGATTAGATGACATAGTAAAGGCGACTGTCCATTCTTCATAAGAAGAGAAACGGTGTAGATATATAAATACGTTGAATATTGCACACGGAATAAAGGGAAACCAAAGGAATTAACTGCAAAAAATGGATTTCGGAACTTTTCTCACTATTCCATAAAACACTACCTTACATTGCTACAAGCTCTCTATACCAGAGTCAACTAAAGAAACATACAAAGTTGTATGTGATGCGACAGACCCTATGCTTCTCCCAATTTATCTTTATAATAAGCATCTCAAAACTTGGTGTATTTTATCCCTACGTCAGCAAGGATTACCGATATGTAAGCACTATGAAACGTAAGAACGCCATCTTCCGTAGAAATACGGAATTTTCTTTTGAAAAAAATTGGATTCAAAATATAATATGAGACCTCTTTACCCTTGGAGACGGAAAAGGGGTAAGAGGTAAGGCTGGCTCACATGTTTAAGTATCTTGAACCTTTTTTTTTTCCGATTCTGGCTGATGATGTGATTTGTGATGTGATGAAACATCACAAATCACATCATCAGCCTTTTGATGTTCCCACTGCTGGGACACTGGCCTCCTCTCATAGAGGGAGTGGGCTATAATCCACCACGCGGGCCAGTGCGGATTGGTAGATGTCACATGTCTTTGAATTTTTAGTTCTAGGAGATGCCGGTTTCCTCACGATGTTTTCCTTCACCGTTTTGAGAGCAGTGGTGATAAAATAAAGAAACAAAAATCCACGCCAACTTCATCCTTTACGTCCATACCTTAACCTGGAAAAACTTGGGATTCTACTCACGAGTCTTCCAAATCGCAAATGATATATATTCACGCGTCCAGCGCGAGTTATAATTCCCAAAACGCTCGTATTCTAACACTTTGGTCGTATAACACTCTTTATGAGCACCTATGGCAGATGTGTGGTGCGATTTATAAGCGGTAGCTATTTTGGACTATTGAAAATGTTCCTGCTAAAGCGTTTTGATCGGTTGCACTTTTGGGGAATTACTAACGGGTGTAATAGATTGTTTGCTTATTGAACACGTTTTCCCTTTGATCCCTACTTCTTATGACTCAACCCACAATATTTCACAAAAGCTTATCCTGAACATGTACTTCTCGGTTTTAATATTTTAATGAGCACAGTATTAAACCAGGAAGACAAGCAGACTGGCTTGTCTTCCACGTATCTTGAATTTTCGTGGTCTGCGTCGCGAAAACCCTATCATAGATAGTATTTTACTTGCAAGATTCTAGATCATGATTTTGGACCAGGGTCAACAACACTTCACTAGCGTTCATCCCTCACTAGGCGCATAAGAATCTTTATAAAACCTTGTTTTTATGAAACGGTGTGACGGGAATTTGTTTTCAATTCGATATAATGGCATAGATGATGCCATGAGATGATCCCAAATTGTTTCGCAGGCAATTTTTGGTTTAAAACATGCTCTTGCCAGGATGAGGAGCTTGCGCGGGTGCTAGGGCGGGCGTATAATTTGTACATTTAGATGTATCAAACATATGAAACCGCTCTGTCTATAATGAGGTGCCTATGTTAGAGGGGCTTCGCTAGTGAGCGATCGTCTATTGTTTTACCCTAAGGCAACACGTCTAGCCTCTACTAACTAGTACAAGAACTCGTGAATTCGTGATACACTGTAGCCACATAATCGCGCCCGCAGCCGCCCTAGCAAGCGCGCGTTCACTCTGGACAAGGGTTAAGCGGCTACCCAGTACTGGGTTGCCGCTTAACCCTTGTCTGTAATTTGTTTCCGAAAATATGTATATTATAAACATAAAATCTTTTTACATGTCAACAACCAGTGTTTATACGCCGGCTTTCGTAGATCGAAAGCAAATGGGATTCACATCAATCATTTACGTTTGAATGAATTCCCTTCAATAGAACAGTTTCTGTTTGTGAATAGGTATTTTACCTTTTTGTTATTCTCTACCCTTTTTTGTTGAATACTGAATGTCTGGGTGGCTTATGCTTTACGTCGGGTTTATTAAAATGGATTTGAATAAATAAAATGTCGAGACTTGTGGCACTTGCTGTTTTGGAACTGTGCGAGTGTGACGGTGAATATTTTTGTCTTGCTGCCACACACACCCACATTTTATGACCGCAACTTGAGTGCGTGAATCGCTGGTTTGTTTATTGTGGCGATGCTGATGTCCAGCAGTGAACGTCATTCAGCTGAAAACATGGTGTGAGTTACCATGGGATATTATACTGGCTATTTTTAAGTTACGAATACCTACTTAAATGTCTCTTCGCATCATCATTTAACAGTTTCGGGGTTCCAAATAGTGTCCACGTTGATACCTTAAAAATGATCTAGAATATCAAAATCTAGTGTACCATAAAACTGGGTGGTCTAACCCCCCACTACGTCAAACATCAAATCTCGTCATGTCATCTCGTCAAATGTCGTCCTTATGAAAGCCCTAACATAATATGAGCTATTTATAGGCATTGTGTGGAATAAAAATGCGTGTAAACTTTGTAAAACTTGAAAATTTAATTTTATAGTCACAGAACACAGCCATTCGTAACAATCGTTGTAACAGGAAGAGAACAGACTTGCCACAATACAAAAATATAGCAGATTTCGTCTAGTGTTGCAAGTTTATACATAATTAATACATTTACAATCGTCTATGTTTAGATTGTTCTAAACATAATTGGGGCCGGCATTAACTTATTCTACAGGTAATTGACAGAGCCGTTTAATTGACCTTCTGTAAACCTTATTTTTCATCATTACATCAGCAGCACTCTACCATCTGTACCTGGGTATGTTTTGACAATACGAGCCCTTTTATATTGTAATGGAACAGCATTAAAGTCTTTCACAATTACTAAGTCACCCTCTTTGAGGTTCCGTTCTGGATATTTCCACTTGGGACGGCTTTGAAGTTGTGTTAAATAATCATAAGACCATAATTTCCAAAATTGTTGTTTCAGTTTAGTGCAGAGATTCCAAAAATTTAACCGATTAACTGAGACCTCTGTTAAATCTACTTCAGGATAGCTAACCTAAGCTGTTCCAATGAGGAAATGAGCAGGAGTCAAATATTCACTATCATTTGAGTTTGCAGAGAGTAGAGGCCTAGAGTTTAATATTCCCTCGATTTGAATAATAACTGTATAAAGCTCTTCAAAAGTTAAACATAAGTTGCCTACAACCCGCTTCAGATGGTGTTTTACACTTTTTACACCTGCTTCCCACAATCCTCCAAACTCAGGTGAATAACTGGGTATAAACCTAAATTTTATATAATGTTGGGTGCAAAACCCATCTACAGCATCCCTGTGATTTTTGGAAGATTGCAGGTCATACAATTTTTTCATTTCATTAGACGCACCTTTAAATGTTTTAGCGTTGTCACAATATATATTTGTGGGCATGCCACGCCTCGAAATGAAGCGCTTGAGACATGCTAAAAAGGCTTCAGTTGTTAAGTCTGATACGAGCTCTACATGAATAGCTTTTATAGCAAAGCAGACGAAAAGCGCTATATAACATTTCTTAACAATAGGCTTTCTAACCCTAGCTACCTTTATGTCGAAGGGTCCACAGAAGTCAACGCCGACATGCTGAAATGGCCTGGACGCTGTTATTCTTTCTTGTGGGAGGGAGCCCATCAACTGTTTAGCAGCCTCAGCTTTTGTTCGGAAGCATTTGACGCATTTGCGCACCACTTTCTTGACCTCCCGGATACCATTAACAATGGAGTACCTTTGTGAAAGAGAACTCAATACTAATCTGGGGCCTGCATGTAAAAGTCGCAAATGTTCACTTTCTATTAGGAGTTTTGTTAAATGAGAGTTTTTCGGAAGAATAGTGGGATGTTTCTTATCGAACGACATTTCCCTAGCATTATCGAGCCTACCTCCTACTCTCAGAATACCTATTTTGTCGAGGAAAGGAGAGAGACTTCCTATTCCTGTCTTTATAACTTTTCCAGCAGTAATTAATTTCACCTCTTTGGCAAAATACTGCTTTTGAGTACAACGTACAATAACTGACATAGAGTAGCGAAACTCTTGCAGTGTTAAGTAACACTCTGTATTTTTATTTTCATTTTTTGAACAATTGTTATAGAATCTATAAATATATCCAACTACTTTTTGTAATTTATATAAGTTTGAATATTTTTCAATCAAATTGACTGCAAATGATGGCTCTACCTGTGTCACATTACACAGTATCTCTTGCTCATCATTTTGTTCTATATTTGTGAGAAAATCAGGCAATTTAATGTTTTCAGAGCATACATGTGTATAATGTTTATCTACCAAGTAGATTGGCCCGTGCCACCACAAAGTACTTTGTTGCAACTTATGCGGCAAAACTCCCCTCGACAACAAATCAGCCGGGTTGTCACTAGTCTTAACAAATCCCCATTGCTTCTCATCGGTCAACTCTACAATTTGTTTGACTCTATTATTGGCATAAACATTAGATTTTACATTGCCTGCTTTGATCCAGGCTAACACTATTTGGGAGTCACTGTACAAAAATGTTTCTACTTGAGAAAACCTACCCATCAGGACTCTAACAACCCATTGTGCCAGCTGTGCCAAGAGTAGAGCACCATTAAGCTCTAGTTGGTGAACTGTAAGGCTTTTCGATAATGGAGCAACTCGTGACTTGGTGCAGAGTAATTCTGTTTGCACTGAACCATCATTTTTAGGGTTCCGTAGCCAAATGGCAAAAAACGGAACCCTTATAGATTCGGCATGTCTGTCTGTCTGTCTGTCTGTCTGTCTGTCCGTCCGTCCGTATGTCACAGCCACTTCTTTCCGAAACTATAAGAACTATGCTGTTGAAACTTGGTGGTAAGTAGATGTATTCTGTGAACCGCATTAAGATTTTCACTCTAAAATAGAAAAATAACAATAAATTTTGGGGGTCCCCATACTTGAAACTGAAACTATTATTTTTTTTCCATCAAACCCATACGTGTGGGGTATCTATGGATAGGTCTTCAAAAATGATATTGAGGTTTCTAATATAATTTTTTTCTAAACTGAATAGTTTGCGCGAGAGACACTTCCAAAGTGGTAAAATGTTTGTCCCCCCCCCCCCCCCCCGTAACTTCTAAAATAAGAGAATGATAAAACTAAAAAAAATATATGATGTACATTACCATGTAAACTACCACCGAAAATTGGTTTGAACGAGATCTAGTAAGTAGTTTTTTTTTAATACGTCATAAATCGTAAACCGCAATTTACCAAGTACGGAACCCTTCGTGCGCGAGTCCGACTCGCACTTGGCCGGTTTTTTTTAATTCTGATATAAAGACAACAGCCAAAGGCTTTAAATGATGCATCGGAATACCCTACTAATTCTACATTAAAAATATTATTATTAATGACACAACTGTTCACTGTGATTTTACCCATAAGTTTTAACTCATTTAAGAATTTTTTCCAGTAAAGAAACTGTTCATCTGGAATTATAGCGTCCCATCCAATTTGCAAAGACCATAGCTCTTGCATAAATATTTTGGCTACCACTATAATTGGGCCAACTAAACCAAGAGGGTCAAACATCTTCCCTATAAAGCTCAATATTTTTCTTTTTGAATTTAAGTTATGAACTTCATCAATATTGGGGCTAGAAAAAGTGAATGTGTCTGAAGTGATGTCATACATTAAACCTAAAGTTTTGACCAGGTTATCTCCACTCATATCTACATTTTCAAACTGCCTTTGCTCATTTGGAATATCGTTTATGACTTCCGGGTTGTTTGAGCACCATTTATGCAAAGTAAAACTACCTAACTTGAGAAGCTCTACCAATTGAGTTTTTAGTTCACAAAGCTGCTCCACATTGTCTGAGCCACACAAAATATCATCGACATAAGTATTTTTGATCATTGTTTGAGCAGCCAGTGGGTAATTATGTTTGTACCGATAAGCAAGTTCAAGTAGGCATCGAGTGGTCAAAAAAGTAGAGGCCTTTAAACCATATGTTACAGTCTGAAGCTGTAAACAGCTGATAGGCTTTCTGGGATCATCTCTCCAAAGAATGTTTTGAAGGCAAGTTTGGGGACCATTAATGAAAACATTGCGAAATGCCTTTTGAATCCTGAATAAAATTAAAATATCAAAAAGTTCGCTCTGTACCACAGGGCCATTCAGAATGACGTCGTTGAGGGACACTGACTGCGCGACTTCATACTCCCGTCAAACACTACACGGAGTCGGGTCGTCTTACTTGCCTCGTTGATAACAGCATGATGTGCTAGAAAGTAGACAGGATCTTTATTAATATCATAATTCGCAAAGTCCACCTTTTTAGCATGTCCCAGCTCTACATACTGATCTATGAACAATTTATACTGTTCTAATAACAAAGGATTTGATTTGAATTGTTTCTCTAACATTAGAAATCTTTGATAGGCAACTGAAAAAGAGTCACCAAGCTGCAGTTGTTCCATAGGATTGATGAGAGGCATGTCAACATAAAAACGACTGTCTTTAAGACTCATTGATTTCTGAAAAATTTCTTCAGCCTTTTGAAACTCATCACAATACATCCCTGCAGGCTCTGGTAACTTTTCAGTCAACCAAAACTTTTCCATAATATTTTCTAACTTTTCTCATCATGGATAGCAAAATTAGAAACAATATCAAAGGTTACATTACTTACGTCACTATTCGTAGACACTTTTACAGGAACATTGCCACCAACTACATACCCAAATAGGGTGTTTTGCAAAACCAGTCCATTCTGGATTTTTATACAACCATCTAGTAAAACACTAAAATAAATATCCGCACCCAGTAACAATGAAATTTCAGCTGGGCTATTGAAATCATCATCTGCAAGTTTTACATTTTTAGGTAAATTCCAGCCAGATACATTTATAAATTGCTGGGGCAACCTTGAGGTTATTTTGTCAACTATGTGACATTTTAATTTTACATTATTGTGGCATGGAAGCACACTTATTTTTACAAGTTTGTCAATTTGAGTTGGTTTATTACCTATACCTATAATATTATGGTGTTGATTTGTAGCAATCAGCCCAAGTTTGTTTACAAGGCTTGTTGTAACAAAAGATGCCTGGCTGCCTGTGTCAAGCAGTGCTCGGACAGAAATCTTTTTATCTTTTTGATTTAGCAAGGTAACTTTTACAGTCGGAAGCAAAACATTATTGGATACACGATTTGACAGCAATGAAACTGCAGGCTCAATAGGGCTGGCCGGTTCTTCATGTAGCTGTAGCATTTTCCTCTGTGTGTCTTTAGACATGTAGTACATAAATCATTGTCCCGTACAAATGTTTAGCGGTCTGCTAATGTGCCGTTTTGAATGCCGGACAGCTGAAAAGAGGATGGTCAGTTTTATTACAACATTTACACAACTTTTTGACTTGTGAAGCCATATTGGCCACCTTTGATTGTGATGATTTATTAAATCTATTAGTACTTTCATAGCAAGTAACTTTAGGGGTTGAACTATCTTCTAGTGCTATAGCGCGTTTTTCAAGAAAGTTCAAAAAGTCTACCATGGAAGGCATCTTTTCTAAGTCCCTAATTGATAAGCTCTGATAGTGATTTGATCTAATTTTCTAGTTAAAATGGAAATCAGTAACATGTACCATGTATCGATGGCTGTTCAAGGTTCTTTAATGCATGCAATTGTTGCTGTACTTCGGACACAAAAGACCTTATAGAGGCTGCAGTGCCTTTTTGCATTGTAGGCAAATCTAACAAAATACCTATATGATTTCCTATTAACCGCGATTTGTTGTCAAAACGCTTTTCCAATAATTCTAATGCCTCCATGTATGATTGATTCACTAGTGGAAAATTGACAATGACTGCCAATGCATCATCTGTTACATACTTTCTTAAATAGAACAACTTCTGGACATTGGACAATGACCTGTTATTATCAATAACAGCTATAAACAAATCATAAAATGGTTTAAATTTTGTAAAATCTTCCCATCATAGGGTGTTATCTTGATGTTTGGTAGTTGAAACATTATGTCATTCTGAAATAGATTTTTTGCCTATTAGCTTCAGAGAAGCATTGATTTTAGCAAGCACAGAAAAATATTTTTCTTCTACTTGACCAACCTGTTCGGAGTCACTTTCGTCAATACTTAGAATATCCAACTGCGCCGCTTCATAACTCTTGAGAGCACAGATTAGTTTTCTCTGCGCGCCTCCAATATGTCTGCAGTTGCAGACGCAAAACTTATAGGGTCGTCCATAAACCCTTCGATGCGTGTTATTGTAGCTTTGCACTGTCCACGAAGTATGCGATGTTTACGCAATGTTTCCTTTAATTCCGCCATGGTAGTACGGTATGTAAACGACGAAACGACTTATAACTACGATAGAACACTCCGCGTACTAACTTTTTGCACAAATTATTGTTTGTTTACAAAAAAGCCGATTTCACGTTCGGGTTGACACTGACAGCTCGCAGCTCGACTTGTAAGTTTGCAGAACTCGTTCGCAGTAAATTGATCAACGTAGTACCAACCTCACAGACCAACCTTCAATTTTAGATTTTGAAAAGTGGGTATCGGAAAAAGAAAAATTGGCGAATTTTTCGTCCACAAAATCGCAATCTCACGACTTTTTGATGATAATACGATGCTGTATCCCGATGTTGCTTCTTTATTTTCGTTATATTATAGAATAGAACGAAGTTGCGGGCCTTGTACAACCGGCACAATAGCCCGGCAATGGCGACTTCTTATAGTAAGCCGACCACGTCGAACAAAAAACTTCACGATATAGCTCGCGAAAACTGCTCGGCACTGATTCTAAAACTCCTCGAAGGACCACCGCACGAATGTGTGGAATAAAAATGCGTGTAAACTTTGTAAAACTTGAAAATTTAATTTTATAGTCACAGAACACAGCCATTCGTAACAATCGTTGTAACAGGAAGAGAACAGACTTGCCACAATACAAAAATATAGCAGATTTCGTCTAGTGTTGCAAGTTTATACATAATTAATACATTTACAATCGTCTATGTTTAGATTGTTCTAAACAGGCATCAAGTTTTAACTTCTCATCATAATGCAAAGTTATGTCACGGTACAGATATTCAACAGTATTCTATCTTCATACAAACGGTCGGAACGCAACTCACACCTACGCGCGTCTAGTTCAGCCAAAACTCGGTACACTACAGTCACAAACTGTCACGAACGGTGTGATGGTTTTGTAGCAGTAAGCGTGCGATTTGTGAATATTTTATTAAAATATGTACAAGTACTTACTTACTTAGGCAATGAGCAATTATAGACTACCTATATTGTGCTGTTTTTGGGTGCTTGATTTCTTCTATAACGCACCCAGAGATAACATTTTTAAATTATCTGGAACAACCGAAAGGCAAGACTGTATAAAAAATATGTACCTAACCTACTAGTACTTAATTTGTTTATTTTCTTAATAGGTAGGTATTTCGCTTTTTCCACCCAGTAAAATATAGGTCTACCAGAATCTCATGGCAAATGTGGAAATAAAAATTTGTTGTGTGCAATACTGGGGAAATTGGATTAAACGATCTTGATACTGTTTACATTTTATTTATGTCTTTAGTATTAATGAACATGAGGTACCTATATTATAGTAGACCTTCAAGCAATCGCTGACTGGTCTAGCAGATTTGGGGTTACTGTCAATGTCAGTAAAAGTCAGGCTATCATTATTGGTAGTTCGTATTATCTTCTTAACTTGGACACTAACCTACTATTGCCGCTTATTTTCTGCAATACCGTCATCCCTCTCTCGCCTCACGTTAAAGACTTAGGTCTATACATTGATGACAGGTTAAGCTGGAATAAGCAGGTCGCTCAGATTAGCCAGAGACTCACATTGAGTCACATTTTCTGTCTGTTTTATGTCATCTCTCTCCATCAAAATGGTTCTTTTCCATTGGCATTTAACATATTCAAAACCAATCTCTTTATGTATAAAGTCTGTAAAAAATAATAAAATGTATCATGTTACTTATAGTCATTCATCATCATCAGTCTATACATACTTTTTTTATGTAAGTTTTGTGGCCTGGTTGATAGGACCTTTTAGCCACGTCTTTGGAAAGAGTTTTGGATCTTATATTTATTCTTTAGTATGCATTAGAATGCGGATGTAACAGATTCTAATCTTTTTTGGAGTATTAGGCAGAAAATTGTATCGAGTCAGTCTTCCCAGTAATCTTTGCAGAGGCAGTCAATACTACAATAAAATACTCCGCTCCACTATCCCGAGATCGCTTCTGTTAATGATTTTACAAATTTTCCAGTTGCGTAGACAGTTGAGACACAAAACTACACCAATAATATATCACAATATCCACTAGGAATCAATTTGCAAATAATATTAACAGCCACTGAACTTCACTCGACGAAATCCCGCCAAAAACTCCCGTCTACATACACGTCCCACTGCAGGGCGCAGATTATTACTTAATATTTTTCTTACGTCAAAGATTCTCAATCTCCGTTAAAATTAATATCTTGTCGAAGAATTAATAACAATAACATTACTGTTGCCATTTCCTTCCGGCCATCATTCGATGTGCCCTGACCTACGATTTACCATATGGAAAGAAATACAAATTATGTGAGAAAAATATAAAATAAACTAAAAGTATCAAAACAAGTCAGTCCAACTTACCGGTCCACTCTACGACGCACTTTAAAATCAAAGATTGAGTTTGATTTACACCTTCTTCTTCCCTTATTTTACGATACACATTGAAAACAATATGTCTCGCTTGTGATCGAAGTGAGTTTTTCGACATTTTCACAAAAATAACAAATTTTCAAGATAATATCAAAAAAATTCAGCGGCGGTTGACACATCAAGTACTTTGATTTAACAGGTGACAATTGACATTGCCATATGACAATCACAATTTAAAAAAAATAAAAAATGCCATGAGATTCTGGTAGACCTATACCTGGATTAGTAAATAAATAAGTGGATAGGGTGATGCTCGGGTTAAAAAAAAACTAGTAGGTAGGTTCCTAGGCGGCTATCTACTTACTTATGTAATTAGATACTTATATATATTATTTAATTAGACAAAATATAATTATGAAATGATTACCTATGAGATTAACAAATGGTAGAAATCTACCTAGTAAGATTCAAAATAAGTATAATAAAAAAATATAATATTTTCCTCAGATTAGAGAAAAGACAGTACCGTGTGGTGACGGACGTAAAGAATTTCACCATCCCATATCTACCCGTGGGTGTCGTAAGAGGCGACTAGGGAAAAACCAGAGAATGGGCAGCAGCGTTCTCTGTGCACTTTAAGAACAAACTGCGATCGCCAACCCGCCTGCCAAGCGTGGCAATTACGGCAAACCCCCCCCATAACCATGAATAGCACAATCAAAAAACGGACCCGAGTGCCCGGCAGCCCGTCTACCCTCGACTACGGTAGCGGTCGAGGCGATGGCGTGGCAAGGGGTGCAAATAATCCCCGGAGTGGACGTGGCTACCCCAATAAACACCGACGACTGGACCTGGCAACGTACAACACGCGAACACTCCGGACCGACGAGAAGATAGCCGAACTCGAGGAAGAATTGAGCAGGTTACGATGGAGTATTATAGGGTTATCTGAAGTCCGAAGAGAGGGGGAGGACACGATAATCCTCAAATCCGGTAACCTGCTCTATTTCCGAGAGGGTGACCGGCAGTCCCGGGGTGGTGTCGGGTTTATCGTCCACAGGTCCCTTGTGAACAACGTGGTGAAGATCAAGAGTGTGTCGACCAGGGTGGCGTACCTTATACTCAGAATATCCGCAAGATTTTCGCTGAAGGTCATACAGGTTGACGCCCCAACCTCGGCACACCCCGACGACGAGGTAGAGACCATGTATGAGGATATCTCTAAAGCCATGCATGGTTTCAAAACTCACTTCGCCGTTGTCATGGTGGACTTCAACGCAAAACTGGGCAAACGAGACCAGGATGAGCTGCAAGTGGGGCAATTTGGAGTTGGACGTCGGAACCACCGGCGTCACCTACTGGCCAGTTTTATGGAGAAGGAGGGCCTCTATATGATGAACTCCTTCTTCAGAAAGCGAGAGCACAGGAAGTGGACATGGCAAAGCCCCGATGATGGAACTAAAAACGAGATCGACTTCATCATGTCAACCAAGAAGCAAATGGTCAATGATGTCTCTGTGATCAATTCGGTGAAAACCGGGAGCGATTACCATATGGTAAGAGGCACATTGAACATTCATATCAAGCTTGAAAGGTCTCGACTGATGAAGTCCACGCTCCGTCCAGCACAGATCCAGATCTAAAACCCCGAAACCTTTCAGCTCGAACTCCAGAATCGTTTCGAGTGCCTAGGGAGCTCCGTGGACGAATACAGCGATGGGTTCGTGGAAGCTGTCCATACAGTCGGGTCTAAGTTTTTCAAGACCCGCCGTACTTATAGAAATAAAAAGCTCTCTGATCCTAATCTCAAGCTAATGAAGGAGAGGCGTGAGATGATCCTGCAGTCTTCAGACGATGCGGTGAAATACCAGCAGCAAAATAGACGGATCTCAAAGTCCTTGAAAACCGACGTCCGCCGCTTTAATACCGAAAGCATTAAAGATGCTATTGAGCGGAATAAGGGCTCCAAGGTCTTTGCAAGAGATCTGGCTATTGGGCAGAGCCAGCTCACAAAACTGAAGACCGATGATGGCAGGATTGTATCCGCCAAACCGGAGCTTCTGAGGGAGATCGAGAGTATCTATGGGCAGTTGTATATGTCAACCAGTAAACCCGTTGCAAATCTAGCAAACGACCCAAGAGCTAGATTGACCCGACACTATACCGAAGATATCCCGGACGTCAGCCTGTACGAGATTAGGATGGCTCTGAAACAGCTTAAAAACAACAAGGCGCTGGGTGACGAAGGAATCACGCCTGAACTCCTGAAGGCGGGTGGAAAACCGGTCCTTAAGGCCCTTCAGAAGCTGTTTGATTCCGTCATACTTGAGGGCAAAACGTCACAGGCATGGTGCAGGAGTTTGGTGGTCCTCTTCTTCAAAAAGGGTGACAATGCCCGGCTGGAGAACTATAGGCCCATCTCACTTCTTAGCCATGTCTACAAGTTGTTTTCAAGAGTCATAACGAATCGTCTCGCGCGCAGGTTTGACGATTTCCAGCCTACCGAACAAGCCAGATTCCGAAAATGCTTTAGCACCGTAGACCACATACATACGCTGCGGCAGGTTATACACAAGACCGAAGAATATTACTGCCTCTCTGCTTAGCGTTTGTGGACTACGAAAAAGCCTTCGATTCGATCGAGACTTGGGCTGTACTGCAGCCTCTCCAACGGTGCCAGATCGACTACCGGTACATTGAGGTGTTGAAGTGTTTGTACAGAAACGCCACCATGTTAGTCCGTTTTCAGGATCAGACCTCGAAACCAATATTTTTCCAGCGTTGCGTGAGACAGGGAGATGTCATTTCTCCGAAACTGTTCACTGCTGCGCTGGAGGATGTATTCAAGGTTCTGGGCTGGAGGGGCCTAGGCATCAATGTTAATGGCGAGTACATCACTCACCTTCGGTTTGCTGACGACATAGTGGTCATGACTGAGACCATGGAGAGCCTCAATACAATGCTCGATGACCTCAGTAGAGCTTCCGAAAGAGTGGGTCTGAAAATGAACATGGACAAAACCAAGGTGATGTTGAATGCCTATGTTACACCCACTCCTATCAAGGTTGGAGACTCTACACTCGAAGTTGTGGACGACTATGTCTACCTGGGACAAACGATCCAGTTGGATAGGGCCAACTTCGAGAGAGAGACCAACCGTCGAATTCGACTCGGCTGGGCAGCGTTCGGAAAGTTGCGCGGTGTCTTCTCGTCCAACTTACCACAGTGTCTCAAGACAAAAGTCAATTATCAGTGTGTGTTGCCAGTGATGACATATGGCTCTGAGACGTGGTCGCTTACAATGGGCCTCATCAGAAAGCTTACAGTCACTCAAAGGGCAATGGAGAGGGCTATGCTCGGCGTTTCCTTGCGTGATCGAATCAGAAATGTAGAGATCCGTAAGAGAACCAATGTTACCGACATAGATCGATGAATTGCCAAACTTAAGTGGCAGTGGGCAGGGCACATTGCTCGCAGAACGGATGGCCGATGGGGCAGAAAGGTTCTGGAGGGGCGACCGCGAACCGGAAGACGTTGCGTTGGAAGGCCTCCCACCAGGTGGACCGATGACCTGGTGAAGGTTGCGGGGATCCGCTGGTTGCGGGACGCACGGGACCGGTCAATGTGGTGACGCTTGGGGGAGGCCTATGTCCAGCAGTGGACGTCTTTCGGCTGATATGATGATGATGAGAGAAAAGAATCTGAGATATTTACAATCACAAAACTAGAAAGAAACTCAAGTAGGTAGAGGCGGGCGGCCCTAACGTGTGTTTATGTGACGCGCACTTGTAGGCACTTATTTTAAGGACAGGGCCGAGTCACAATACTGTTAGATATCTTTACCGTGACAATACCGTTAGATATCTTTACCGAGACAATACTGTTAGATATCTTTACCGTGGTTATGTGCTGACCGCACATAACTTAGTTACACTAAAGTTGAATTTGTGGGACTTAGTATAAAGTTCCGAGAACATGTTTATGACATCTAGATAATAGTGAAAGAAATAAAGTACGTAATTTAGCCAAAGTTAAAAGAAGGTAGATCCTTATATTTTCTTAGTTACGCGCCACAACACAACCGAATGGAGACTGTTCTGTGTGTTTACTTAATACCATCTTTCTCAAAAATGTATTGATGACACTTACTCTCAGAGCTTGGTTTAGGACATCTTTACCCCATAGAACACCCAGGTGACTAGCAAGGAGTGCTGTATGCAATTCACCTATCTAATATCTTTATTATAAAACAAGTTGATTTAAGTTATTTGTCTACATAATATGTAGATGTTGTGTAGACTACACAACATCTACTAGTAGTGGTTTGGCCATGACATCATACCGAAAAGACAGACACTCCCTTATAATAATATCAGAAACTCCACAGTACCCCAGTCCGTCGCTTTTGATGGGCGTATTCCGGTAACACAACGAATTACACGGAAGAGGAAGCCTTCCTCTGGCGACTTCTGCAATTCCATAACTCGGAGGAACAGGCCTGCCTCCGCTTAGGACTCGCGCGAAGAATCATGGACTTATTGTGAAGTGTTCAGGACAATTTACAACAATTAAAATACTCAATCCATCAAAAAATAATGATCGCGATCCAATAATTAGTGTCAGAGAAATGCGTGGAGAAATATACATGCATACATACATTTATGAAAATTGGAAAACGTGTTTAAAAGTCTACAGAGTTACATAATGTGAATATTGTGCAGTTCCAACAATATTACATAAATACGTATCAAGATTACTTAATTTTTTGAAGCCTGTAAAAAAGGACGGAGGTACGCACTATATTGCAATAGTCGATAGTATGTTTTTTACCAACTGTTACAAGTTTAAGCTTAAGGCTACCGTAGACAGGACGATGAGACCCGATAATACGTCAACGCTTTTTTATGTGAGAAGAAATGTTTTTTCTTATCTGTAGAGCAATTTTAAAACAATTTCTGTGAAAACTTTACTAGTATATTCACTTGATAACCTGGGTTGTGACTATGTTAACCATTTCAATGAAAATTTAAAATGATACGTTGGAACTAAGAAATAAAGGAAATAACACGTTTTAGCGTAAAATTGAGGGGGTGTTTGAAAAGTGATGGTAACGGTTATCAAAATATGGCGTAGTGGACATATTCGATCAACGTTTTCAATAAATAATATGTACTGGAATTAAATAGTTATCTAAAGACAACGACACAAATAACCAATATGATGTCTATAAGCAATAATACTAGGCCTTTCCAATAATAACATATTATTTTTACGTGAAAGTTAATTCCAATTTCTTTTTGTCTGAAAGGTACTCCATCCTTTTCAGACACTTGACGAAAATAATTATTTGGTAAGAAAATAAATTTCTTGTTTGGAGAGAGGAATAGAACAAATTTTTATTGTTATTCCAACCAATAGCGTGTGCCTGGCTTTTCGTTTGGCAAAATTACGTTCTAATTTCAGGTTGTTGAGATTTGACGTAAGATTATTTTTTTGATACAACGCTATTTTTGTAGCTTGAAACAGTGTTTAGTACACTGTAGAAAATATTTCCTTTTCTCCAAAAACTAAGCAACAGTCCATATAGTAACTAATTGTTTATCCTTCAAATAAGCCTTTAAAGTTTGATAGGTACTAGTTTTTAAATAATGGAATTTTATAAATCATCGAAATAACTTTCACTGAATCGAAACCGAAAAAATCTTTAGTAAGAAAGTAAGGAGTATCATATATAGTTACTAAATAACGTTTATCCTAAAATTTCGGGACTTGACGGGTCTTGCACTGATATTTAATTGGTTCCACAACTCCTTCCTTATTTTATCCTTATCGCACGAAATCAAATAGCTATACCTAATAATAGTTACTCAATATCAATAGCCATATATTATTCTATTGATACTAAACTTATTAGAAATTCACGCGGCTTGAAATTTGCCCATGTTGATTTGATCAGGAGCATAGAGTAGGTGTATTCCTTTAGTTCTTAAGCAGCTTTTAATCATTTAGTTTGTACCAGCATTTTACAAGAAACGAGCTGTTTATTTGACCTCTACAACCCAATTACCCTTTACCCTTGTAAGTAGTCTAAAATCCACAATAACATAACAGTAAAAAGATAACTTGTCTAAAAAAAAGCCTTAAATATAACTTGATAACCCAAGTTTTCCCAAACCCATTAATATGTTGTTCTTACCTTATCCATTTATAACGTGCTCGACGCATGGAAAAGCACGTACATTCATAATATGTTGGTGAATTCTTCCCGAACGTTTTCAGAATAATTAATCTCAAAGTTCCACACAAATGCGTTCTCAGTTGCTAGTAATGCACTTAATAAAGTGCTGGATCAGTGTTGTGACACTTTAGTTACAAAGAAGTGTTATCTCATGGGTTTGCGGGTTGCAGTTAATATTGTGCTCAGGCCAATTATTTCCGATTAATTTTGCTGTTGTTTACCTAGATCCGTCGAGCATCATTGTCACGGCACTTTTCTGGTGGTCTACACAGTAATTAATTATAGCGTTCAGAAGTTGCAGTGGGTGGTAATAGTGTGGCGGGCTTGACTCAATTTAAAATAAAAAATGCTCAGGCCAGACTTTTGGGCTTCTTATTTCTACCAATGGTTTTCATAAAAATAATTAAAAAGAAGGGACTCACAGAAATTTAGAAAAGATACAAGCATATCTTTATCACAATGAACGACTTTCACCCAGTTTTTAAAGCCCCTGGCGCATCTAATCTTCAATATTTTCCATCAAATTTTTATAGTCACGTTACACACACAGTTTCGTTTTGTACATTCATTCTTTCTTTTGTTATGGAAATTATAATGGAAGATATCCATGTAGCTCGAGTAGCTTCATTATCGTTATAGCTTATTGGCTGTCGAATACGAGTAGCTTATTATTTGAGCTTATGACTCTGAGGGTTGAGATCTTGTTAGTACGTTTAAATGGGTTTTTATGAGGTGAGTTCTGAAGCGGTATCTATAATGCCATATACGAAAGACAAAAACTTACGTCACAATAATGCTCCATCGCGCAATAAAATCAAAGTTTCCCGCGCAATTTGAATATATAGCTACAACTACAAGATCCTTTCTTTTTAATGGAGGATGTGGGACTTTCCACTCTGTTTTACATATCTCTACGTCTAATGAAATTTGCATGGATTTAATACAAAGTTGAAAACATTAAGGAACACTCCTGCCATCCTCGAAAATTGACAGCTAAACTTGCCAGACTCACTAGGGTTGCTACTATATTGATTCTGAATTTAAAAAAGGGTAAGGTAGTATACATTTACAAACATAAATACATCGATTCGTTTAAACGTAATCATATCAAGCTTACATGCCTTAGAGGGTAGACAGATCACGACGCCACATATTATGATGAAGATTGCAGGGTAACAAGACGTAAAAATAGTGTAATAATGACCCCACTAAAAACATAAAAATGTGAAATGCACCAAGCTGGACAAAAACATAAATGTGAAAAAAGTAAATTAAAAACAAAAATACGATTGCTTAAGAAGCGAACTAAAAAGATGAAATTTATCAAGAAGAAAATCATGCTGTGCAGTCAGAGGATACATTATATTCGTGAGCTGGCTGACCTAAATCTTATTATTATTAACAGTGTGGTGGTTAAAAACTATCTAAAGATGTCTTATTTATATGAATTTGTCATGTGGTTTGAAAAAAAAAGAGATATATAAAGGAAACGCAGCCAATGCAAGTACCTCGTTATCTTATTTTATGAATGACGTGACAAACGCCCGCAGAAAGCTCTTGTGACAGCCGCGACCGAGCTCTCTCCATTATTGCCCTAGAATCGTTTTTTTTTTTAAAGAAGATTAAAGAAGAAGAAGAATCCCTGTAAAATTGTAATATCAATGTGTCCGTGCAAAATAGTGTTATAGGTCTACCAGAATCTCATGGCATTTTTATTTTTTTTTAAATTGTGATTTTCATATGGCAATGTCAATTGTCACCTGTCAAATCAAAGTACTTGATGTGTCAACCGCTGCTGAATTTTTTTGATATTATCTTGAAAATTTGTTATTTTTGTGAAAATGTCGAAAAACCCACTTCGATCTCAAGCGAGACATATTGTTTTCAATGTGTATCATAAAATAAGGGAAGAAGAAGGCGTAAATCAAACTCAATCTTTGATTTTAAAGTGCGTCGTAGAGTGGACCGGTAAGTTGGACTGACTTGTTTTGATACTTTTAGTTTATTTTATATTTTTCTTACTTAATTTTTATTTCTTTTCATTACTATTATATGGTAAATCGTAGGTCAGGGCACATCGAATGATGGCCGGAAGGAAATGGCAACAGTAATGTAACTTTTACTAATTCTTCGACAAGATATTGATTTTAACGGAGATTGAGAATCTTTGACGTAAGAAAAATATTAAGTAATAATCTGCGCCCTGCAGTGGGACGTGTATATAGACGGGAGTTTTTGGCGGGCTTTTGTCGAGTGAAGCTCAGTGGCTGTTAATATTATTTGCAAATTGATTCCTAGTGGATATTGTGATATATTATTGGTGTAGTTTTGTGTCTCAACTGTCTACGCAACTGGACAATTTGTAAAATCATTGACAGAAGCGATCTCGGGATAGTGGAGCGGAGTATTTTATTGTAGTATTGACTGCCTCTGCAAAGCTTACTGGAAAGACTGACTCGATACAATTTGCTGCCAAATACTCCAAAAAACATTAGAATCTATTACATCCGCATTCTAATTCATACTATAGAATAAATATAAGATCCAAAACTCTTTCCAAAGACGTGGCTAACAACCAGCCTAGGTCCTAGCAACCAGGCCACAAAACTTACATAAAAAAAGTATGTATAGACTGATGATGATGAATGACTATAAGTAACATGATACATTTTATTATTTTTTACAGACTTTATACATAAAGAGATTGGTTTTGAATATGTTAAATGCCAATGGAAAAGAACCATTTTGATGGAGAGAGATGACATAAAACTACAAAGATACAAGTTTTTGAAATGCCAGTGGAGTTCATGGAATCGTATTCTAGTTTTCTAGTTCTGAATGAGGTTTTAAGTTATTAGTATGATTTAAATGATATATAATAAATTAGTACATAAATTAATATTCAATTGATTTATTTATCCTATGTTAAGAACCCGACGTATAACAACATTATTCATACACATATCTATAATACTCACAGTGGATCTTTGTGTCTCTGAATTGGTTGCAAGACCCCGCGCAGCAGCTATTTTTGTGTCAATGTTGAAGGTGAAGATAGCATTGTATAACTGTCTCTTTCACTCGCTTATGTATGTCACATCGTCCTATCTCACTTACTCTATGCAGTATACTCGATGACAAACTGTTTCTTACGCAATGGTTGGCAGGACCAAGTTCAAAGATACAAAGATTAGCTGTGACTACTATAATATAGGTACCTCATGTTCATTAATACTAAAGACATAAATAAAAATTAAACAGTATCAAGATCGTTTAATCCAATTTCCCCAGTATTGCACACAACAAATTTTTATTTCCACATTTGCCATGAGATTCTGGTAGACCTATACTACACATATACTTAGTTCGTAGTGGCTTCTAAATAGACGTTGTCATTTTATGACAAGTGGCATTCAACCTTCAGGCAATATACAATAACTTTCTGTGTGTCCGTAGTCAGTTACAGACAAAAATTACCTCTCAAAAACACGATTCATATTAAATAGAATGTTAATCTAACACATTCATGAAAAAACTGAACAATTAATATCAAAATGTTTGTTTTTGAAAGTAAACTTTTGACATAAACTTATGGAAAAACAGATTACGTCACTGTTTTCAGTGTGCAAAGTTTTAAATTTACGAGTAGGTATTATGAAAATATGCGGGACAGACTGAAATAATATTAATATTGTTGTTTTTGTTTCACTGAGTCCTCACTTTTGGTAGGTATCAGCTTTTGTCATTCTTTTTATTTTCATAATGTTATTTTATTCACGTGCGCAACCTTGCAATGCTTTAAATCTCAACTGGTTTTGAATTTTAAAGTCGGCGTTCATATTTTATGCGGTCTGTGTGAGATCTAAACTTGAGAAAGAGTCTGTGAAAAGCAGTTGCTTTCGGAAGGCTGGGGCATATATATAGCCTACGGAAAACATAATTTGTAGATCTTTGTTACGGGTAGTCAAAACTCAGAAAATACGACACTAATCTTTAGTGTTACCCAGCAATGGTTTGTGGAGGCCAGATGAGTAGGTAGTCGACCAAAATACTGTTATTGAGTTGCACCCAGTTAGACTGGAAAGCGATCCCAACTTAGCTACGTTGTGCTCTTCTTTCAGGCTAACAGGGTACCTTTTCCAGCTGGAAAGGAAAGACAGAAGTTAATTTTCTTCGCCATCTTTCAAAATAATATCAGTACTATAAAACAAAAAAGTTAACGTTAAACATTCCAATTGCAACCTTATTGTTTTAATTAAGATTGATATTCTATTATGGATTTCTATGAGGTGTGTTTTTTATGGATAATCGATATTTCTCATTTATTTTCATTAGTGTTTTTTTTCTCATATTGTGCATAGCGCCATTAGAAACGCTTGCTACCGTGACTGTACACCATGGAACGTGAGATTGTCTAATAAATTTTTGTTTATACACTTTACTGCTTTTGTCTTTGATTTTACTTGTTAATCGTTACATTGAATTATTTGTGTTAATTTTTGTGGCAGTATTTTTTTCACTATTTGCGAATGAGATTCTGGATACGATAGACGAGTCGGATAGTCTATCCATCTAGAATTTCTCAGTAGCAACCTGGAAAATGGGTTTGTGTTTGTAGCAATACAATCACACCCAATGAAACTTCAACATTACTGGCGAAATATGAGCATATGTAGGTTTATCTCTGCCCAACCCTTACGGAATACAGGCCGGTCGTTGTTTTAAATTATGCATTCTATTTTACACGCTCGTGTTTCCCTCCAATTCCCTTTTAACCTCTAACAGGCAACTAATTTCCAACACAGTGGTACGTACCTCATCAGGATTCCGCTTGTATCGCGGCCACTTTCTCACTTTCCCTATTTAATAAGGCGGCCATTTTTTCTGTCTCCTTGGATAAGGTAACGTGCAAGTAATTTATAGATAAAATAGGGATTAGCCGTGTACTTTGTATTTAGAGAGTTTGAGTTTATTGTAGTCTTAATAGTAATTGTAATTGAAACTAATAATATTACCATTGAAAAATATGAATGCTTACAAAAAAAATATGCCAGCAGTCACTATGATAATTCTTTCATTGAAAGAAATGTATTATTTAGCTAAATGTAAGGTACACTTAGCTAAATAATACTTTTCTTTACTTTTATTACTCTAAGTACTTTTTATCTCGGCAGAATACACGGTTTCTCTGGAAAAGGGGGAGGAAAGCCGAGAAAATAAATTGGTTATGTAAAACATGGCTAAAAAAATAGATTATTTGTGCCTACAGAAAAGTTTGATACTTGTCTAGGTATGAAAATATAAAGTCTAATTGGCGGTCTAGACTCTATACTCAAAGTAACCTCTCCCATTCCTCTTCCAAGATCCTATAAAAAACTCAGAAATTCAATCAGATTATTTCTTGTCGCCGGTTTAGCCTGATTTCCTTGACAGGAAAATGCTATTTAAAATATATTTCTTTTGAATACATCATGCATAAAGACTTAACTGCAATAATGCAGAACAGGAAGTATATAAAGTCTCGATTAACTATATTTAGAACTTTTCATTTGGGTTCAATAAATAAAATCAAAATTGGTGTGATTCAAAAAGGTCTTTCTTTGATTCCATGTCAAAAAAAAAACATTTTTTTTTAAACAGGTATTTTCGCTTACCGTTTATTGTCATCCAAATGAAAGTTGTATGAAAATTTTTAATCTTAATTGGTTGAGGATAAGCTATAAAATTTAGTAGCAAGATTTCACCCGAACATATACAAATACATAAATTGCAAGTTAAATAAAAGTTTGTAAAAACACGACGTCCCTGTCGTCTATGCCTTTTTGAGACATTTTGAGTGGACATGAACTAGCGACCAAACAATGCACAGTTTCACTATCTATTCGATGTCCTGTGATATTATCGCAACGTTAAATTATGAAAACCGTGTACAAACGAATTTTATTTATTTCTCCGTGAGTGAGTTTCAACGCAACTCAACAAACACACGTCCACAAGACAAGTTCTTCTGAATGCAAAGATCATCAAAGGCTTTGCCAGGAATAAACTTTTATTCTTCTTCCTCTTCAAATAAACTCTTATTGGTTTAAATTTCTCTGAACTTGTATTTGGAGTGCAAATGAGCGTTGACGGATATTTTAGTTGATTGATAGACATTTGTAAATCGTATTAAGTCCTCCAATCCCTTTACAACTTGAGTAAATTTAACCGAAATTTCAAATGCTTATCTTCTTTTTCGGATCATCATCATAGATCTCTTATCCTCATCGTTTATTCATGATTCTAAAATCTTCCAATCAAACCTCAGCCTATTTAAACTGACGATCTTTATACAACCTTTCATTCTTCATCGAACCCCTATAGGATTTTCAAAAATCATTATTTTTGCTTACCTATTTTTTTTAGGGTGGTATTTAATACTTTAACTGTAATTCCCCTTTTTTCAATCAAAATATTCGAAATTGCTACCAAAAATACTGAATTGCACACTAAATTTGCTCATCAAATAAATGAATTATACTATACTGCTAGATCTTTAAAGCTTAACTGTTTTACTGAATAACTATCTGTTAACTAAAAGTAAATCTAATAATTCTTCGAGTGAAACAAAATATTTAAGTTTTAAGGGAGGGGGGGAAACGAAACAAAGTCGACGGAGCCCCGCTGCGCAGGGCTCCTATTTCTGTCTGCAGGGTCTAAAGTAACCTAACATGAAGGAGATGACGGGAGCTGAGTTCGCTCGCTTTGCTCGCTCACTTCAGCTCCCGTCATCTCCTTCGAACCTAACCTATCCGTGTCGGGGTGCCCTAAGCTCCCGAGCTCGCTTCGCTCGCTCTTGGACTAATTCACATTTATTTTATATTTAATTGAATAATTTGTGTGCAAATCAGTATTTTTGTTTTACGGTGAGTAATATTGTTTCAAAATGCGGTTATTAGTGGAGATATTTTGTTTGCTTAAATTTCTAAATAGAGGTGCAGTTAAAAATTCCCCTTTTTTTTATAACAACCTCTTGTAACATGATTGTAGACTTAGCAGTTTATCAGTCAGTGATTATAAGATTTTTGTTAAAATTTGCTTGGATGTTGTTTGATAAAGCCCGAAAGTATGACAATAGGTTTTGCCAAGAGGTAACGTATAGCCCAGTGACTCTATTGTGGAGATCAGATAAGCAATCATTGTATATAAAAACTGGAATTCAGCTGCATTCAGTAAAACTGAAGCTGACCAAAACATCGTTGGAAAAATGCATCCTGCATTTTATATCTAAAATATTCAACTCAAAAATGTAATAGTACGCTATCTGAAAATGTATGCCAAATTTTTCATTTCCAGTTTGATGTTTCTATTCATCGAGTATCCATAGATTGTTTGTAAACTTATCAACTAGGTGTGATCCACAGCGCAGTTATGCAGTTTATACTAAATAAAACATATCAAATATTTTTGCGTTACAATATTTGAGAGGACAGAAGACATTTGTAGTGTTATTGAAAATCTTTTTTTTTTACTGTATGTGACAGGTAACAAAAGTTTTCGTGTGTGGTTGTTTTTGTAATACATTGGTATTTTCTTCTTTGGATCATATTAAATTAGATAACGATAGGGCAAGCAGTCGTTGACCTCGTAGTGAGCTGAAGTTTATTGGAATTATAAGTTAATAATATTATTAATATGGAACAATTCACATTCTTTCGTTTCTATAAAATTTCAGATTTTAGAGAAGTAAGTCAAGATAAAATTTCAGAAATGCCTTCAATTTCTTAGCATTCTTAGTATCCACGTACTTGAATTTAAGATCTTAGTTGCCTCATAACATTCAATTACTCCGTCCAGCCCAAAACTAGTCAAGAAAACCCTAATAAAAGCCACATAAGTAAACCAAGTGTATCCCATTAAATAGATAAAACAAACTTCAACCTCAACCAAGTGACAGACCTATACACTTAAGACCAAAAATACTATCTACTAAAGTCTAGACCAAACACAATAAAACATTCTCATCCACTTAGTTTTTCTTTACCAAGTAAGTTCGGCACACATAAGAACACTAAGCCCAGTGTTTACAGAATGTCCGAGCACTATTTTCGACATGAAAACCGGCCTTAGAATATAGACGAGCCATTTTCGGGCAGGGCTTTCTCATCTTAAATGTCAAGCGGTTTAAAATAAAGGTATACTCTTGCTGAGAGTGATACTTCACATTGAGTTGAGTAAATAGAAGGTTCAGTTTGGCAAGTGCCCGGAGCCTATCGTTTTTTTTTAAAGATAATGCTTGCATGGTTGGTGATTATTTCAGTTTTAGTATAATTACAGAATTTTTGATAGAATATATATTACAGAAGTTTTGGTTTTGGTGAGCTGAGAACGTCAGGGGGCTTGACTTTGCTGTATTCAGTTAAAGAAAGTGAGGAAGATGTGCGCGAGTATGGCGTGGGGCTCCTCCTTTCTAATGCAGCTAAGAATAGCCTCTTGGACTGGAAACCGATCTCAGACCGGATCATGTGTGCCCGTTTCAACTCAAGAGTCAGGAAGATCTCCATTATCCAGGGCTACTACCAACCAATGCCTCAACAGAGGATACCAAGGACGACTGCTACAATGCCCTCAACACCACCCTTAGGAGCATAAAAAAGCAAGACATCGTCATCGTCATGGGGGACCTAAATGCAAAGGTATATGCATGCGTACAGCATTTGGGTACACAGGGACTTGGAGTGTGCAACGAGAATGGGGAGCGATTTATCGAGTTTTGTCAGAACCATGATCTTACCATCGGAGGAACATTATTCATTCATGGCGACTGCCATAAGTACACGTGGACCTCACCCGATGGGGTCATCAAGAACCGAATTGAGCACCTCGTCATTAGTTACAAATGGTGGTCTTCACTGCTCGATGTCCGCAACCGCAGGGGCGCCGATATTGATAGCGACCACCATCTGGTAGTTGCTGAAGTCCGGCTCAAGGTTGCAGTTTTACATAAATATAAATTGCTTATATAAATATAAATAAAAATTGAATATAAATATAAATAAAATATAAATAAATAAAAATTTATATAAATATAAATAAAAATTGCTTTTTTGCCACTGCGTGTAACGCCTTAACGCCATAGTCTACAGTGACCATTCACAGAAAAGCGCCTAAAACATTGAAACTAAATGAGTCCCGTATAAGAATCTCCATCTTTTGGACGAAAGCAGAGTCAATAAGTTAAAAGAATAGGCTTAATATAATAAAATAATTAAATTCTGCCTGTATTTGTTATACGCCGTGCCTTAATCAACATTTATTTCATAAATGGGTCCTTCTGTTCTTACATACAGTTCTCTGGTCTTTCACCACGAAATGTTAACATATACCTACCCACGTATAAAAACTTAGGTTTATCGTAGTTTGTGTCCGTTATGTAGTTAAGTAGACTAGAACATCGACACCTTTCACCTAAAAGCCTGTTCGGCAGTAAAACATTTCAATTAAATTCTTGAGGTCTGAAAATTTTAGACGTAAAAGAAATTGCTTAGCTTTTATTAGGCAAAGGGTATTTTTTCTATTTTTTTTTAGTATGAAATTATGTTATACAAAGACTTTACTTAATATTGTTTCGTTATGAGTTATGCTTTAATGATAAGCTGGATTTGAATTAGTACTTAAGGCGCTAGGTAACGTAAAGAGCACATTCCACACCAATCGATAAATAGAAAAAATTGACTAAGTAAAATATCGATCAAAGTCGACTGATCCATTCTGCTACTATTGATCGATCGTTTAGTTTGGTAACACCTAACACTAACTTCTCTTTTCTCGTTATAAATCTGCCTTTCTCATTCCCTTTTAAAAGCTGCAATTTTTCACTATGTCTTTTGGAAGCAAAATAAATACGAACTCCATTCGCGAAACCATATTTGATCACGTTATTGTTTAAACTTTTTGATTAAATATTAACGTGAAAAAAGCTTTTAGCTTTAAATTATTTCATATTTTCATACTTCCACAGGTGTACTTTTGAGCTGAAATATTTTTGTTGAGTAATTTTTGTGAATATTTTCTCATGTGTGGACTTTTTCTTCTGGGAAACTTAATATTTATTTTTTATTTTTAGGATACGTTAATAAATTGGATCATAAAGTGAATTGTATTTTATGATGGAATAACATCGCTAAGCTGAACGTAACATTGAGTTTACTTGCCAGCAGTCAGGTGCATTTGCAATAATTATGTTACTAGATTTTCAATTTAGAAGATCATTGACTGTCGTTATGCATAGTGAAGCAGGGAAATCTGATCCCAATCTTGGAGAGCAGATTCATTGCTATCGCTCGATATAAAGTAGGTTTAGATAGTTCAAATCATGTGTGCGTACGTGTGTAATACACAGCTTTAACACTCTTATTGCCCGGACGACGACTGCCGCGTCACTGCCACACAAAAATTACACCCACGTACTCATGGCGCCGCGCGCATAGATGAGTTGAACTATCTATACTGGTATTCAGCTGAAGCCATTTGGAAAATAACTTGTTAAGAGAAAGCTAGGCAGATTGATTGAAAAGGAAGTCAATTTGGCAAGACCAGCTTGTTTTTCAAACTATCTCTCTCTGAACAAACTGTAATTCCAAATTCAAATCCAAATCATATCTTCCTAAAACCCTGCCGAAAAATATAGCTTTAACCCAGGCTTTCCCTTAACCTCAAGCCTTTGAATACAAGAAAATATATTTAGAAGCTCATTGCATAATCTTAGTAAACGGGAGAATCTTCGTCGCCTCTAAATTTGGATATTAGGGCCAGTCCTCGCCTCTTGAATATCGCCATTCCGATGTACAGTTTATCGCTGTGCGTGAGAGGTGTCAGATTATCTTGGATGGTGTAAAGGATGAGGGTACAGGTGGTGAAAATTTTAAGGAAAGTATTTCGTGGTTAAGATGAGTTAGTCCCAACAGCCTACATCCATTTTCTAAAGGGTTTAATGCGTAAGATGTACCAAATTGATACAAAAGTCTGAATAAATCTAACTTTCCTTCGTCTTTAATGGTAATTTCCAAGAGAGTGTGCTGTTTAGTTTGGCTATTACGTAGCTGTAATAAATGGTGATTTCTTCGCATCGGTATTGCCGATGACAACAAAGGATAGCTCTCATGTCATGGTGAAAATATTTCAGACGTTCAGCGAGGTGATCATAGCCAGACGTAACCAGTATGCGGCGGTAAATGTGCGTACATTTACATAAGTATCGACCCATAATGAAGCGATCCTTTTTTTTTTTTTTTTTGATAACGCTGGAAAAAAATGCATTACGCATACCCGCCCATCGGGGGAATGGGCGGGCTATGTGGGACTCCCCGGGTAAGCCCGGTTTACCCACTAAAATAAACCAGCGCACTCCCGCATCGTCTGTGTGGAGGAGGACTGGGAAACCGGCACAGCCTTTACGTCCAGTCCTCCGCCGACGATTGTCCACCTTTATGGCGGGCCCCGCACGCCCCTCCCTCAGTGGAGGGGCCCGGGAATGACCGTGAGTGCTCGGTCATTCCCGCCCGACGAGGGTGGTGATTGTGCAATGCAGACGACAGGCGCCCCCGCACCTGCCGCCCGCTAATCACCACCAGGATGTGGGCGCAGGCGATCGTACAACCGCCCTCTCCCACCCCCACCGCTGCCTCTTTTTGCGACATGGCGTCCTCGCAAAAGGAGGCAACCGCCGCCCAGGCCGCCCCGCTCCCCAGCATGGAATTCACCACACCGGGAAGCGAGAGGACCTGCCTGTCAACCTCCTCAGGGCACGGTGCAGCTACGTCCCCGCTGGGCACACCTAGACGGTGTGCCGCGCCATACCCTTCACCGCGCTGGACCTGACGGTCCCCTACTACGTTGCGGCATCTGGCCCGCTAAGGCCAGACGCCGCCCTCCGCGTGTGCGGCGAAGCGTCGAGACCGACGCTCCGCCGCCTCCTTCTACCACCAACTTGTCCCTGCCGACCATCCCACGTCAAAGGAGGGTCGGCAACGACAAGTCATCACCTCCTCGTGGGCCCACTTCCCGCCCCCGAGCCGCGGCCACCCCCACCCACAGGAGAGATTCCGGGCTGCAGAGCCAGGTGAAGAGCGGGCAAAGCCCGGATGCAGAGCCGGGCAAAGCAGGGTGCAGAGCTGGTCAGTGCACTCGGGGAACTCAAACCGCACGAGTGCCGAGTGCAAAGCCAGGTGCACAGCGGGCAGAGCCGGTCACTGCAGAGCCGGGCAGTGCAGGGTGCAGAGCTGGGGTGCCCCGGGCGTTCCCCACCGCAGGGGAAGGCGGCCCGCCCAGATGCCTGGAAGTGAGCCCCACCGCTGACCTACAAAACCTAACCTACCCCACCCACCCCAACCTACCTACCCAGCCTACCCCTTCGTCGCATCTGGAGTGTCCCCTGCTATTCAGAGGAACACCCAGAGCGACGCGAATCCCTCCCCCACCCCCCCGTCAGGTATTCGCCACCGCCAACAAGAACCCACGAGTGGGAAGTTATTGACGGTGCCCAGGGTGCACCAGCCCGGCGGGTTATCTACTACATTGCTCTTCCCCCCGGACGTATCCGAAAGAGACCAGCAACCAACTAGGCCAACGTGGAGGTTACCTGACCCGCACCCCGTGAAGTGACTGCCTATCTGAACTCCACAACCCATTTATTAGGTAACACGATGTACCTTGGAAAGACTCGTAGGTTGTGGTATGACATGGACATGGAGAGTGCGACTGTCGCAACCCAGTGCTGGTCACGCCACAATTGCGGCGATAAGGCCCCTCTTTGAGGAGTGGCTTGAGAGGCGCCACGGCGTCCTCACCTTCCGCCTGACGCAGGTCCTCACCGGACACGGCTGCTTCGGGAGGTTCCTGTTCAGGATAAGGTGGGAGGAAACGCCCGGGTGTCACCATTGTGTGGATCGCCTGGAGGACACGGTGGAGCACACGGTGGAGGTCTGCCCCGCTTGGGCGGAGCACCGCCGTGTCCTCGTAGAGGCCATCAGCGGTGGCGACCTCTCGCGTCCGGCCCTGGTTCAGGCCATGTTACGGAGCGAGAGGGCATGGGAAGCTGTGACCTCCTTCAGTGAAGCAGTAATGCTCGCGAAGGAGGAGGCGGAACGCGTGAGGGAGACACAACGGAGACGACCTCACGCCCCTAGCCACCGCAGGAGACGCCCCGGGCGTCGGGAGTCGCAAGCCGATTCCCGGCCACCGTAGGCGCGGGCTTGCGGACGGCGAGTAATGGGTAGCTCGTCGTCCGATAAGGACCAGGCCCGAGTCGACGGCGCGTAGTGTTCCACGCGCGCCTCAAAGAGATGTCAGCAAAGTTGACGGGGTCCGCTAGGGCCAATGCCTGTCTGGGTCGCGGATAAATTTGAAAGAGTTACCGCGGCCCTGGCACAAGCAACTGAAGGAACACGGGTGGGTTTTAGTCAGTAAAAGTCTGACACGCCCTCCCGCTTCACCCAGAGCGGGAGACGTCATTGGATGATTTCCCACCCAAAAAAAAAAAAAAAAGGTGCAGAGCGGGCAGAGCCGGGCAGTGCAGGGTGCAGAGCTGGGGTGCCCCGGGCGTTCCCCCCCGCAGGAGAAGGCGGCCCGCCCGGAGGCCTGGAAGTGAGCCCCACCGCTGACCTACCGCTACCTACCCAGCCTACCTACCTCTGTGGCGCTCGGGGGCGGGAAGTGGGCCCACGAGGAGGTAGTGACTTGTCGTTGCCGACCCTCCTTTGACGTGGGATGGTCGGCAGGGACAAGTCGATGGTGGGAGGAGGCGGCGGAGCGTCGGTCTCGACGCTTCGCCGCACACGCGGAGGGCGGCGTCTGGCCTTCGCGGGCCAGATGCTGCATCGGAGGGGGCCGTAAGGTCCAGCGCGGTGAGGGGCACGGCCCGGCACACCGTCTAGGTGTGCCCAGCGGGGGCGTAGCTGCGCCGTGCCCTGAGGAGGAGGTTGTGTGGCAGGTCCTCTCGCTTCCCGGTGTGGTAAATCCATGCTGGGGAGCGGGGAGGCCTGGGCGGCGGTTGCCTCCTTTTGCGAGGACGCCATGTCGCAAAAGGAGGCAGCGGTGGGGGTGGGAGAGGGCGGTTGTACGATCGCTTGCGCCCACCCCCTGGTGGTGATTAGCGGGCGGCAGGTGCGGGGGCGCCTGTCGTCTACATTGCACAATCACCACCCTCGTCGGGCGGGAATGGCCGATCACTCACGGTCATTTCCGGGCCCCTCCACTGAGGGAGGGGCGTGCGGGGCCCGCCATAAAGGTGGGCAATCGTCGGCGGAGGACTGGGCGTAAAGGCTGTGCCGGTTTCCCAGTCCTCCTCCACACAGACGATGCGGGAGTGCGCTGGTTTATTTTAGTGGGTATACCGGGCTTGCCCGGGGAGTCCCACATAGCCCGTCCATTCCCCCGATGGGCGGGTATGCGTAATGCATTTTCTTCCAGCGTTATCAAGAAAAAAAAAAAAAAAGGACCCGCACCCCATAATGAAGCGCTCCTATGACAACTAAGGGTAACGGTGGTAAGGGCACTCAACAAAACGGGCACCTTGCTTAGTTACACATATGTGAGACAACTAATTTCCTAAGCAGAGCACTTTGATTATGATAATGTCTCCAAAGGGTTTGGGCGTTTTTCCATGGAGTTTATTTCACAGCCTTTGTTTACAAGTGGACATTTAGGTTCACGTTCCTGGGGTAACCGGGACTCACTGTGAAAGCAACTATTTAATATGCAAAACTGGATTAGTTTATTTCTAGCAAATCAACCCGCACTGGGATCGCGTGATGGATTAAGGCCAATTCTCTCTCCACTCTCTCACAGAGAGGAAGTCTGTGTTCCAGCAGTGGGAACAACATTTACTTATGAACAAGGTTGGCTAGCAAGCCAATACATACTCTGCAGTATCCAGTTTTTATTTTTTTATTATCGATAGGTTCGCGTTTGACCACTACCTCGCCTGATGGTAAGCGATGATGTGGCCTGCGGTGAAGCACGCTTACCTAGAAGAAACCTATTCACTCTTGACTTAAAGACCCCAAGGTTGTAGCTATCAGGGAACAAAGACTCCGGAAGGGAATTCCACTCCTTAGCTGTGCGCACAATGAAAGATGAACGGCGGATGGTGGTGCGTAGGGCTGGTTTAGTGGACTGTATCTGCGGTGCGCAGCAAAACGATTGACAAACGCTTGATGATAGGTAATTCGAGTTGCGAGGATGTTGGATAACAGAATACAACCTGAAAGTAATTAGGGAAGGAAGCACAAACCCTTTCTGGAGCCGCGTGGTAGCGTCGTCGTTGCACTGAAACACTTCACCAGGGTTCAAGGGCAGCTGGGCTTCAAGTTACTGTGATCACACGTTAATCACAGACACAAACTGTTCATTATAGTCTTATTACATGCGAAAACGCGATGATTCCAAGGTTATCAATAATTTTCACGGAGCGGGGCCACGCCATATATCCGTACGCGATGCGGTTCAATTCGGAAGTCATTTCCAAACAAAATGACGGAGCAAATCTTCTTGTTCACTCGCGAGGATGTGCGGAAAAGGGATAGGTATAGGAAATAGCGAACATCAGTCATATTTTGCATTTTGGCGCAACCAGCGGATGAAACTGAAGTTCCGTAACGCGTAACATTTTATGATACAAGTAGGCACCTAGCTTCGCGTACGAATGTTCTCGAATAGCTAAGTATGTACCCTCCCAATAAACGTTTAAACACTTTGTTTTGAACGGGACGAATAGGGTTTAGGGCGGGAACAGAAATAAACGGTTTAAAAGGAATTTCAGCCTACGAGTAATACTGGTCTTTAGAGTCGGACGAGTATTATCCGCGAGTTTTGTCCGCCTATGTATCTGTATGTTGCATGAAGTTTTAAATAAATAAATGTTATAATATTATATATTTTTGGCATAATCAACTGTCCCCATTGACATTATTTTAGCCAGTGATAGAGTAAGGACACCGTGATAACCATGGGCCTAACCAATGTTATCATTATGAAGTCGGTCTCAAAATCACTAACCATTTTTCATATTGGTACATGATATGTCAAGTCAAAACAAACTATAATGCTTAAGTCAAATATAACATTCTAATAACACCTACTATCTTGTTTATAAATCAATACCATTCAGTAGTAAGTTTATTAACAAATATGATTTTCGCAAACTCTCAAAATCTCAATTCCTTATCGATTACGCATATTATAAAGTAGCAGTATATCTACCTTTACATATTCAGACACAGCTTGATTATGCACAAAAATCTATAGAGTTCTATAAGCCTATTGTTACGCATAGAATGCCCTTTGACCTTTAAGGATAGAGAAAGAAATATAAGACTTTTGAGAATACACAGCTGTGTTTCTTATGAAAAGTTGACAAAACTCGAATGAAGGTTCATCCGAGATCCTGCCATGTACTTATATATCCACAACAAATAACTTGGTGATGATTTTAAAGGCAACTCATTATCACAATTATCCTGCTACAAAATCTAAATAGCTCTGTCCTTGTTCAACATATAAGAAAACACTTAACATACAAATCACCAATATAAAAACTTTTAGCGTACTCTGAACCTCAAATAATGATTATTTAACTTACAAAGAAATATACGTACGAACTTATGCGATACACGCTTTAATATGAAGGTAAAGTGAAAAACTAGTTATGAAGTTACATAAAGGAAAATAATGAATACCCGTGGTTTAGCTTACAAGCTTTATAAGCTAATGTTTTCCTTGAGGGGATATTTTGTATTATTACTTGGCAAAGGCAAAGAAAAATGTTTGTTTTGTATTTATTTTTACATGCTGCATCTCACTCTGCACTAGCGGCTATGGCCACGAATTCAACCGCTATAGCCCTCACTTCCTCGATACTTGCCTGCCTGCAGAGCATAAAAATCACCGCTTAGACCAACTAAGTGCTATATTAATATAGGTTATTCGTCACATGAGACCTTCTGGAAAACCTGACGTTTAAATAATTTCGAATATTTGACGTGACACAACCGCAAATTAGTTGTTTACTATTAAAGAAACAAAAGACAGCTCTATTTTCTGGTCTTGTTTCCCGAGAGGATAAAATTTCTAGTGTTGCGAGGAACAACGAATTCTTGGCAGCAATGAAAATGAATAGCATTTTTTGTTGGATACCTTTATTTCAAGATGGTAGGTACCTACGATGTTGTTCTTTTTAGTCCTTCGAGTCGGAATTCATTGGCATTTAAGGGTTTTATGCACCAAACTGGCAACAAAAATGTACCTACCCAACTAGGTTTCTCCGCGGCAATCTTACAAAAATCGTGCTTATTTCCGTCGTGCCTAATATCTTCTCAAAATGTTTCTGATATCTATTATCTATTAAACAGTTTTATTAAATCTATCTCCCACGTAAAATGCCAGCCAAAATTTATAACTGCAGAAACATGCGCCTTTTTCCCATAATTATAGATATTTATCTTAATTTAATTTTGAATTCCGCCAGGGGTCTTTGTATGACTCTTAATTTATTACTTACCAAAATTTATTGAGTGCGGCATTCCAGTTTGTTGTGAGTGTTTAGTTAGGAAAATTAGATACGGATTTGTTTCTGATAAAAAATAGTGATGTGTATAAGTAAATATATGTTTAAGTAAAATGCTATTTATTCAATTTGTTTTGCTTTGTTTAATCAACGTCATATACTTTTAATTATCTTTGTAATTTTTTGTATTCATTAAAAATATGACTGAGTTCAACCATAGATATTGTGTGTAAATAGAATATACTTTGTTGCACACCAAAATTATAACATAACTATTTACAATATTAGATCAGACTTGGAATATCATCGAATGGGCAATACTAGGTCCTTTATCTCTTATTAATTACTAGCAAACGCCTCGCGGTATCACCCGCGTAGTTCCTGTTTCCGTGGGAATACAGGGACACAAAGTAGCCTATGTCACCCGGGGATAGTGTTGCTTCCCAACGGTGAAAGAATGTATGAAATCGGTCCAGTAGTTTTTAAGTTTATTCGTTACATACAAAAATATAAATCTTTCCCCTTTATAATATAAGTAAAGATAATATAACCTTTAAAAAGCATTTTAAACCCTGCCGCAAAAAGAGGGGTGTTATAAGTTTCACGTGTGTTGCTGAGTCTGTCTGTGCTGAGTGTGTGTCTGTCTGTGGCATCATAGCGCCTAAACGGATGAACCGATTTTGATTTAGTTTTTTTAATTGAAAGGTGATTTTGTCAAGAGTGTTCTTAGCTATGTTTGAATAAAATCGGTTCAGCCGTTCAAAAGTTATGAGCGTTTCACTGTTTGAATCGGGGTGTTTTCGCAAGATTAATGTGTCGGGGTTTTTTTTTATATTTAATAGGCTTGCGTTTGACCACTATCTCACCTGATGGTAAGCGATGATGTGGTCGACGATGGAGCACGCTTGCCTAGAAGTAACCTATTCACTCTTGACTTAAAGACTCCCAGGTTGTAGCTATAGGTATCGGTATTTTACTTGTTATCCTTAAATAGTGTCGAGAGGTCACCTTTCTGTCTAAGCAATATAGATGTATAGACGAATGTACCAACCTAAATGAAGCAAATAAAGTATGTATGGTAGCGGGGTAAGTAGGATTGTAGCAGCAGGTGGCGTTATGTAATTTCTGCCTACCCCTATGGAAAAAAGGCGTGATACATAAAATGTAATATGCCTTAGAACGACTGTGACTTCATCTTTGGGCGCACGGTTGGCGCAGTGGTTGAGCTATTGACTGCTGCGCTGCGTGTCGCGGGTTCTATTACCGTACGTAAAATATATTTTTATGACCTACAGTTAGTTGTTCTGGCTGTTCTGTGGAGAATCGTTAAAAAAAAAAACTTTTTATGCCTAGCCTTTTTTACCTATGTTGTGGTTTACTTCCAGTCTATCAGCACTGAATACCAATAGATTCATGGAGCGGCTGCTTTTCTGTTTATCTACCACAACCTATTTACTAGGTAAAAAATTGTGATTGTAACACGAACGTTAGAACACTTTTTTTTTCAATATGAACTAAGTGATAAAAAATGTCATACGCTGTTATTTTCACCAATTTTTTTTTTTTTGTTGGGTTACTTCCGCTGGATAATATAACAAGGAAAGAAAGAAAAACTATTGAGTTCATATTTGTGAGTTCAAAATCAAGCGCGCGATTTTTCCCAATGACCATTGACAACGACAGTTGGGCCATGGAATAATCCAGGACTAAAGTTTAAACGTCAGATTTTGGCGTCAGCCTTTGTTATTGGCAGCACCATGATGGGTATAGAAAAGTTTTAGACCTTCAACATTTAAATCTGTGCACGCAGAACGGATCTTGTGTGGTTCCGGATTTGTTGCTTTCCTATTGGTTCCCTTGGGAGTAATAAAGAGTTATATCCAACGATATCCCTTTCTTCGGTTTTTCTTGTATACATGAAACGCTTCACGTTTTTAAAAACATTACCTTCCGTCTGGGGCAGTCGGGTATAAATAGTTGCTCAGACATTCGGTTTCGGGAAACGAAACCTCGTGGTGCGTGAAAGCTTTTCTGTTTCACAATAATATTTTTATGTCGGTATTTATTACCGAAATACTCGATTGTCCAATTTATTGAAATTAAGGCTTTTTGATATAACATATTTTATTATTTTCTTTTCAGGTAAGCAAGCAAACGTTGAACTGTAGTTACTAAATACAGGTATACGTTTTTGTTATTAAACTTTTAATCTTAATCAGAATAATTTTCTACTTTTGCAACAGTTAATAATTTCAACAAGTCCACAAACATATAAACTATTGAAATATTTCGATTAAAATCATGACAATTTCATCTACACTAAATCGCTACTTATTTGATTCCATATGTTCCAAATTCGCATTTTGATCGCAAACCAGTTAAAATTGAATGACCGAAAAAACATTTTGTACAAAATCTGGTTTCTGATTTGAAATCGATTTTATTGGTCAAAACAACAATTGAATCGAATACTATTTGAGTTTTTCCGATTGTATGTATGTAAATTACGATTGTGTAAAAGCACACGTGGTTGGAATGTGTGAGATATCAGGTTTTCGCAATCAGGTTATAAAGGTCGTTGGGTAGGGTAGAAGAGTGGTAGCGTTGGTGGATGAGGGTTGGGGTTTGGACGTAGTGATAAGCGGTATCCTGAAGGTGTAAAGGATTATTAGATTGTTATATGTTTTCAGGACTATTTAGATTACTACAGTTTTATATAAATTAGGCGCACGGTTGGCGCAGTGGTTGAGCGATTGACTGCTGCGCTGCGTGTCGCGGGTTCGAATCCCGCACGGAACAAATATTTGTATGGCCTACAGATAGTTGTTCCGGCTCTGGGTTTTTGTGTATGTGAGTTTATATGTTTGTAAACGCACCCGCGATACAGGAAGAAATTCCTAGTGTGGGGCAACGTTTTAAAAAAAGAGAAAGAGAAAAAAAAAAAAATTACCTTAGTATTACCAAGAAGATATCTAAAGAGATAAATTATTTTCTTCCTCTACTTGTAATATTATCCGGACGAAGTATCCCCATAAAAATAATAATAGGTAAAAAAAAAACAACAACGTAACGTAGTATCAAAATAACAACGTACTAATAATAATTTTTAAGATGTTTGTCTGTCCGTCTGTTTGTTCTGGGTAACCTCCGAAACGGCAAGACCGACTTTTTCCAAGGATTTTTGTATATGGAGTAACATAGGCACATTTTTCTCGGCAAAAATCACTGTTCCGGTGGGGAAATTTTACGAGTTTGACGCGGATCAGCAAGTCATACGCGAGCAGCAGCTACGTATACACATAAACCGGCCTCGGTTATGTGTACTGCACACCTGCCCAATAAAGGCACGATACACATATAAACATCTAGGTAACTAAAGAACAACCTATTATCGTACCCTTCTCAAACCTTTACCCAGTCGATTGAACTTCCCGTTAACCACAAAACCTATAGATAATCGTTCAAACCGTGGTTTGTCTGAAACAGCTTCGTTTGCAGTTCTGCGGTCAAACAAATCGAATAGTTTTTAAAATTCTTAGGTTCCTGGTATAATATGGTTTTGAGTCTATGGTTAGGATGTCGGCCGTTGTAAAAAGTATCAATGTTTATTGTATCGATATCCTTCATCAATATCGCTTTCAATATATTTATTGGCTATGCCTGGTGGGTTCAATATTTTTTACGAATATTAACTCGTGCTTTTCGAGCTAGGGCATTTTTTTTACGATTGGAGTGAAATTATTGTTTTTGATACGTTATCGGTACTTGGTTTGATATCGATATACTGACTGAAATGATTCCTCCGCTTAGAAAGTTTCCATGATACTTAAAATTGGGTACATCGAAGAGGTGTGGCGATAGCCTATGACTTCTATTCTAGATACATGCATACATTGCAATATTATATGTATATACATGCAAAGCATGCTATATAGCTAAGAAATATCGATTCATTGATATTGTTGCGACAAGCCCAGTCAATCTCCATTGTTCTTGTGGTTGGAATGAGACCATACTGCTTCGGGCCACGCTTACGAAAAACATCCTTAAGAGACGTTTATGAGTTTTCATTTGTATTGAAATCAAGCAAAACTGTTCATATTATAGGAGATTTTGCATTGAATTGTATGCTTGTCTATTACCATTTAACCCTAAAAATAGTCTCCGCTAAGATCGACTCAATTCAGTTTGAATTGAATGGATCTTAGCGGAGACTATTTCTTTGGATGATAATATTTAAGGAGAAAGCGTAATGTTCGATTTCTTTAGGGGATAGAAAACTGATATTCTGTTAGCGAATATTTTTACAGGCCAAAATGTATGATGATAATTATTAGCTTGAGCTACTGTAATTAAATTTTACAAAATAACATGTCAATGATGAAAAATAACAATTCCATAAATTTTGTAGTTTAGACAGCCGTTATCGCTGATTAAAGATCACTTTGTCTAGTACATTACGTCAACGCCAAAGCTAGGCTTTCGGGTTGATGAATGCCTCTTTAGTGCCCTTTTAGTACAAAACCGTAAAACAATATATTCTTACCAGGACTACGGTCAACCAAAATAGTAACCACAAAACAGATAAGTACTGAATTTGACTCTATACATCCAACGAAAACTGGCGCACGCACACATAGACGCGTAGGTATGACGATCTCAAACAAATGCCGGGCGCATGTAAGCTTGCACTCACTGTACTTGAAGCGTGTCTATATGTGCGTGCGTTTTCGTTAGTTGTGTGGAGCCGGCCTTCTGTGCCTATCTATTTTATGATGTAACTAAGCTTCCAATTTTGGAATGCGTGATGGTGAGTTGTAAAAGATGGGTATCAGTTTAATCGTTGATCAAAGCACCATTTTATGGTTTTCGTTGGTGAAAATTATGGTTTATTAGCACGGAAATATTTTAGGATGTTGCCGGTGACTTGGTGTTGATATGCGTGGCTTTTGTTCTTATCTATGGCGTTATGCAGAAGATGGAAATCCTGCGACCTTAAAAAAAAAAAAATGACATAGATTGATAGCATTTGTAGACCTAGTTATATAGGATTGGGGCCATAAAACAGGGTAATTCGATCTTGGTAGACGACAACAACGAAGACGACGGAATAATTTGCACTAATTTGGAATGATCAAGGTAAAGATCAGAATGGTGTCCGTCAGCAAGGAGAAATTCGATAGCAAAATACCCAGATTTCATTATGTCGCAAGTTGTGTAAAAGACTAAAAATTAAATTAATGGGTCTCGTTCGTTGTAATATTTAATACCTAAGTAGCAGCTTGCGGCTATCAAAATATTCCGCAAGATATTAATTGAGCAGCAGAAAGGAGTGCTTTGTTTTTATTATTCCTTTGTGTATGATTATAAAGCTGAACTGATGAATTTAAAAGATCCCTAGACGAAGCTTTCTTTACCACGTGTAAGATTATTACATTTAGACAAAATTATTTATATGGCAATCAATGTTCTACTACGTATTAGTAATACAGAGGGTATGCATAAACCCGTCTAGCGCGGTTTTGTTTAAAAAATGCACGCATTTGTCCCATGAGAAAACAAAAAAACAGCAGAAACTGCAGAACGCCACCTGCTACGTATCTAAGCTATCCTCAATGCTCCCTTAGGAACATTTGTGTTTAGGTGTTATTCACCAATTACGTCTTATACGCCTTAATATGCAATGATTAATTACTTAATTCCTATACTAAAAGTATCAATCAATCTGTCTTAATAATTCATATATTATGAATATCGCGTTGGTACAACGTGCGACGTCTAGTTTTTAACAGCAATGCTTACAAAATTAAGTTTTAAACCTACACCTCACATCCAATAATCTACAATCTTCTACCTTGGACCACATAGCGACCACAGGTAACAATCTGTGGTCGCTATGTGGTGTGGTGTGGGAATCTGGTAACATACCAGACTCTCTATGCCTACTAGTTTGGCGTTAGACTGTAACCTAGGCACTCTACACTTCAGGTACATACATGTAAAGCTAGCATATAATGTAGGCTTTTTCATAATCCTAGTGTTTTCGCAGAATATTTGAAGGCACGGTTTGACAGATAAATCTGCCGGTATGAATTGTGTGATGTCTGTTGGAATTGGAAATCCATGGCATTGATTTTAAAAAGTTAGTGTTTTTGTTACATAATTATTTTGTACGGTTTCTCGCAAAATAAAATTCACACACATACGTGGGACACTCAGAAAGTTTTGCGAAACTAAAAAAAATTGTTCTATACGTACATATATTTTTATTAAATCTTTTCAAAGTACTTTCCACCAGCCTCTATACAAAGATTCATGCGCCTAAACCAGTTTTCAAAACACTTTTTCCAGTCCGCCGCAGACACCTCGTTTACAGCCTGCTCGAACGCAGCCAGCGCATCTTCCGGCGACGAAAATTGTATCCCTTTGAGCTGATTTTTTATTTTTGGGAATAAAAAGAAGTCACACGGTGCTAGATCAGGGCTGTAAGGAGGGTGACCCAGGAGTTTGACTGGCGTGCTGTCCAGGAAGTCCCTCGTTTTGAGTGCGGTGTGCGCAGGTGCATTGTCGTGGTGGAGCAGTAGCCCGCGGAGCCCTGTGTTTGGTCGCTTGTTGCTTATAACAGAGAAAACTTCTGGCAAACATTTGGTAGTATACCATTCGGCATTAATGCTTCTTTGATCCCGTAAGGGAATTGATACCAAGTGGCCAGTCAAATTAAAAAAGCTAGCGATCAAAATCTTAACCCCGCTTCTAGATCGCTTCACTTTGGTAGGCGTTGGCTCATTTTGAAACACCCAAACAGTCGACTGGCGCTTGGTTTCTGGGTCGTATTGATAAATCCAGGACTCATCACCTGTAACGATGTCGTAAACACGCCGAGACGAGCCTGCTTCAAATTTGTTAAGCATATCACGGCACCATTCCACCCGGGCCTGCTTCTGAGCATCGGTGAGGTTGTGCGGCACCCAGCGTGATACTATCCTCCTCACGCGAAGATGGCTGTGTAGAATCTCGTGAACGCTTCCCGATCCAATCTTCAATATGTGTTGAATCTCCTGATATGTAATTCGCCTATTGTCTTGGATTAAATTTTTCACTGCTAGCACGTTTTCTTCGGTAACAGCCGTCAAAGGGCGACCGCTTCTTTCGTCATCCCCCAAAGTTGGTCGACCGCGCTTGAATTCGTTATACCAACGATACACGGTTGCCTTGGAAGGGCCTTCATCCATGAATGCCATTTGAAGTCTATCGTACGATTCATCCGGTTTCAGGCGACACTTGAAATCGTATAAAATCATAGCTCTAAAATGTTCCCGGCGCAGATCCATATTTCAGTGAGACACAATACTTTGAATTAACTCGCAAAAAATGTGGAGGGAAATTTTGAAATTGGAACTTACTTATTTTTACTTATAAATAATCATATTTTCGAAAAACATTATAACTGGCCAGTCTCCCATATATAAAAACTTTTTTTCGCAATACTTTCTGAGGGGCCTGGTACACTTTGCTAAAGTAAAGAATTTACGTCAGATTTACCTAACAGTTAATGTCATTTTAGAACAGAACATTACGACAGGTATAATTAAAGAGGCAAGTACCTAAAATTGCAAGTACTTTAAATTTCTACATCACTATAACCCCCATTCGTATGCGATTAGCAATTCCTTTTCCTCTTATTCTAGTAGCACTGTGCTAAGAATTAGGTGAGTCCCGGACAGAGTGGCGATCAGGGAGTTGCTTTGAGCGGCTGTTACTGGCTAGCTGATAGGATGAGCTCGTTACAGCTAGATTGAGGGTGTTGAAGCTGCCTGTTTAGGGGATAATGGGTGCGGAAGTGGTAGCTAGTGTTTTTAAATGGTGTTTTCAATGTGTCTATAAATGGCTTACATTTGCGATTCTCCTTTTGAGTTTTATTGATGTGGAACAAGTTCCAAAAGAATAGCGGTTTTTTTTTTAATGCACGCATTTATCACATGAGGTTTTGGCAGAAACTGCAGAACGTCACCTGCTACGTATCTACGCAATCCTCAAAGCTCCCTCAGGAACATTTGTTTTTAGGTGTTATTCACCAATACCGTCTTATATGCCTTAATGTGCAATGATTAATTACTTAATTCGTATACTAAATGTATCAATCAATCTGTCTTAATAATTCATATATTATGAATATCGCGTTAGTACAAAGTGCGACGTCTAGTTCTTAGCAGCAATGCTTCGTCTTCTTTAATCGGTCCGTCATTACTGAGGATCGTGGTCACTAGACCCCTTTAAGCGGACAATCTGCCGCCATCTATTCCGGTCCAAAGTTCCCATCACCACCTGCTGAAATTTGCTTGAGGACGTAGCTTCTTTCACTTGGTCAGACCATCGTGTTGGTGACCGGCCTCGTGCTCTTTTCCCTTGGGTATTGCCAACAATGACCAGTTTTTCTAAACTTCTATCTCCCCTTCGCATTAAGTGACCGAAATAGATCAAAATACGCTGTAGGCATACTGTAGACAATCTGGTCTTGATATCGAGTTGGGAAAGGATAGACACACATCACACATTTTGCGATGTTATGATGATGAGACACATTTGTGCGTTTGGCTGTCCATGGTATTCGGAGCATCCGCCTCCAGCACCACATTTCAAAAGCGTCTACCCTCTGAGTTTCCCTTGCTCGGATGGTCCACGTTTCAGCTCCATAGAGGAAAATGGGGAAAATGAATGCACTGGTCAAGTCAAAGCACCAGAGCTTTGAACATCATCGCCGAGTTGCCAGCTTATTGGTTTTTTATCGGCTACATTTCAGAGAGTTTCCGATGGAATTGCATGATCTAACTATTGGCGCTATCGGTAGATGGTGGACATCCCACCCATACGCTCAAAAGGTTTTCCGGACACTTTTATTATGCGTATAGCTAAGGAGTGGCATTCCCTGCCGGAGTCTGTGTTTCTTCATAGCTACAATCTAGGGGTATTTAAGTCAAGAGTGTATAGGTATTTTCTAGACAAGTGTGCTTCACCGCCGACCACATCATCGCTTACCATCAGGTGAGATAGTGGTCAAGCGCGAGCCTTAAGACAATAAAAAATAATAAAACTGGTATAAATAATAAAATTGGTGGACCTCTAGGGAATTTCGTGATTTAGCCGTTTATCCACTTTACTCTGTAGGATACGGAAGGGGCTGTAAAGTTTCTTGTTTGTGAGAGGAACTGGGCCTTCTTCATTGCTAGGCTAATTTAAAATGAAAAAGTTATTTTAAAGATTCATTTTATTTCATAAGAAATTAAAAAATTTGCTCGGGTGGAAACAGCTAGTATAAAACGAATATAAAACGACTTTAACACAAGTCGTAGCACTTTACCTCTACCCTGTAACAATCTCGAAGAACTTCATACTATTTTAATGAGATTATACAACCCAGGTTGAAACGGTCTTGATGTTTTTCTGGATTGCTTTAGGAGTATTTCTTTTCTCTTTTTGCTGTCCTCGCAAATATGATGAGACTGTTTTTCAGCTTTCATCATTATCATTTCAGCTGAAAGATGTCTACTACCACTTATTCAAAGGCTTCCCTCAACCGTCGCCACATCGATTGGACCCGTGCATGGGTCATCTGTCCACCTAGTGGGAGGCTTTCCAATGCATCGTCTTCCGGTACGCCGTCGACGGCTAGACCACCCGCACAGCCTTAGTCTAAGCTTCCCCCTACAAGATTACTTCCTCTTTCCCTTTAATTTCCTCCAAGCATCTGAACAGTAATCATTACAATTAAACCAAACTATTGAGACCGTGGCTCTAATTCTGTAAGTTCAGTTTAATAAGATAATTATGTCAGTTTGAGCCGGGTTCCAAATAGCAAGTTTCTTGCAAACTTGGCAGTATGAGTTGAAAATTATAGGGTCTTATGTTAAGCTTGATCTTTTTATGCTAGTTGTAATTCAAAGTAAAGGGTTGAAACATACAAGGATTATCTTGAAATAGCTTTAGGCCTGAAGTGATTTCCCATTGGTAACAATGACTAATGTCTCATTATATGAAGTATTCCATCCCCTATTATTCCCTTTAGAGATCTAGTGTCGAATATCTTTTCTGAGCACTATTCATTTCCGTTACAAAAGAACCAGAGCTTTCGACTATACTTTACCTATCAGTGAATTTAAGTAGTACATACCTATGGAAAAGAAGACTTGTTGTGCCGATCCCAAATAAATTCGGCTGAGGGCAAGAGAGTTTCTTAAAATGTTTGTAAGGCGAGAAAACATGATTCGTAGCACAGAGCTACGCCGTAGCATGATGCGTAGCAACACTGTCGTTATTCTGAACCACAGATTATTCTGAACTTAATATCAGCGTATGTAATTAAATAAACACTAAACCCTTACAATAAAAAAGTTACGCTGTCAATTGCTTCAATTTGCCAGTCCCTAAAATGTCCACCCGGCCAATTTGCAATTTTTAATGTCAGTCTCGGGGTGCTCAATTTTGTAAGAAATTTGTGCCAAAAAGGCGGATATTCTCGATAGATCTCGATTCAAGCCTATGGTTTCATAGACAAATATGAAAAAAATCACTCCGATAGTCTTCGGATCCGCCCGACATTGAAATATTTACTGTCAAAATCCAGTGCACTTGCAGTGCACGTCAAACTTGTTGTGATAAAAAAAAAATCTTTTTTTGTGTGGCTTCTGTTTTCTGCTGAAAAAAACATGGAACGTTAAGTGTTGAACTGTTTTTCGTATATTATATCGACTCACGGCTAGCACACTTAGCTAGGACAACCTGCAACTTCGAAAGGGGAGGTTACCACAATACTGGTCGGAGGGTCCTTTTCTAAGTAGGATGTCAAACTCCACAATATTTGTCTTACATCTATACTAGATGAAAATCCAATTTTCTTTATTTATCAAACTAGGTAAGTTCCAAATCAAAACTTTGCCCTAGGTAATAATTTATTAATAACTTTCGTAGCTGATTGCGATCACCAGCCTACATCCGTCAGTTAATGTAAATCTTGTAATTGAGTTAAAATTTATGAGGCCATCAAGTTCCAAGCTAGACTATAAGTAACAGTTCATTTACACGAAGAGATTTAATCGCCAAGACTACAAGAGGGAGATTAAAAAGCCGAAGGCAAATAAAATTTTCACAGAAAGTGTAAGTATCGCCTCCAATACTAACACGTATGTTATAAATTTAACTAGTTACTGATAACAGTTCCTAGACTCATTTTCTGCAGTGATCATGATGACTTAACAGTTCAAAAAGAAACAGCGATATGATGGATAACGGACCGACATACCCAAAAAGAAGATCGTGTTAAAATCAGACAAAAATATCCAAAATACAAATGTGTTTTGGATAAGTCTCGATGAATTAAGGTTAATACATGATTGCGATACTTGCGTGGCGATTATTGCCTATCAGACTCGCTGAGACTGGGTAATGTCACGCAAGAAAATCGTCTTATGTAAAAGTGACTTTAAGCTGAGCCTCTGAGATTTGTTAGGTATTCTAACAAGACTATCTGCTCTGCTTCTGAGAATCGTATTCAGGCTAATATTTTCCTAACCGGTTCTCCAGGTCTGACTGAAACGTTTCAGATCATAACATAGTTTGGAGCATGTTTGGTCGGAGCCTAGACTTCATCAAACGAGTTCTCTCAAGCTTGAAGTTGATATTGAGAGAGCCTCGAACAAGTATGTGATCGCTGCCGGTATTAAACCTGTTGATCACTGAGACATCCCTGAATTTATGCTTTTTATCTGTTATGATGAAGTCTATCTCATTTTTGGTCCTAGTGTCGGGGCTTTGACACGTCCACTTCCTTTGGGGCTGTTTCTTAAAAATGGAATTCATTACGAAAAGCCCCTCCTTCTCTAGGAAGTTGACAATCATTTGCCCCTATGATTTCTGCTGCCAAACCCGTAGGAACCTACTACCGATTCGCTGCAATTCTGTACGCCCACTTTAGCGTTAAAATACCCCATGACAACGCTGTAGTGGGTCTTAGTGGTGGAGTGCAAGGCCTCGTAAATGTCCTCTAAAATTTCCTCCATTTCGTCGTCCGAGTGTGCCGAGGTCGGTGAGTAGACTTGCACAACCTTGAGGCTGTACCTCTCGGTTAGCTTCACTATGAGGTACGCTACCCTGTTCGACACACTGAAGACTTCCACAACGTGGCCAGCAAATAGATTTGTTAAGCAGGAACCTGACACCGCCTTGGGATAGCTGGTCTCCCTCTCGGAAATACATAAGGTGGCCCGATTCAAGAGTTATTGTGTCCTCCCCCTCTCTTTGGACTTCACTCAACCCCAGAATGTGCCACCTTATATTCTCGAGCTCCTGTTCAAGCTGCACGAGGTGTTCGTCGAGCCGTAACGTGCGTCCGTTGTACGTAGCCAAGGTCAGTTGGGTTTTTTGAATTTGGCGGCCGTAGTCCGTAAGCCGGAGATTCTTCGCACTCCCGAGTACCCTGCCGCTACCGTAACCGCCGCCATAATCAGCAATAACAGCAGGGCGGCCGGGAACTGGGGGCCCGTGGTTTCTTTTGACTTGCCATTGGAGGGTTTGCCCATAATCGCCACGCTGGGTATGCGGGTTGGCGATCGCTGATCGCAGTTTAATAACCTTTTCTAACAGATAACTTAGGACTCAAATAAAACTCCTCTGGCATAAACCTCCATGTAGCAGAAAGCAGTGATAGCTTTCTGTCTGAGGGACGTGTCACGTCAGTCACGCGTCAGAGATTGGCGCTTGTGACCACTTGAATATATGGCATGACATTCAAGGTCTCTCTGAATTACAATTCAAGAGTCGAATGAACATTTTTTAAGGTTCTGCATCTCCGAAAAATTTGCCCAACTTTTGTTTTTCTAGATAGTTTTGGTTTACTAAAAATAACTCAAAAACGGCTGCCGTCTTTAAAGACAATATCTTCAGGTCGATCAGAGGCATCGCAACGTGACTGATGTTATGTGTCGATATCTACCGGCCGTAACAAAGTATGTGTTATATAAAGAAGGAAGGAATGATCGTGTGTGAAGGTAATGGTGAAGAGAAAGATATTTTTCTTTATATGAAATAGATTGAGGGCTGAACTTAGTGAAGATTTCGACAAATTTAGGGTATCGTGTCCGGTTTGGGTTTGAAGTTTATTATAAGTCGGGCCTGTTACGACTGGGGCACCACTGCTGTCAAAAAACATAGATAGACCATAACCAAACCATATATAAAGAATCCGCAGGAAAAGATATGTTGTATATCCTGCAGGAACCACTCGTTGGTCCGGGATAAACATTAGCCTATGACACTCTGCTATACTGCCTACCAGGTAAAAATTAATACAGTTAGTTCAGTACCTAATTCTAGAGTATTTTTTCCCAATATATACCTACAAAATAATCTTTGTATAATACTAGTTTAAAAAAGTATTTTTTTTTCTTGAAACTGCCAAACACATTTAGTTACACTCAAATCTTTCTACTGGGCTACGAACCATTTACAAAACACACTGTATTTCGTTTGAGTTATCAAAACCTTGTTACTTTTCCTCAATTTTGTCAAACATGATCCTCATTAGTGTTTCGCTTGTTATGTTTGTTCATGTTAAAATTTCATGTTTACGGTTAAACCACCTTTGCCTATTTTTAACCCCCGCCGGAAAAAGAGGGGTTTTATAAGTTTCACGTGTGTTGCTGTGTATCTGTGTGTCTGTGGCTACATATTGACCAAACGGCAGAACCGATTTTGATTTAGTTTTATTATTTAAAACGTGACTTAATCGAGAGTGATCTTAGCTATGTTTGAATATAATCGGTTCAGCCGTTCAAAAGTTATGGGTGTTTTTCTGTTTGAATCGGAGTGTTTTCGCAAGATATCGTGTCATAATTAAGTGTTCAATAGATTGCCGATCGAAGCGTATCTACTATGTACTATGTAGCATGAATTAAAAATGTTTCGGGGGTTTTTTAAATTTTGAAATTTTACTTGTTAACATTAAAATTTTCTTGTAAACAGACAGGATAAACTACAGACTGAATAGTTTCTAAGTCGGATTTTTTCTGATTCTGTATAAAGAGCATTGAGGTAATAATGTACTACGCACATAAAGAGCGAGATTTTTGTGGCCGTTCGAAAAATACAATTTAAATACCTAAGCAGAAACAATCGAACCTCATACATACAAAAAAAATCATTAACTACCTCGTAAAAACTCGAAAACCTGCTAAAATATTCAATAAGGCGCTATTTATGCAAGAGGGCATGGTTTCTTTAGTATTCTTCGAGTCTTTTTAATAATTAATTAAATCGAATATAAAGCGGGCAATATTAGATTTCGTTGCTGCATCGGTTTTTTTGCAACCTTCGCGCATAGTGATGTCACCTTGTTGGATCAATTTAGACAACTAAACGTATGATAGAGTAAAAGTACATATAATTGTATTACGTTACCACTGCTGGGACATTGAGGAGGCCTGCGTTCCTTTCTGTGACATGGAGTGCTTGTGGAAGTGAGAAAATGAAATAATATTTAATAAAATCATTTTGTGACCTCTACAACCCAATAACTGGATAATCTCTTAAGCAAGACTGGTGTAATCACCAGTACACCAGTCTTTGCAGGTGCAGATTTTCTGGCTTTTGACTACTCGTAACGTTTGCCAAAGTTCTACAAATATTGTATCTGAAAATCGTCACGGTATATAAATATCGTTAATCCCTACTAATTTGTCAACGCTCACAGTTTAAGTTAAATCAATTAAGGGTAATATTTAATGCATGCTAGTTCGGAAGTTAGCGTGTGATAGCTCATTTGGCGAGGCCGTCCAATTTAAATGAAATCTTATAGATATCAATATTCTGAGTACCTATACCTACTAGTGGTTATGAAGTATTATTTAAGTAGTTAGATAATGTGTAATTTGACTTGATCTTCTGGCTAAAGATGACCTTATTATGGACCAGAAAGTTCTCACCTTTCTCATTTTCATCGGAATGTACTAAAAAGTATCGAAGAATAAATTCAAAAGGAAAGTTAACTTCAAATATGTGATACAATCACTATTATTATCTTTTTAAGCAGGCTGTAATGGGTCACACGTTCAAAGTTACATCACGCCTGTATTCCTCGAAGGGTTAGGCAGAGGTTTACTACCTACCATAAGGCCTCATTCTCTGGGGAGATAAAAAATAATGAAAATCAAAGTATGCCCGTAATTGTGTTTCGCTCAATTATCCTGCTGGTTTGAATGTTGGAGGTGTTACAGACACAGGAATGTTTCGGTTTATTTAAGGTGGAACAATTTTCCCCCTATCTTATTAGCGCCCAATATTGCTCGATTTGATAAGAAAAGATACATCGAAGCAACTAGCAATTCAGATATTCAGTAACTACTAAATTTACTGTTAATTGCCTTATTAAAAGTATTCTAAGCAAGTAATCTTATTAAAATCTTACATAAAAGGTACTAATTTCTTCAATCTATTCTAGGCTTCAAAAATACTTTTAGTACAATTTCCCTAACACCCAACTGTCAGAAGATTAAGTTTTTCCTCTTCAGTAAATTAGATGTACCGCCAAATTGAATGAATGTTTTAAAAGTTAACATAAATCTTTTGAGGGTTGTTTCCAGAGGGCTATAAAGTGAAGCAGGACTTTTAAAGGGTTATAAAAAAGATTGATGGAAAACTCGGGAATAGTTTTATTAGCATTTTTATGGCGTCCACTTTAGGACTGTTGAATCTGGTCGGGTAAATTAAAAGTAACTGTGAAGTGTCAAGTTTGATCCTTGATTCGATAACCAGCGGGGTTAAATTGCTTGAACAAACAAATTCACACAGTCCTAGTCGATCGAAATCTCTTTCATTTTGTCAATCCAACAGTAGGTATCAAGCAACTGAAGGAACATGGGTGGGTTTTAGTCAGTAACAGAGAAGTCTTTTGGATTGGATGATTTCCCACACCAAAAACAAAACCCTATAAATTACGTGTTTCACGTTGTCGAGCAGACATATTTTTAAACAAATATGCAGCAATGTATTGACAATTTGTGATTTAGTATGTCACGTAATTAGCAGTAACGGAAAACGAAAAAAAAACGATGCATGAAGTGTGTAAGGATGGCAATGATTAGAATGTGGGTGAATGCAGAGATGACAACTTCTAAAGAAGTTTCGAAGAAGTGGACTAGGTTTGAAGCAATTGACTTTCCAACGTGCCTCGGTACACATAAAGTAGGTACAAGTCTTAGGCAATTCACAGGTCACACTGAGGAAAAATCTAAGTAGGTAAATTGCTAACGACCAGTCTATCTGTCTATCAGTGGCTAAGCAATTGTAGTGAATTTTGTCCCCGTCTTGGACAACATATTTAGCTAGTTTATTAACAGTTCTTCCAGATAAGTGTGTATGTTAATAGAGGTGGAATTAAACAATAAATCAAATGAAAATGGTACCCAGTACAGTATGTTTTACATGATATTTTCCATAACATTAGGGAAAATTTCCCAACCAACAAATTAATAAATCAACATCCAGACCCGTACCATTCGATAATAACATAACGAGCTAACTTGCAGTACTTTGGAGTGATCGCTTTTTTTTTTTTAATTTGTTTTAGGTTCGCTCGAACAAATTCTAATATTAATTACGTTTATACGATGATGACGTCACCGTTATACGTTATCGTGATAACAAATTTTCCTAATGCTGAACGATTCGTATCTCGTTAAATATGCTTTATGTTCGATTCAGGCGTATTTTAATAGGAACTTGAATATTTGAGACTTGATTTATTGAAGTTTTCAGTTTTATCCTTTGAAATTGGATGGGGGAGAAACCGTGAATCCATGGATAGTTCTTTATTTTTAAAATCAAGGTAATGCTTTTGTAATCTACTATGTTCCAAAGAAAATGTGGGTGGGTTGATACTAAAGAAACGGGGGTTACTGATATTGTAAAGTTGGGCGGAAGAGAATAGAAGATAAAATGTACTGTGCCGACCCAAAGTAACATGGGACAAGGTTTGAAAAGTGATGATAAATATCTAGGCAGTACGGTATAAGGAATGTCAAATCTGTACGTTATTAAAACTTGATAGGTGAAAGAACCTTCCTGAAAGGCTTAAGAAATCATAATGTTTTGATCAAAGATAGAATCACTGTAAGAAAATGTTGTAAAAAGTATTACCTAGAATTATTTCTACTCAGTCATATGCAACTGTGCAAAATATTATCTACGTTTAGAGGTTTTTGAACTTGTTACTTTTGGTTTGACGTTTCCCTAGCAAAACTAAAATCCAGTTATTATGAGAACTACTTAGAGTGCAGAAAGCGGGTATGTAATGTGTCTAGGGAAACCATCACAAATGTCGGTTTATTTATTCTGAACTCAGAAATAATTTCCATAAATTTTTCGGAAGACTTCGTAATTGGAATTTTTATTAAAGTAGCAGCAGTGAACGTGCTGGTTGCAACTTTTTGTGATAGAAATGGTTGCTCATTCAAATAGTTCATTATACTAATAGTGTATTTTTTGTTTACAGGTACATATCCTCCATGGTGCAATTAAAACTGACAATTTTCGTCAGTTTCCATATCTCATTCAGATTGCGGTCGCTATCTAGATTGTTTGGGAGTGAAATTGGTTTTCTTTGAAAGAGAGATTTGGTGATGATGAAAAGTGACTTAATAGATTACGAGACTATCGTCAAGTGAAATGTGGACTTTTGATAGTGAATTTAGAACAAATTGTAAAATATTAATAATTAAAAATATTTTATTAAATGTTGATTACGTTGATGTTGATTGTTGTTGTTGGTTTGATTGGTATGGTAAAAAATAAATATTGGTATATAAGATACATCTGATTAGGCTGGAAACCAACCCAAATATAATTATGTAGTTGGAAAAAGGCTGGTCAGATTTTTGCTTAACATACCTCATTTAATGTCATACACTAAATACTAACCAAAAGAAAAACTTTGATAGTATGGTATAAAATATACTCTCAACTGCCTGATCCTCAACGTCAAGAGAAGTCATTGCGACCTTAAAGTTTTAGTCTGTTAAAATGTGGCCATAAAAATCAATGCCAGTTCTAATACCAGGCTTGCATAGTGTCTGACTAATGTCATTCCTAATGACCCACCCAATAATGTTTACAACATCACTTCCAAGATTTTAATCACGCATAAGTAACCTCCGGCTGGCACAGTTCTGCTGGTGCCAAAGAAAACCTTGGCCAAACAGATAAATATCTAGAGTGCATATTTAATGGGATGTTTTCGACAAAGAAATAAAGACCAAGACGTCCCATTTTAGACTTAATGTGGTGATTATCAATGTATTTATTTACTGTTAAGTTACTTTTCATTATTGCTATCGGTCTGAACTATCCTGCTAAACAAAGACATGTGTGTTGGTGTCGTGAGATTTAGATCTAACTAGCTTCAGCCAGCGTCTTTGTCCGCGTGCGTTTGTGTTCTAAACATCCAAATCTGTTGGCATTCTGTTGGTTTTCACTACGTCGGCCCTCCATTTTAGGAATGTGACGTCATGATTAATTGATAGGTTGATTGAATAAAATACTAACTTCAAATATGGAAAATAAAAAGCCTTTACGATAAGCCTTACTTATACCGACACATTTATCCGCAAAAGAAAATAATAACAACATACTGCGATCACCATTCTGTCTTACTTTTTATCTAGGACAACATACCTAATTGTTCAGTTGGTTACACACCTAAGATGGGGTAACTACTCCTGTTTAAAACCGGTTACCCAAAACACCTCAAAACTCCAAACAAAGAAACAAAACTCCGTAATGGAATAAACATTTCACTACAACTGTCTCCAACGTAACTTAGAATTCGCCAAAGAAAAAGGACGACGTTAATGAGTACATTAGCAATGGCGGCGCCATTAAAAAACTCTGAAAATCACTTATAGTTTCCATACTATTTCCATCGAGTCTCAAAGTTTCGAGACCGAATTAGTAGTAGGAGGGGTAAAGATTTGTTCAGACAGGGACACATTTGTGTCCCTGTCTGCCTGTGCTGACATGCCTCTTGCATCTTGCTACTTTTATTCTGTATCGGTGTTTGCGTAAAGTTAGAGTAATTGTTTAAATGTTCTGAGAGGATAGAAAATGGAGGAAATAATATTATGTACGTGTTTTTAATGGGAACTTAATGTTCAATGTTTACGTTTGGATTTTAATTTTGTTCATCTTCGAATGCATAAAGACAGTTTTGTGTTTAGAATGTGTTTATAAACACAGGATATAGGTCTTATTCTGTTAAATATGATTGAAAAATGACATAGCCTTTTGGTATACCTAAAAAAATATTTTGGACGATTCTAAGTTCGTTATGTTAACCATAAGGATTTTATACTGCTTAATAGATCATAAAAGAAACGGAAGGAAATAAAAATCCGTGATCTTTTCTGAAAGCGGAACAGTCTTATGCATATTTCATACTATAAAAGGGCATTAAAAGCATTTCTAATAATGGAATATTAGAAATGCTTTTACCGTTTTATAGTTTAGGAGGCACCTCATGTCTTCCATATTTCTGTTTCGTATCTCTGTAACAAATATCTGAATTGTATTTCTTTATTTCTCATAGAAACACAATCTATGTATCCTCCAAAGTAACTCGATAACTCTTTCATGAACAATAACTACACTAACTCCATACATAACCACGTTTTTCCGTCACTACTATGAGCATTTAACCCGACTTAAATAAACGTCACGACGCCCCATATTCCGATGCGTCACTCCCGCGTCCCGATACGATCCATTACTCATACATAGGCGACATATGTGTCGCCGTCTGAACAAACCCTTACAAATGGCCAACATTATTCCAGTGTTAGATAAGTACTTTACTGTTGTAACTAGGCGAACGTCCTCTGTGAGGCGATTCCTGAATTCATGCGTACTGTACCGTGAGTCGCAGTCGTCGCTTATTCAGCAACTAGACACCTACGTTTAAGTAGTTCTCTTTTTTTAAAAAAAACACTGTCGATTAGTCTAGGTTGTATGAGAAAGCGAGGATACTGAAACAGTATTAGTCCTGCCGAATAATTGACAAATCTAGACAAAGACGCAACTACCAATTTTCTTTTTGCCATAAAATCGATGCTCAACCTATGTTGAGCAATTTCAAATACTCGAACCCCCTACTAAACAGTTTAAAGACCTCTCTATTCCCAAATCAGAGCATTATCTTTCCCTTGCCGCAAATAAGGGAAGAATCCTGAGAGCACTTACGAAAAGGATCCCAGACATCTTCAAGTCGGATCGTAACAAAATGAAATCCGTTAATGCCAGCTTATCGAGACCAAATGTTCATGCCATCGATCATCGTGGTTATAAGGCGGCTTCAGATTGTACGTGATATTGCGGACGGATGAAGACCGTACTATTTCACCGCACTACGAGAAGAGTGTAGTTTGTCTGTTGGACCAACTGTATCCCACAATGAACAATATTTCTGTAGGGCTAGAAATTCATTTAGTGATAAATCATGGCAAGCTAGGAACGGTCAACACAACCTGGCAGGCATCAGTCCTGCACGTGATCGGCTTCGAATCTTAAGATCTACGCAGACTGGGACGCACCAGTGGCTGTAAAAATAAGTGCTTAAGCATCACAAATTAAAATAAACTCTTATGTCCTTAATTGATTCCAGTAATAGGTATGGCAAAAACACTATGGTAAATAATTTACTCTTTAAGCTGTCATGATTTATGAAAAATTGGGCAACACAATGATGCTATTCAAATCAATGAAGCCGCTAACGAATGGATGGAAAGAACTGGTGGAGTTACTTAAAAAACGTATCTGTTATCGCTGCTCGCTGTCACTGAAACCTCTGCTCATCCCGTAAAACACCTTTTCATCTCACACAAGCTACTTTGATACCTCTGGCAAAATTGTGTTTTCAGAACATACTCCCAAGTTTGTGGCGATTCTGAAAAGATTAGAAGGATTTAGAAATTTTGAAGGCTGCCGAAATATGTATGAGCTTAAAGCTATATCTTTCAAATCAAACCTTGAACAGTCTTCTAATAACCGCTGTGGTAGATAGAATGAAGACCTCACATAAGGGGGTCCGATGACCTGGTGATTGCCCCTGGAGTCCGCCTGAGAAGCACAAAATCGATAGATTTGGTGACGCTATGTCCGGTTGTGGACATCTTTGTATGGCGCCAGTTTAAGTAATCTGAGTGGTTATACTTATTCGAATCAAGCCACCAGAATTCCTCTAAGAGAAAAGAAGGTTGTGCCTACTCTTTTGGAATTTGTTATTATTTTCTGTATTTGGAATTGGAATAACAAAACAGTGCAAGATATTAATTATGTTTATTTTTCTGTTTTAGGCAAACTGATACACATTTTTGAGCCTCAAACATTCAGTGAGTCAATTTCTGTTATTTTAACTGTGAACAAAAAAATCGATTCCAGTTTCAAAATATTTTGAAAACTTCACCCCTCTATAACAAAATAGCGTGACAATACAAAAAAAACTCGTCGTTTTTATATCGTGGTCGCAAATCGAATTGTTTGTCAGTATTTCAGCTGCATACGCAATATCTATGCTGAATGAGTTGTGGTGACTAATTGCGTTTTGTCGGCGGTGCGAGGAATAGCGATGGATTACCAAATGTTATTTCGATAATCCAATAAATCTAGTTTATTTGGTATTTCTTGGGATTGGAAATTTGGTGTTTTATCGATTAGATACGACTCGTCAAAAATTCAATCTGCTTCAAGAAAGCGATATTCGATCAGAGATTACGAAAAGTTCTAAATATTATAGGCTTTTTTAACTTTTCGGCAAAAGTTGTCACGGACGCTGAAAAAAAATGCTTTAGAGCCTCTGGCCCTAAATTTGTTTTGTGTTATCTTAAAACAAGTCTTTAATTACTTCAGTATTTTTTTTAGCAAACCGTTTCCTTAGAGGAAAATCATCATAATCGGTTACATAGATTAGCAGTTATAAAGAGATTGATATTATAATCTTTTTTATTTATTTCTCCATAAATGCATTACATTATTTTGATTTAAAATTGCGTAAGCTAGTGCTCCAGAGTGAAAAACCCTGACTTCTAAACTAGGTTTATGTACCTGTATCGTAGAAGCCAGTGTCCCTTCAGAGTGATATGCTTACAAAAAAATAGGACACACTTTATACACAATAATCCATTAGGGCAAGTTCAAGAGAAACAAAATAATAATAAAAAAACTAATAATAAAATGTACATACTGTAATTAAGAGTATATTTGTTGTAATCAAATAGCTTAATCAGGCAATAAGATAAGAAGTCTAGCCTTTCTACTTGACGAAGCCGTTCAATTTCTGCCTACCAAAATGGTTGTTTATGTTCTCACACAAAAAATATAAAAATTACAAGCCAGTTAGATAAAATGCTAAAAATAAAGGGACCAGCGCAGACGCCTTTCTATCATACCTCTTTGTTTTCTATCCCTGCCTTGACAATAAGTCATCTTTTAGAATTCGGAACAGACAGAGCATACTCAAATAACTTGAGAATTTTGCCTAGACTGAAGAGTTGGCTAGCTGTACCTACCTACCTAGGAACAATCGATCCAGGAACTGAATGGGGCAAAATAGTGGACTCTTTTGAGCCGGTCCGTGAAAATAATTCGGTAAATATGACACTCAGGTACACATAAATATGAACTCCCCAAATAGGTAGGTAACATAAGGTAGGTTCAGATCCATTTTATGTACCCATTCGGGGAGTTCTGCAATATTGGGCCTATTCCGCTTATTAATCTTAACCGGTTAAAATCTGGGGATATTATTAAAAAAATAAGATCACACTAATATTATAAAGGCGAAATGTTGTAAGTGTGTTTCCGTTTGTTACTTCTTGACGCTCAAATGGCTGGATGGATCTGGATGAAATTTGGTCAGATTTCACAAATTATACTTTTTATCCCATTTCAAATTTAATTTTCGGAATTCACACGGGCGAAGCCGCTGGCAGAAGATCGTAATGCCCATTTTCCAGCGTGTTATTGCAGCCTTCAACATTGAAAAGTGTGCGAGTGCAGCGCTGTGCAATTTTTTTTCATCTGAACATAAATCACGCTAGCGGCTGAATGGAGAAAACCACTATTTTGCAGGCAATATATGGTTTTTCTGACACGATAGTGAATTCCTGATGGGATTCTTTAATTGTTTTTCGTGTTACACATAATTTGACTATGCTTAAGATTTATGTCACGAATCATGATAAAGGGGGATCTGAAATAAGTTTTTCTCGATCATACTGTGTGAGTAAAGCTTCTTACGATTTGGAATGACGTTTTTTTAAGGATAGATAGAATGTTCTGTACATGAAGGATTGAGGGAGATAAGACATTGTATTTTAACCACTACATTGCCTTAAACGTGGGTCCAGGTGTGAAACAATGGCTTTTCAATTGTTTCGGTAATTACGGCACACAGCCTTGTGGTGCAGAACAAAAATTAACCATGGCAAACAAATTACAGTCTAAAATCGTCAATACGCACTGTAGTATCTATAAACCCCACTGCGTCGACGGGCTGTCATTGCTCAATTGCTATGTACATCAATGATTGCCCGTCTCGAGTTTCAGCTTAGCTTGTCAATCCCATCTTTTTGGGCTTTTTGAAAATCATTTCCTCTAATAGAATATCACTTTGTCTCTAGCCTCTGAATATTCCCAAGTATCGTTAATTCAACCTTTTTACTTATTTTTCTTGCTGAAAACAGGGCAAAAGAGGGCCCTTTCTCTCCAGTACTGCGTCCAAATTTTAGTACTTTTTCAAGGGTCATTTTGACCCCGATATAATTTCAGGTACCCTTGAGTGTCAACCTATATGTCTAACTAGCTGTTCCCCGCGGCTTCGCTCCCGTGGGCCACCCCACAGGACCCGTTTTCGGGATAAAAAAATAGCCTATGTCACTCAGGAATAATGTGGCTTTCTATTGGTGAAACAATTTTTATAATCGGTCCAGTAGTTTCGAAGCCTATTCGGTACAAACAAACAAACAAAAATATCTTTCCTCTTTATAATATTGGTATAAATAAGGTTTTTGTCAATATTGCTCGAGGGTTTAAAAAATAATAAGGTGGATCTCTTGAATGGGCAATGGACATTCTTTTACTATGAATTATCTGTTATAGGTAATTTATGTTTGACATAATTATGTAAGTGTTTACTTAGGTCAAACATGATACTTCAACCTGTTGATATGTTTACCTTCTTATGGATGGTATAAAAAATGATGATCGCAAGTTTAGTTAGTTTTAGTTTTGAACTGTAATAGGTACGTCGTGTTGCTGAATCAGGCTTCGTCTATCTAAACTAATAATATAAATAGGTGAAATTGATGTACAGTAATGCAACTAAGTTGCACAAACGCTGCAAAAGCCTTGCTCTCAATTCTAGAATTAATACTTAATGCAGAAATGCCTGAACAAACCCTAAATCAGATTATGCAGGAACGAGAATTCTAATAAAGCAAGCTTCTCCGGCGTTCCGCTTCGTTAATTAAGTACAAATACATTGTAAAGTACAAAGTACTTTGTATAACTAGCATTTCACACTAATAACTGTATTTGAATGCTTTCCAAATACTAATTCGATAAGCTATTTTAAGCGATAAGCTAATTTGTTTTGGAAGATCTTTTGTTTATTTGACACACACATGTAAAATGGTCTAACAATGACTTATGTTGTCAACCTGTAAATGAACAACAATTAACATGGATAATATTGAATGTGAAAAATATCGCGAGTAAAGTTTTGGGTCAGAATGCGGAGGGAAGAGCAAAGAAATGATGGATGGACTAATTCAGAGATGTTTTGACTAGAAATGAAGTGACTGCTGAGATGACAACTATAGAGAAGTATATTAAGTATATTGAAGTATATAAGTGAAGTGTATAATTTGGCGATTTTAACATTGACTTGCTGAACGCAGACCGAGCAACTCGTGACTACAGGAACACACTGAAAGAAAGTAACTTCAAAATTTTAAACAAAATAGATCGTAAATATTGTACCCGAGAAACTACCTCAACCAAAACTATACTAGATCATGTCTCGTCCAACCTGCAAGAAAATAACTTTCATATCGTCATTATTGAATCTGCGATGTCCGACCATAAGCAAATATTTTTAGAAATCAAACAGTATACCCCGGCCCCCCTTGTGAAAGTGGAATATATGGCATTGGATTACCCAAAACTGTGCAGGTATTTTGAAGACATTATAAAAAATGCAAACGATGAAGAACCCATATATGAGAGATTGGCTAACAAACTACAATCCTGTTTATCTAAGAGTAAAATTTCTAAAATCAAAGTTTTGAACCTTCCACGACAAGATTGGATAAAAAAAGAAATTATACATGATATTAACAATCGAAACTTATTATGGCAAAAATATAAATCAAACACATCAGACACGACAATAAAAACGGAATTTGAGAAGACAAAAGCTAGAGTAGCGTACAACATACAAAAAACGAAAAATACATATTATTATAAATGTTTTAAGGACAGTATCACAAAACCCCGGAAAATGTGGAAATTAATAAACGATCTTTCCAAAAATAAAATTAGAGAAAGGACTGGACCAGAAAAACTCGAGACTGACAATGGTACTATAACAGATCAAAAGGAAATATGTGAAACTTTCAACGCTTATTTTTCAACTATTGGGTCATCACTAGCAAATCTCATCACTGATAAATTAAACGGAAACCTAACTCAAGAACCTGCAACAAGTGATTCAACGGAACTAAATTGTTTATTACCAGCAACCACGGATGAAGTTATAAAAATAATTGACGATTTAGACCCAAATACTAGTTCTGGCATTGATGGTATAAGTACAAAAACTTTAAAATGTGTAAAAAAATTAATGGCTAATGAACTTACAGCATGTTTGAATCTTTGTTTGGATCGAGGTATTTTTCCCGATGAGTTAAAAATTGCTAAAGTTATCCCTATTTACAAATCTGGAAGTAAGTCCGATCCTTGTAACTACAGTCCTATATCCGTCCTTCCTGTAATCTCAAAAATTTTCGAGAAAATACTTTATAACCGCTTGGAATCATTTCTTAAATCAAAAAACTTTTTATATCTAAAACAATACGGATTTCGACCTCACTCGAATACTCTCTCGGCAACTATTGATCTTATAACTAAAATAAAAAACAAAATCGATCAAAAGCAAACAGCTTTAGGTATTTTCATCGACCTCAAAAAAGCTTTTGATACAATTAGTCCCGATCTGTTATTACAAAAACTATCCCACGTGGGTATCACAGGTAAAGCACTACTGATTTTTAAGTCATACCTGCAAAATCGTAAGCAAATTGTCAAAATAGGTCACTATAGAAGTAACTCACATTCTGTCACTTTCGGTGTACCTCAAGGATCAATTTTGGGACCACTGTTGTTCCTAATTTATATTAATAACATATCCCAGATTGGCCTCAAAGGAGACATCTCGCTTTACGCAGATGATACAAGTCTTTTCTACTTTGGCAATTCTATCGAAGCTATGATACCTTATATCCAAAACGATTTAAATACACTTAATGATTGGTTCCAATCTAACCTCCTAACCATTAATACTACAAAAACAAATTATGTTGTGATTGCCCCCAAAAATAAGAAAATAAGCGATAATATACAACTAAAAATAAATGATCAATTAATCAAAAGGAAAACTAAAGAGAAATATTTAGGTTTAATTTTGGATAACTACCTGAGTTGGAAGCCTCACATAGAGAAAATCAGATGTAAACTTTTGTCACTTACAGGAGCTCTTCACAATATAAACAAATGTCTACCTCAGAAAGTTCGATACATAATTTATAATTCTTTAGTTAAACCACATATAGACTACCTAATAGAAATCTGGGGGACTGCAGCTAAGTCTAATCTAGAAATATTACAAACAGCACAAAATAGATTAATCAAAATATTATTTAATTACAAATTTCGAACGTCAACTCAGAAAATATATGAAGATACAAAAATAATGAACATTTCCCAAACATATATGTACTATACATGTATATTAATACGCAAAATATTACATAGAGATATTCACACAACACTAAGTTTCACAAAAAAACATCAAGTCCAAAAAATTAAACTACGCAACTCCAATTACTTAGTAACACGTCCTCCCAGAACAGTTAATTACGGAAAAAGAAATATTGAATTTGAAGGTGTTAACATGTACAATAAAATACCCACAGAAATAAAGGAAGCGAAAAGTATGCCTTCTTTTAAAAAAAAACTTAAATCATATATAATGAGTTAATAACAAAAATAAAATAAAACATAAAAAAGATCACTATTAGTCAGTACGCCATGTATGCCACATCTAGTATTACATCCACTTTTACTTTGGATCCGTGTTTGCTCGGTTGGTGGTTGATATTTACTTATTTTTTTGTATCACTACCCTCTTATTTATCATTATATAATTACTTGTAACGTCGTTTTTGTGCGCTCATAAACATTAAACATACTATGTTAAATTTAGTTTCTCAGTAAGTGAATTATTGTTAATTCTTAATGAGGAATAATAAAGTTCTTAAACCATATAAGTATATTGCGCCGAACTGGAATAAATAGGGACAAGCGCAAAAGGATGGCGAATATTGAATATTCTTTTGATTAGAATAGCGATGGTTGGTCTAAATTCTTTCAAAAGCTTTTAAACCATTTGTACCTAACTGTGTTGGACCGTAAAAAAGGTTAATGTTTTTCAGTCCTCATATAAATCAGTTATCGTAATTGTTTTCCGCAAAATAATGAGAAATTGTTTTTTCAAGTCATTGCGTGCAGCCGGTACTTTAGTGAAAGAGTTTAAAGTGTCATATTTGGCTGTTACCCAAGTTACGGTGCTAACTACCGATTGGAAGGTTTATTTTACTCGTGTTGAACAAATTTTTAAAGATTTACTTGCAATCGCACTTTTTTGGAGTAGGGAATTTAACTTAGGTAGAAATCGAACGAGACCGAAAAATGTTTGCCCCTCAGTGGAACACTATGTATCTACGTTCATATTAAATGGGATTGCCCACGTGTGACGTGATATTTCGGTAGCGCATGTCAATCTCATACATTTTGGAGTTTAACTATCGTTATCGCTGATAGCATTACACTTTGGCTAAGGCCACTTTTACATGGATCTTAAACTTGACTTTGAAAATGTTTGTGTGAAGTTTACACCTCTGTCTAAACCTTTGAGAAACACCCATGATTTTATGTTATATTTTAAGCCAACTTGCGTGAATAACTAAACTCAGACTAAGTTGCCACGAGTGGACACGAGGTTAAGTTAAAATATACATAAATGTCATAAATAATACGAGGTTAGCTTCTTACTCAGAGTTAGTAGAAACCCAGGGTGGCGCATGCGGGCCTTAATCGGTTCATTAACTTACACACTTACCCTGAGATATATATGCGAACAAAGTCGTAAACAACACTCATCTATTTATATACTAGATTATTTACCTAGCCCGTCATCCGTTCAACATCCCATCAACTTTCATAACGAACATCAAAGGCAATCAGTATTATAATTTATTAAAATCAATCTACAAAGCTTCTGCTGCGAATATAAATATCCATCTACCCTTCTGTCAACTGAAAATTCCTGAAAATTATATATTTAACGAACATCTGTAATCTCGTCTGTTTTTTTACGAACACTTCTAAATACTGTTTTTACATAATCATGCGGAACCCGACCTATGTGATTACGGTCTAACTCTTGATGTTGTAATCAGAGACCCCAAAAGGTACCTACTTAAAGCTTGTTATAATTCGGAAAGGTGAAAGGTTTCCTTTGTTTAAAAAGAAAAGTATATTTTTAAACAGAAATTCTTAGAACAACCGTCTTGTTCTTCCGCTTAATTTTGCTACATTAAAAGAATAATTTGTAGGCATTTTTATGAAAAAGTTTTGGCTGATTTTGGATCTATTGTTTCGGTTTTAAAAATTGCCTTTATGACCACTTTGTTATTCCTTTTTTTTACTTTAATATTCGAACGGTCTCGTTGTGAATCCGCGATGACTTTAGACAAGTGTCATTCGATGTCAGCTATGTCGAAATACCATAAATTCGATAACACTTGTCAATCTCATACATTTTGACATTTTTCCAGTCGCTTTTGTTGATAGTAAGCCACCCACACAAAAATGCCTGTACGTCAAGAGTGAACAGAGACTCTAGACAAGTGTCTAGAGTTTCTGTTCACTCTTGACGTACAGGCATTTTTATTAAGTATAGTAAGGTTATTTTGAGTGTGACTTGTATAAATGTGTCCCTTACGCACACTCAAAATAACCTTAATTTTTTTTTAATTGTTGATAGGCTTGCGCTTGACCACTATCTCACCTGATGGTATGAGATGATGTAGTCGACGGTAAAGCTCGCACTCTTAGAGCTTATGGTCACACCCTTAGTTGTAGCTATCAGGAAACAAACTCGAGTAGCCAAATCCACTCCCGCTGTATGCACAATGAATATACTCCTAAAACGTTTCGTCAGGTAAAAAAACCTTTAAAAAACCTTTTAGCCAAGCCTCTGGCTGTTAATCATTCATTAAAATAATATAATTGGCCTTTACTGGTTTCGTATTTCTACGGGAATTTTTTACCATGTTTTCTTTTTAAACAATCATAAAGCTAATTATTTACAATGTTATCAGGTAATCAAATAGCAACATAATCATCAAAGAAAACTGGAAAAAAAAGATTGACCGTCTGCCACAAACATTATCCACAGGATATGGAAATAATGAGCTAATTTCGTGAGCTATTGCTCAAGTATTGCTCATTTCTAGACAGCTAATATTGTCCGCAATTTGCTTAGGTCATTTCAGGCTATTTTCTTCAGCTAAGATTTGTAAGTGAAAAGAAAATGTGGTCGTTAGTCTAGCCAGCCTTATTTTGAAAGCCTTTGGGATAATGTTTGCTGGAAACATACAAAGTGTATTAACACAAAATAAATAGGTACGGAAAGTCAACTCCATACAACGAGCGAGAATGCACGCACACATAGACACGCTTCACGTACACCGATTGCAATCGTACTCGCGACGGGCATTTGTTTGAGATCCCCGACTCGTCGTACGTCCGCGTTTATGTGTGCGTGCGCCTGTTTTCGCTCGTTACATTAATCTGACCTTCTGTACCTATCTTTCAGTGGTAATAAGGTCAATTTAGTCTCGGTTAGGGTAGGGTACAAATGGCCTAGTAATTCACTTAAAAACTAAGGTTAGGCCATGTAAAGTCTTGTATCATCTTGTAAGATCTTGAGAATCTAATGTTCTAGTTCGTGTTTTCTGAGATATTCTGACACATTAGTTTGTGTAAGACTTTTCTGTTTTTTTTCTAAGAGACGCTACGTTAACTTTGAGATGTACTTAAGTTTTTCGTCACCAATGGTTTAATAAGTACCTATGGTGATTCGGGTTTTCTCACGCGATCTCAAATGTTTCAAAAACAGCATCTTGCCAGGTAGGTACTAACATTGATCGTCAGTCCATCCCCTCAAGAAAATAATTATTTTGTTAACCGTTCAAAATAAGCACTTTTAGTAGTGAAGGAGCATGCACAGTGAGGGTGCAGCATAAGCAAAAAAATTTACTCCTTCATTTAATATGAAAGTCAACTCAAATAATAAGTCAACCTCACAGCTTTAATTCCACGTAGATACCAAGTTAAAATATTACCACAAAGTCTCATTTTAATAAGAGTGTGCCGCAATTCAGCGTATCCCCGAATTTAGAGAATACACCGATTTTTTATACAAGAAACAGAATAAATAAACTGTGATCTAAACTCGGGTTTGCTTGTACTGTTTTAATTGTCGTGAAAATTACTTTATTTTAATTGAAAAAACCAATAATGAAAATTTTATATTTTTGAGCTTCTGTAGTGTTTATTATTAATGGATTGAAAATGATGTACAGATACGTTTTTTTATGATAAAACTTAACGCAGGTGCTAAAATTTTACCGTGAAATAACGGCTTTTATTCTAAAAGCTCTTGTTTTTCCATGGAAAAAGCATTTATCTCGTATAAAAAGTAACCAGATAAGTAACTTTCTTTTTTAATTTTAAACGTATAACATAAACATACATAAACACACGCCTTTTTTCCATGGGGGTAGGCAGAAACTACAGAACGCCACCTGCTACGATCCTTACATACTTCTTTTGCTTCACAAACATTCATACATCTTGTCATACACACAAGCCGGTTATGAGTACTGTGCGCTTGGTCTTTCCTTTTCTAAACGTACGTGGGACACTCAGAAAGTTTTGCGAAACTAAAAAAAAATGTTCTATACGTACATATATTTTTATTAAATCTTTTCAAAGTACTTTCCACCAGCCTCTATACAAAGATTCATGCGCCTAAACCAGTTTTCAAAACACTTTTTCCAGTCCGCCGCAGACACCTCGTTTACAGCCTGCTCGAACGCAGCCAGCGCATCTTCCGGCGACGAAAATTGTATCCCTTTGAGCTGATTTTTTATTTTTGGGAATATAAAGAAGTCACACGGTGCTAGATCAGGGCTGTAAGGAGGGTGACCCAGGAGTTTGACTGGCGTGCTGTCCAGGAAGTCCCTCGTTTTGAGTGCGGTGTGCGCAGGTGCATTGTCGTGGTGGAGCAGTAGCCCGCGGAGCCCTGTGTTTGGTCGCTTGTTGCTTATAACAGAGAAAACTTCTGGCAAACATTTGGTAGTATACCATTCGGCATTAATGCTTCTTTGATCCCGTAAGGGCATTGATACCAAGTGGCCAGTCAAATTAAAAAAGCTAGCGATCAAAATCTTACCCCCGCTTCTAGATCGCTTCACTTTGGTAGGCGTTGGCTCATTTTGAAACACCCAAACAGTCGACTGGCGCTTGGTTTCTGGGTCGTATTGATAAATCCAGGACTCATCACCTGTAACGATGTCGTAAACACGCCGAGACGAGCCTGCTTCAAATTTGTTAAGCATATCACGGCACCATTCCACCCGGGCCTGCTTCTGAGCATCGGTGAGGTTGTGCGGCACCCAGCGTGATACTATCCTCCTCACGCGAAGATGGCTGTGTAGAATCTCGTGAACGCTTCCCGATCCAATCTTCAATATGTGTTGAATCTCCTGATATGTAATTCGCCTATTGTCTTGGATTAAATTTTTCACTGCTAGCACGTTTTCTTCGGTAACAGCCGTCAAAGGGCGACCGCTTCTTTCGTCATCCCCCAAAGTTGGTCGACCGCGCTTGAATTCGTTATACCAACGATACACGGTTGCCTTGGAAGGGCCTTCATCCATGAATGCCATTTGAAGTCTATCGTACGATTCATCCGGTTTCAGGCGACACTTGAAATCGTATAAAATCATAGCTCTAAAATGTTCCCGGCGCAGATCCATATTTCAGTGAGACACAATACTTTGAATTAACTCGCAAAAAATGTGGAGGGAAATTTTGAAATTGGAACTTACTTATTTTTACTTATAAATAATCATATTTTCGAAAAACATTATAACTGGCCAGTCTCCCATATATAAAAACTTTTTTTCGCAATACTTTCTGAGGGGCCTGGTATATAAACTTTTAATATTATCAGTATATGTTAGATAATGCAGAAGTAATATTCAAAAGATAACCGAAAGTTCAAAGTTAACTAATTTTTAACGTTTGGTAAGGAATCTCCCCGAAAAATACTTTTTAGGCACTTGTCCCACCTCCCACCGCCGGCGACTATTTTTTCGCTGTAGAAAGGAACAAAAGATACAGATCCCGTATCAATAAAAGACATACATATATTAATAGATGATCGCTGGCTGTTCACACTGCCGGCAAGTACTCTACTCTCTCAACACAAGTTTGTCGCAGCGACAAGAGCTATTGTAGCGTTGTGAGGATCTCAACTGAAAATAGTCGAATGATCTTATCTTATCTTATCTTATCTTATCTTATGGAGGGGTCGAGAAGCAACTCGGACACTGCGACCCATTGGGATCTATTGTGGTCCCCTAGATAACTTACTCCTGCCCAATCTCGTTGAAAACTCTTTTCATGAGTCTTACAACGAGACTGAGAGATATGAGGCTATAGTCTTCTGGTTTAGGATATTGGATATCCTACCCCTAGTAGACTCATTCTCTTAAGTCGAATGATACTTAATATCAAAATTTGTAAGTTAGTGCGGTTAATGGCCGCATCTATAAAAACACGGAACAACTTTAACTTTCCGGAACGCTGTCATTCGGTCATTTCGATTCCGGTGGCTTAGCTGAAAAACTACTAAACCTAGCTGTAGGATATCCATTATATGTATTAACTTGACCAGCTGTTTTCTTTTACAACTTACTACCTACTACCTACCAGTTACCTGACCTAGACGAGACCTAGCCGTTACAATATCAAAGATTAACTCGCTCGGCGATGCACGCTTGGCGGTCAGAACTTCCGCTTAGAGACCAACCAACCAACGCGTGCAGGACTGACCACCTGAGCGAGAGGTGCGACTAATCGTACTCGCACAATAACACTTGCTTATAGCCGAGTGGTAAAACTATCGGCAATACACACTCGTTTCTCGCTGCTCGCCAACTCGTATCGAGGTTCTAGCTCCAGCTGTAGAGCTAGAGCTAGAACCTCGATAGCAGCAACCAGCGAGTAGTCGCTGGTTGCTGCTCGAAGCCAGTGGGACAAGTGCTAAAACCGGCTAATGAGAACAAACTGGCAACACCTTAAGTCAAATTAGGGATCGTCGGCAAGGCAAGGATTATTCGTTATACTGCGTTATCCGGTCCAATTAGCCCAGCCGTGGGACGAACATAACATATGGGCCCCCTATAATTCTTCTTTGGTATTATTTAACAAAAATATTCGCTTGTGATTCTGCGAGGCTATGAGGTTTTGGTGGTAAGAACTTTCTGGGTTTTGCGTGAGAATTTGCTCGAGAAAGGTCGACACTGTAATAACCGACGAATGAACGTATGGATTGACTTTTGGTAGATATATTGTACACGGATCAACATGTAGAATGATCTACTCAGTCCAAAATAAAGACACATCTGAAGTTTGGAATTTTCTAAGATCATTGAGAGTCGGTAAAACCCGACAAGAGTCAATCCCTAAAGATTAAGACATATTGATGTCTTGGTCTTGATGGCAATGAACATTCATTTTACAGCTTCATCCAATTTTGATAGGACAATAAAATTAAATACATTGAATTATCATTCATATCTTCCGACTCCCAATTATTCTCCATTTGCTTCTAGTCAATTCTCTGCATGTGATGTTAAGAAGAGCATACTATCGATTACTTCCAATGCAGTAGGATGTGGAATTTGGCGCAGATATAGATTATTGTCTGGAATAGCACATAGGATACATTTTATTCCGGGAATATGTTCCCTCGGGATAATTTTCGACATTCACGCGGGCGAGGCTGCTGGCGGAAGCTAGTAGCAATGATAGAAAACTACATTTTTGCTGAGTGTCATAGCTTCCTTTTATTCCAGGAATTACACGATGACTGTGGAGGTCACGGAATTGAAACCACAGGATAAACCTAGTGCTATATAGAATTTTACTCGTCCTACGAAGTTGGGTGGCTTGATAGTCTATTCAAAACAAGGAAGATGAGAGATCCATTCATTCTTGAAAACATATTCGCACTAGTCCCGCAAGTGGCAGAAATGCAGTTTCATTTGTTGCCTACAGTTGCGAACTCTTGAGCATTCTCAATGTAAATAACATTCTTTAGATTTATTTATGTCAAGACTTTTTTATGGAACAAGAACAAGTTTTATTTTATCACTAGCTTTTCCAGCTTTTGTAATTTACGGATCTCGGTAACACGTTTCCGTGGGCAAATTATATCTGGGATATAAAATCGGCCCAAATATTTTTGTCTTTGATTCTATTTTCTAATCCAGGCCATGTTCTTTTTGTTTTTAAACACAATTAAGTACATCCAATAATTATTTTATTTGTAAAAATTTTGTAACCAATTTGGTGTAAAATAAAGTCCATTTCATTCTATTCTAAATCCGTGCCGAACCGTTTAGAAATCGCTTACGACCATAAGACTGTCGGGTTCAAGAATCCAAACAGATATTGTGTTGATATCCGTATCCGTAAATTTAATTTAATTTAGATTTCTTTTAAGCCACCAAAAACATTTACACAGTATTTTTTTGATTGGAGACTAGACAGGGGCCTTGTAATGTAACAATTGACAAAAGTTAAGGAATGCCCACGTAACATTGCCGTCATCATCTTCATCAGCATCACACTTTTAAATGATCCCACTGCTGGGACACAGGCCTCCTATGAGAGGGAATGTGCCGTAATCCACCACGCGGGCCAAGTGCGTGTTGGTGGATGTCTTTAGTTCTAGAACATTTCGGTTACCTCACGATGTTTTCGTTCACAGTAGTTTTTAGAGCAGTGGTGATGAAATAATTTACACAAAGCAAAGCTCCTGCCTGAGTTCGAACCCACGACATTATTTTTTATTTTTGTGAGGAAATCTTCAAAAGGCGCCTGGACTTTTGGGGAAAAGACGAGGGAATGTGGGCTTTCTAACTCACTAAAATCATCCCGGTGATAACCATCAGCACCTGAAAGGGGCCCCGTCACCTTTAAAATGACCACCCCGGAACCACCTGTACAACGCCTGTTAAGGCATATCCCTTGGGAGGCTGAAAGAAGCGCACGGCACAAAAACGCGGGCGGTCTATGTCTATGTCTATGTTATGGGGGTTTGGTTTCCGCACTTAGTCCTTCAGCTAGACCATTGTGCGTGGGCCATGGCGGCCGTTGGGTGGATTATTCCAGCCAGCCCACACAACGCGGTTGGACACCCAGGGGCATGATCTCGCCACCCCTGCGTTAGTTCGCCCGGTAGTTTTTGTTACGTCAAATTCTTAAGGAAACCCACGACCTAAACATTGTAAGTCGCGGGCGATACCACTAGGCCACCACTGCTCTAGCGTACACAAAATTGCCGTAGCGTTTAACAATCTAATACATTTTTAACTTTTTGATCATCGTTATTGCTGATAGAATGTCACTGTTTTTTTTTTTTTTTTTTTTTTTTTTTTTAAATAAAACGTTGCCCCACACTAGGAATTTCTTCCTGTATCGTGGGTGCGTTTACAAACATATAAACTCACATACACAACACCCAGAGCCAGAACAACTATCTGTAGGTCATACAAATATTTGTTCCATGCGGGAATCGAACCCGCGACACGCAGCGCAGACCACTAGACGTATTGCAGAATCTACTATAGCGATCATTTATAACTATCACACATACTACAAGTTGGTTTAGTGTCAGAAATAGACCCATCTTTGACGCTAAAGTAATCACGCCGGGATGCAGTCACTGACATCTGAGTCCATGATTGTAATTGTTAGCAATTTGTGTCTTCGTGCTTTCAGAAGATAGGTTTGGAATAGTTAGCAATGTGCCAAATCTTTATTTTATTTTTATATCGGGCTTAGTATTACAACATCTGAGATCAACTGATCACTTACTATCAGCCAGAGCTTGCTTGTTTGACATACAATAATGTAAAAAGTCAACAAAAATCCAATTCTAAAAATCGCTTGTGTGTCCTCGGTTTCAGTCAGTGTGTGTACTTACCTCAATGCGTTTTAGAAAATAAAAGCAAGAAAAAAAAAAATGTCATCCAATAATGTCTCGCTTTACCCAAACTCCTTCCTTTGTCGAATTTATTTCGGCAATTTGATCCTAAGAGATGACATCGAAAAAAAAATCTATTAGCTTAGCTGGCATTGAGTGAAACGGGCAAACTCTAGGTAAACGTGTCATTCATTTACCTAGAGTTTTCCTGTTTCAATCTATGGCAGGACCTCTACCTGCTATTACCAAAATAAGTACGAGAAGAAAAAATCCTGTTGTGGTTTTGAAAATTCTGATATTAAGGGTCGATAAACTTGAAACTTGCCACAAATACTAACCTCAAGGTTGCTATTATTATTTTATGAAACTACACCCAAAAGACGATTTAGGGGATGTTAATTTTTTTGAAGAATCTAATGTCTAGGGTCAATAAATATGGAACTTGGCTTGAATACCAACCTAAATAAACAATAAAGGTTTTCATTATTAGTTTTTCGAAACTACCCTTAAAATACGATTTCGGGGTGGTAAAGATTTTTGATTACTTTTACTGCACATAGCTTCTTTTTATGGTGTAGGGAAGCACTTAGGAGGGATTTTTGGAAATTCAACTTTTTAAGGGGTTAAAAGGGAGACATTTATTTGTATGTAAAATCTTATTCCTTTTGCAAAATAATAAAGGTTGGCAACATTTGTTTTTCGGAATTATCCCCAGAAGACGATTTAGGGGTGTTAAAGTTTCTTTGAAGAATCAAATGGCATTAATACGGGGACCTCTACATCGATTTGGAATTACCGAATTGGACCGTTTGTCTCAGGTAGACATAGTTGTGAGTGACGTTTCAGTGTTGCGTAATTTACGCTGTATTAGGTTTTTGTGTTGTGTCGCGTAATTTACGCAGCATTCGTTTTCATACTAAAGTAATTTTTGGGTCACCCGAAATTATGCGTCTCAAAAAACCCGACCAGTCTTCTGCTCCATATATCTTCTTCTATACATATAAAATGCTTTGTCCTGAATGACTGACTGACGGATCAACGCACAGCCTAAACCGCTGATCGTAGAGACCTGGAACTTGGAGAGTATGTTTTTGTATGACGTAGGCATCCGATAAGAAAGGATTTGCCGAAATTCTAAAAGGTTGACATTATTATTTTTTTGAAACTACCCTCACAAAAACGATTAAGGGGGTGTTGAAGTTTGTATCGAAGAATTTTATTTCATGGGTTGCACAAATACTAACTTAAATAAATAATAAAGGTTATTAGTATTAGTTTTTCCAAACTACCCCCAAAAACAGATTTAAGTCGAATTAGGGGGAGTTAAAGTTTTTTTTTAAATCTTATTTATTGGGTTAATAAACTTGATACTTGACAAAAATACCAACCTAAACAAACAATAAAGGTTGATATTATTAGATTTCCGAAACTTCCTTTAAAATACGATTTAACAGGTGATAAAGTTTTGTTAAATAATTGTATGTCTTGGGTTAATAAACTTGATAGTTGACATAAATACGAACCTAAATAAACAATAAAAGCTTGTCATTATATTTTTTCGAAACTAATCCCCAAAATAGGATTTAGTAGGTGTTAAAGTTTGTTAAGAATCATACTGGACAAGGTTTTGTTTTTGATGTAGGGATCTAGGGGAGCACGAAGAAGGAATTTGCGGAAAATCAACATTTCACCATCATCATCATTTCAGCCAAAAAACGTCCACTGCTAGATATAGGCCTTCCCCAAGCGCCGCCACACTGATTGGTCCTGTGCGTTCCGCATCCACCGGACTCCTGCAGCCTTGACCAGGTCGGACTTCCTAATTTGCGTTTTCCGGTTCGCAGTCGCCACTGAACTGTCAACCTTTAAGGGGGTGAAAAGGAGGCAATTTGTTTGTATGAACAAACTCATTCCGTGGAGATAAAGTAAATTAACATAATACGTTTTTTTAAACTACCTCCCCCCTGATAGGGTTAAGTGATTTTAGTTGTTTTGAGACATCTTACTGAGCCATCTAACTAAAATAAACAAAAAATAAAAAAGAGAAAAAGGGTATTTAAAGTTTTAAGGGGCGGATTTTACTTTGTAGCGGTAACCTAAAATGTATTATTCTTTAAGTCAAATAACGAATCGTCCCAAACTTATAAACCGTAGAACTTTACGAAACAACATTTTTAGGGTTCCGTAGCCAAATGGCAAAAAACGGAACCCTTATAGATTCGTCATGTCTGTCTGTCTGTCTGTCTGTCTGTCTGTCTGTCTGTCTGTCTGTCTGTCTGTCTGTCTGTCTGTCCGTCCGTCCGTATGTCACAGCCACTTTTTTCCGAAACTATAAGAACTATGCTGTTGAAACTTGGTAAGTAGATGTATTCTGTGAACCGCATTAAGATTTTCACACAAAAATAAAAATAAAACAATAAATTTTGGGGGTTCCCATACTTGAAACTAAAACTAAAAATATTTTTTTTCATCAAACCCTGTGTGTGTGTGGGATATCTATGGATAGGTCTTCAAAAATGATATTGAGGTTTGTAATATCATTTTTTTCTAAACTGAATAGTTTGCGCGAGAGACTCTTCCAAAGTGGTAAAATGTGTGTCCCCCCCCTGTAACTTCTAAAATAAGAGAATGATAAAACTGAAAAATATATATGATGTACATTACTATGTAAACTGCCAGCGAAAATTGGTTTGAACGAGATCTAGTCAGTAGTTTTTTTTAATATGTCATAAATCGTAAACCGCAATCTACCAAGTACGGAACCCTTCGTGCGCGAGTCCGACTCGCACTTGGCCGGTTTTTATTTGGTTTAATAACAACTTATTTTTGTTGCCATCACACGAACGAAGTCGCTGGCGGAGTTAATATTATAAATGTGAAAGTAACTCTGTCTGTCTCTCTGTCTACCTTTTCACGCTTAAACCGCTGAACCGATTTAAATGTAATTTGGTTCGGAGATATTTTAAGACCCTGGGCAGGACATAGGATAGTTTTTATCCAAACATACTTACGAAAATCATACTTAAGGGAGTGGAAAGAGGGATAGAAGTTTGTATGGAAAACCTACAATATTAAGCCGCGATATAAAAATAAGCAATTCGAATTACTAATGCTTCGCAGACGAAGTCGCGGGCAACAGCTAGTCAATAAATAAATAAAAGTTGCAAAACATATTATTATATAATAATATATTTTGCAACTTTATTATAGATATTGATTATATCATTCATGTTACAATTATTTAAGACGGTACCCTGACCAAAAAATCGGCATGAGATATGAGCATTCCTATTGGTCTAGCGGCTTTGCTGGCGCATGAATTACAGTAGTGAATACGTGATTTTAGAATAAAATCTTTATAAAATCGAATTTTGGCATTTTGAAAAAAAAAATCTACAAAAATGTTCGTTATTAAATTGTCTATCCATTAGTGTTAGTACAAAAAAATATTAATGAACACTTTACCAGGAGATGCATAATATCAATAATTATTTCTCATTTTTATGTTTTTTTGGAAGGAGATTAGTGAAATATATACAACATTAAAAAAAAACTAAATCTACTATTTTAGAATCAATTTTATGTAGAATTTTAATGTATTTTATTAATTGATATTTCTTTTTAAAAAACGAGCAGATAGCTCCTAAAACAGCACAAAAACCGGCTTGCGCGGCGTTTTGCTCGGGGTACCGCCTTAAGTTACGATCCTTACACTAAACTACATATTTAAACTTCGCTTACAGTTAAATTTGCCAATATCTGTTCAAACACGCATGTATTTTGTCAAAACTAATTTTTACTACTTGCTTTTGTTGGATATTTTCCTCGTAGACTTCAATCATCATCACACAGACTTAGTCTCTATGAGAGAGGGAATGGGCCTTAATCCACCACGCCGGGTCCGGTGCAGGTTGGTGGATAGACTTCAATAGAATAACCAAATACAATAAAGCAGTACCAATATTAAGGTTGGTACGTGCCATGTTATTATTAAAGCGTTACAAAAGTTACACGTCACACATTTAATTTTCTAACCATCATTAAGATAAAAAACATGTTTTAAACAGAACAACATTTCCAACTATTAACATTGTCGGGCTTACAGCCGCAGGTCCCTATTCTACAATACCTACAATATGTAAAAAAAAAAACAATTTCAAGAAACCTTATTCTGTTGAAGTAATAGTTTTACAGAGTCAGTGAAACTCCATTCAAATTTTCCAGTGTCAGACATTTTATCAAAATAATATTGCATTAACTTTTTCAACTTCTCGAAAACAGAATAATGTCTATAGTTTGAGTTGAAAAATATCGATAGTTGAATTCACGACACTAGCTGAAGTTCTAGTACGCAAGGTTACAAGGGTACATTTACATTCAAATATCGGGCGGAACTGCGAATGACATAACATTGTAGTCTAGGAGACGGAACCTTAGGAATTAAGTCAAAATTGTCCGGGTACGAGGTTCCCAATTTTGTAATTTTATATCGCGTATTAATAAACAATTACTTTATTTATTGTGCAGATATCCACAGGCCCCAGTAAATATTTAGTTAGTAGGTACCAACTTCTTTCTGTATTAATTTATGCAATACCTTACTAAGAAAGCGCTAAGACAGTATTGAGTTACTATGGCTAGATGACGTTCAGAGACAAACTTTACCCATACACTTCTTGATTTTAGAACGTAATGGCATAGGAAAATCATTTTCACTACCGGTTTACTAATCGATTTTACTATTATTACCTAAACTTACGGTAAACTACATCAAATATTATATTGTCTACAAAAACTTGCGAATGTCAGCTCCCTGTCTCCTAGCCTAAGAAGAAAACAAGCGGAAAATGGAGGAATATTAACTTAATGTTTTATGTGTGTTATGATAGATACAATGTGACTTTTTCTTTTGTGAGTAAGGTTCAATTTCCGTTGTTATGTTTTTGAGAATGGCTGTCACAAACATTGGATTACAATGGCCGGACCGTCTATTGATTTGATTTTGTTCTATTTTTTGTTGCATGTCATGGCGTTTATACTTGCTTTTATTCATACGCTGTTTGTTAATAATCAGTGTCTACACGATTTTATGGCAGGCTTTTGTTTATATTTCGCCATATTTGCTGGCGAAACATGTTCTGCGAAATGGTGATCGAATAATTGGAAATTCGAGGATTATTTTCTGAATAGACTATGCTTTCAGCATTTTTATTTTAATGAATCAAAAATGGAACGATGGTGGTTTTCTATTACACTATCGTTTCGTTATGTGAATTTACTACAAAATTCTGAAAAAATAAAATATTGAAGATCTGTATTTTCTTCGAAAGTATTTTTTTCTTAGTCCTACATTGAGCAAATCAGAATATACGTTATTACGTTATAATTTATTTCTCTGCACAAAATCAATAACTAAAAGCCTACACAAAACACTTCTATGTTACGACTTGTTATCCCTCCTTAGCTCTCAGACTATGCTGATCACCACTGTGACGTCACTATGTCAGACGTTAAACGTCTATAGACCTTACGAGCAGTCGGCACGCTACTGAAGCAGAAGCTGATATCAGCTGTCAGCAATACGGACGTAATGTTCCTTTAGGGAGCCGAGCGGTGCTGACTTCAATTAGAAGGATCCGAGATACATCTGTGATATTGAGGATATGCAATTCGGATGGTGAGCGAGAATTTAAAAATGTATGTGAGAACAAGATTTTCTGATGGAATCTATTTTGAGCAATTGTGATAAATATCCTGTGTTAAAAATCTTGTCATGACTTTGCCTTCATAATAATATCATTTATTTAATTTTGAGAGCAATTTTGTGGCTTGATGGCATATATTTATCTACGCATTGTTTCCATACAGAGACAGCGCTATCTTGAGAGCTAATTAGTTCCAGACATAGTTAATTGGAGACTATTTAAATAGAGAAAATTTATGTAGCTGCCTGTCTTTTGCTTTTGTCTACAAACAAATACAGTCTCACAACATTCAATTCGATGCTACACTTCTAGACTACAGACCAGGCAGTTTGCATACATAAAGTGCTGCAACATAATATGCAGTACAGTTGATTGTCAAGCACATAACTTTGTACAGTCACTGATGTCTTTGCAACTTGTTCTTGAACATGTTGGTATTGAGATGGGGCCTTTTGAAATTAATTGGGTGTATGTTACAAAGTCAATTCAAAGTTAGAGGAAGAGCTATTGGCTAAATAGTAACAGCCGCACGGTTCCATCTTCTAGGTTAAGCAACGCTTGCCGTAGTCGCTCTGTGGATGGGTGACCTTCAATTACATACTGTGACTCCTCCGTGCCTCGGAAAATACGTTAAACCATTGTTCTTTCTGTCATTTTTAGATCTTTGACTGTCATTCCGGATAGGCAGAATCCAATAAATCTAACACCAGTCTTGCCAGACCGGTTAACCGTGTTACCCAGTTACTTGGTGGTGGAGGTCGGAACAGGTAGTCACTCCATGTAAAATATAGTTACTCAGCTGCATCCAGTTAGGCTTAAAAGCTGGCCCCAATAATAGTTTTGAAAAGGCTAGGCAGATTGATATTACATAGTTAGCTGATGACTGCTGATTGTACAGACTGGATCCAGTACTGGCTGACGGTTTCCTGAGGGTGACGGGCCGGGTCGAGGCCTCTGCCGCACAGACCGAGACAAAGCGGCTGATTATGCTCGACAGCCACCATCAGCTAACTAAGCTGAAGCTTGATGAATTGGATAAATGCTTTGAGTTTGAGTATGGATAAGTTCTGGCTAACTAACGTGCCAGATAATTGCGTTGAAATTCTGTGCAATATAATACATATAGATAGTATCTATCTGAAACCTTAGATACAAAGCCTTTAATGCCTTTAGCCTCCTTGAATATATCTTGTAAGTTCAAAAGCCAAGACAATCACAAATGTAAGTGACTTGGTGCATGCGGAAAAATAGGGCTATGCGGTCTGTGCGCGAACGCTTTGGGTCATCGGAGTGTGTGGTGAACGACCATAATGAACAAACAAGTCTATAACGACAGGTATAGAAAAGTAAACTGGCTGGGTGGATCTGGAATCCCAGATTGAATAATGTTAAATTAGAATTGACCAAACAGCACCCATTACATGCTTGTTCCAGCAGTGGAGGGACTTTTGCACGCCCAAAACACCCCGCACAAAATTCTCATCCGTATATTCCGCAATATGTATAAGTAAATGCGATGCACTAGTCCAACAGCAAATGAATGAAAATGAAATCAATGAGCAGATGTAGGAGACGTTTTAATGTAATATCTACATGAATTATTATATTATGTATTCGCTTTAGTTTACTGTATTTTGTGACAGTTCTGCCTTCTTATGAGAAATGGTCTTGGCTCCACTTGTGTTACGCAAACTTGACTTGAAATGAACTTTTGTCTCGGGAAAATGTAGTAAGCTTTTAGGTAAGTTGAAAATTTATAAAAGAATATGTATTGAGTAAAATAAATGTTAGAATAATTTACCATCAGTTTCAACTTGTTTTGGAACAAAGTATTATTTATTATCTAGGTATTTCTGGATTTCAATGCCTAAGTAACAATAAATTCTATCAATTTTTAAACTGCTCACAAAACAAGTTTTACATTGCACCAAATCTTCAGAGACAAAATCGGAAAGTCTGGATTTACACCTATATTTCAATTAGTCCAGTAGTAGGGATATAATTATTTTCATATAACTTTTGATAATTCAAAAGTTTGCTATTTTCGTTGGGACGATAATATATGTGAATTCATTGCTATGTACAAAAATGCTAACAGTTTAGAGTTATGCAACAGGTATGAAGTAGCTATTTCCTATTATTTCGTGTTATAACAATAATATAATATTTAAATTTAAATAATTTACTGTTTCTTTATTAGTACTATCTAAACTATATATTAGTAAAAATGCTAACAGGTAGTGGAACAATGGAAAACTGAAAATGGCTCGTAACTATGTCAATAAAATATATAAGTTAATCAAATCATTTTCTATATGCTTATAGGGATTAGTTATACCTAAGAATAAAAGTTCTAAAAATTAAGTATCATGCTGCACAGGTAATTGTATTTTCACTTTGCGATATGCGAAATATTGAATTTAAGTTTATAATTTTGTGCCTACATATTCGTAATAATAAACTCTGCCACCATACAAAAGTTTAAATATTTACGTGCTGTGATAGTCATGCCTTTAGTTTTATAAATAAAATACAATTCGGGTATTGCGGGGCGCGGTGTACTTACCTATGTACGACCATGCGAGCGGCGCGGCGCGGTGACACTCCACGTCCATTCCGAAGTCCGAGCAAATTGAATGAAGCGCGAAACCATAACTGTCATATATCAGTATTTAAACCTCGTTGATAAAATCAAATTTTATGTCAATTTAATAAAAAAAATATGTTGAGTTCGAATACGATTTCTACCTTCTTCGTTCCTATAAAAATAATATAAAAGAAATATTCACAGAACACGGAATAGTCGTACCTGCCGTGCTGTCAGTGTCTTGAGATGACAGGATAATAAAATTCTCCGTATTCGGAATCTTTGACAGTCATTACGGGTCGTCAGAAAAGGGTACCGTATTATTCAGTAGGATTACCGTATAATCTGGGTTGGCAGGGTTGGCAGTCACTTCATATAAAATACTCGTATTCAGCTGCATCTGCTTCGACTGAAAGCAGTGGAAGCCAACACCAATATATTAGGGAAAACTGCAAGCAAAAGTCTTTGCCAATCAGATGTGACTGTAGAAATATACACATAACTGCATCGCTGGTCCTAAGACCTAATACAATAAAGGCAGTGTTACCCTCTAATTTCTTAGTTATATAAGCATGATATGATGTATGTTTAGAAGAATCGATGTATTTATGTTTGTAAAATACTAGGAATCTACATTTTTTTTTAATTTCAATTTCAATATAGTAGCAACCCTAGTGAGTCCGGCAAGTTTAGGTGTAAATTTCGAGAATGGAGGGAATTGTCCGTCTGTAAATTTTCTATTTTGTGGTATTAGATACATACATACAAGATACGTGCGAAAAACTTATCCCTTTCCTTGCAGTCGGGTAAAAAATGACAAATCGGTTCAGCAGTTCCCTTGTGAGTCGATTACCACCACATAGAGCATTTTTTTTATAGGTAGATACATTTTACATGATCCTGTGTTTAGCGCCCTGTCTATTTGTTTTTAAACTCTATTGAACAGAAAAATCGACACCATGTGACCTTATCACACGGCTGCTGTACATGAAAATCTAATAAATGCCTTAAACTATTATTTCCTGGATATCGCAAAAAATATGGTTTAGCCTATGGAAAGTCATCTTGTGTTAGATAACTAAAACAAAAAAAAAACAATTTTAAGAGTGTACTGAACAAGGCATAGGTTTGAACTGTATTTATATATACACAAATAATATTAATAGTCATATATCTCTTGAATATTTTATATATCTCTAAATAAGACAACTCAATATCTAGTAAAAGCCGGATATTTGCTCTTTTAATGTGTTTTAGAATTTGAAGGAACTTTCCTATTGCAAATAATGATAAAATTGATAAATTACAGCACCAACTCGCAAATAAATACTATGATTATGATTATCTGGTTATAAAACCATTAAAAAATAAATGTCATGTACTGCTTTCTTATATGGGGCAGTCGCATAGTACCAGACATAAATTAAATATTTAATCAATTCACACGGCAAAGGCTTGTATGACACATCCCAAATTACCTATTTTCTGTCTTTTTACATAAATTTCTGGACAAATAATAGGCAAGTAGGCTGCAAGCGTTTTTTGTGGCATTCATTGGCCACGCTCTAAATCCTGCGTGGTGTTCCCACCCTTATTTAGATCATCAGACTGAACCTCACTTAGCAAACACACAGACAAACAATACCGATCAGGAACTTTGTTTTTAACAACTATGATTTATCTCTTACTAATTCTGACAAAGTACCTACACACAGGCCGTTATAATCTACAAACGGTAGAGAACTAAACTCCTAAACGACCACTCTGTTTGCGTTGAAGTTCAAACGGAAAAGTAATAAGTACATTCAAATTCATGCTCAAGTTTACGGGTAGTTTCAGTTCTAGTGAATGGGGGGCTTATGACCACATTACATTGTTCAAATGGTGATAAAGGCCATCAAATAGTGCGGATAGTCGTATTTCCATGTAGAGCCTCGTATATCTTAAATGGTGTGCACAGAGTGTGGAAGCATTTGGATAGATTTAGGGCATTTTCATTACTATTAAGTAATCTGTGGCATTGTTGGATTGGCAATATTATGGTGGATTATAGAAATCCTGTCAATCAATACATAATAAGCTGACTCTAAATAAGCATATACTGATGCCAATTTGGACGTATGGTATCCAACTTTGGGGCTGTACTACAATAGAAAGAAAGACACTTTACTCATACAATCTTCAACAAAAAAATAAAAAGACAATTGAAAGGCAGACAGATCCACACATTCAATATCGATCATTGAGGTCGCCTTTCGGCAAGAAGTCTGAGGGACCATCTCTCAAGATGTTTATTTCGGTAGATGGCAAGATATAGATCTTGGCGAGGAATTGCAAGAGGGGTCCAGACGTTTATTTTTAGATTTTGAGGACATTAGTAAATCATGTTTGAATAACATTGGAATTGTAATCTGTTCAAGTCAGGCAGATCTTGGTGGTGTTGTAATATAGTTTTTGCCTACTCCCAAGGACACACCTTACACACACCGCACACACCTAACACCTTTGTGTAAGGTGTGTGCATGTCTTGTTCAGGCAAAGATGGGTGGACGCCATGTCGTCACTTGCTGACTTGAAATAATAATAAAAATAAAATAATATTTTTTTATTTATTTTCTCATCACAATTGTTGCAGGAAGGTACAGAAAGTGCTTAAACTAATACAATAAAAAAAGAAAACATTTGTGAGAGACTAGTGCCCGAAGAAGGTATTGAATACCTGTGTTACGGGTCACCAGGCTCCCCAATTCTATGCTAATTTTCTTATTTTAGAACTTTGTCATGATGTTAGACATACGATATTCGAACTATACGACGATAATTGAAGATTTATTATTCGAAAATTGTTGTATTTTAATCGAAAATGATAAAAAACCGACTAAATTCGAATTGTGCGCCTATCAGCAGTCAAAGTAACACTGCCTAACTTATTTTTTATTTTGTTACAGAACCATAATGGGTCTTCAAGAGTGAACAACTCATCAAGTGACCAGTGAATTAAAGTGCTGTAACAAGTGAATTAAAGTGCTGTCAGTAATAAATAAAAGTGCTGTCATAAGTGAATTAAATCCAATCACTAGTGAATGAAATTGCTAGTGATGTGCCACCGAAAAGTGCGTCATATAGATAGAAACAGCTAGTGTTGTCCATGATGCAGTTGTCGAGGTCGCACGTGATCTCCGGCGTGCTGTTCACCATACTGCTGCAGTACTGCGTCGAGAGTCAGCAGGAGAATCTCATTGAGGAAGCATGTAAGTATATCGATTTTCTGTTTGTCAAATAGGTATTTGCGCGCAGATTCTTTTATTTAAGGTGCAACTAGGTAATGTATCTACAATATATTTCCAAAATTACTTGAAATATGATAATTCCATTTCTATAAACACGCGTCGTGTCGCATCGGTGTCGTATTGTTGTCGCACAGTTTCATCTCAGCTGCATGCGTTTCTTTTACGTAACCTTTCGTTCATCCCTTTTAGGCCAGGTTAGCCTAACCTTTGTGCTTACGAATTAAATTCAAAATCTTTGATATAAGCAAAAGCCAACATACTATTATACAAGCTTATTGTAACATTTTACCACTACAATAAATAAAAGCAAACGATACATCTTACTTCCAGGCCCAAAACTTTGATAGAAAGCCCCTAAAGTTGAGACAAACTATTTGCTTAAGACTGCCCGACATTATTTTTGAAGCCTACCCCCCTATCTCTTACAAAGGGTTAGTTTAGGGGAGGAGCTGGGGAAACAGATACATGAAATGTGTCAGATTTAGTTTTGATAGATGGTGATTGGTGTAAATCTAAATATAATAGAATTAAAATATATTATTAAGCTTTTTTCGACCACGTGAGGTTCGGCTTCTAGTAACAAAAACCTAAACTCATAAAAATATTTCAATTATACTATTGACAGCTGCTTGAATTGAATAATAATATAATATGCAGCGACTCCCTATCTGACCTCCAAAACTTCAAGTAATTACTGAAACCGGGACTTACAGACATTCGGGCCTCTAACAATGTCTTACTCCACAACAATAACCGTTTTACCATCCCAGACTAATATTACTTATCTTCTGAGAAATAATTTTTATGTTCTAGTACCTACACACAAATATGAATAACTTTGAGAACAACCACAATATAAGACGAATAACCCTTTTGAGGAGCAAAAAAGATGCGTAACTTCTAAGTACTTACGCATTCAAATAAGATAGAGTTTGATTCCCAAAAGTGTTCTTAACGTTAGATTAGCAGTAATATAGAAAAAACATATGAGAAAGATAAGTTTTAGGGTACCGTCTGATATATCTAGTAAAATCAAGCTAGGCCATTTCTGGTGCTCCGGACAAAGTAATATTCTTTCAGCAATAACTATTATCATAACTCCAAAATGTTTTGTACCGACCACATGACATTTTGCGCAGACCCTTTCCTGTTGTATTATGTCACTCGCTTTAATTTTGACACACATCCATTGCAAGTTATCGTAAAAACAAGATTAAAAGATACATTGCAATAAATCTTATACGACAGCACTACTAACATAAGCGACATAACTAAGCGATTTTCTTGAACAAAAAAATATATCTCTGTATAATACCTGTTTGTTTAAACAGCTTACGAGTACTTATGTAAGACTATTTTATGTAGAAGACGTTTGTATAAAGTATCATATTGACAGAAAGACCAAAAACCTTACAAAATAAAACTCCAACTCCCCTCACTTGACATGATTGCCACCATAATCAAGTAAAAGTGTCTTCAAAGCAATTCAAACAAAAAAGGCTTCATCCTCAAACTGCCGACATGGTACGAGTAGTAATTAATTGGCAAGAATTAGACTGATAGGTCTTCAACTCGATGGGAGATCAATCCCAAGTGAGTTGGGGGTTTGAGAGTATTATTGGAAGATGCTGAATGTTGTTTAGTTGAGATAGTTTCGTTAAAAAGTCTGTATATCGATTTATTGGTTTGTTGTGATATTTGTAACCGAATGTGTTGGATTGTTGAAGACACACTCAATTCGACATATTGAGAATGTCAACAATCTATTTCTCACGTATTCGCTCTTGTGGCCCGAAGGAATTGTGCATTGTTGCCGGGATAAAAGTTTGCCTACGCACGGTTCCTGAGTTACATTCCATGTGATTACTGGGGAAGAGTGAATTGTGGTATAGAAAATTACTAACGGGATTATGTTTACCTAAAGAATAAACGTTGTCGTTCTGAGTATCAATATATAATAATTGTGCTGTGATATAATATTATGATTTTAACAACAATGCACATTTATGACCCGTTGTAGTAGTTTGGAGAAGTAGTTTAAAGAGGTTGAAGAGGTCAAATAACTAGTTCAGTAGTCAAAGTATCAGTATATAAGCAATATTGGCTTAAAGCAACCCAAAAAATAAACTATTTTTCGAATTGAGGAAATGGCTAGGGAGGGGAAACAGTATCCATAATGCAGGCTTTTTACATTTTCTTTATGGCACAAAACCTACCTATTGCAACTACTTTACTATGGCTTTTTTCAAGATCCTTTGAGAAGGGGCAATAAAATATAAAATATAAACAATAAAATATAAACATTGGATAAATTATTTATCACATACTAGAAATAAATTAAATATCATACACATGAATGCCTAAGGCATTAAGTCCGCCTCTGTACGTATGTGTGCATGAAGTATAAAATAAATAAATAAATAAATAAATGAATATTTGCTCGTTAAGGAAGCATTTTAATGAATTTATGGTTATAATAAAAGACTGTATACCTAAATTGGAACTTATATGTCTAACAGAAATAAATATAAAGGAGGAGGAAGTATATAACTATGAAATAAATGGTTTCTGTTCGTATTACTTAACTAGATCGGAAAAAAGGGGAGGTGGTATAATTATCTATGTACATGAAGATATGGAGTTTGAAATTATAAAGAAATATAACATTTTCTGTGAACTAATACATGGTCAAATTCTCACGGAACACAAAAAAATCGACATAATAGTTACTTACAGGCCTCCGCAAATGAATAAATCACACTTTATAAAGGAACTTAAGAAATTAATACAAGATATACCTATTGAAAATGATCTAGTGTTATTGGGAGACTGCAACATTAATATATTGCGAGGGGAAACCGACTCACGCGCCAACGAATACCTAAACACCCTGAGTGATTTAGGCATGGAATGCTGCATTCAGGATGTCACGCGGGAGGTGGTCCTGTCTGAGCGACGAGTGGCATCAAGCATCGATCATATTTTTGTGCGAAGTGCGCGGCCGGTCGGCGAGCTTCACGCCTACGTACTGACGACTACGGTCTCCGATCACTTATTAACGGGACTCTCGCTCGAAGTAAACAAACAACCGATGCCGCCTTGTTATCGCACGACACTTAATAATGAAATGGTTAAAACTAAGTTATGTGAGGTAGAATGGACAAATCTCATGTGTATTGAAGACCCTTTAGAACTGTATAAGCAAATGTGTGATATTTTTGGCAACATTTATAGCATGTCGGAAACAAAAAAACTTGTTAAAAAGAGGGAATCTAACATCTGGATTGATAAAAATTTGCAAAAAATATTAGAAGCTAGAGACGCATTGTTCCGAAAATGGAAAGCAAATCCTAAAAATATGAAACTACGATTAGAGTACACAAAATTTCGAAATAAAGCTGTAAATGCTGCTAAAAATGCTCACAGGCGCCAAGAGTTGAAAAACTGTAACGGAGATATGAGAAAAGTGTGGGAGTGTGCGAACAAGTGGCTTGGTAGGAATAAGTTAAATGTTGATGATGTGATCCAAAAGTATTTTATAAACAGTAACGAAAACCTGGAAAGCGTATGTAATAATTTTTGTTATACTTTTACTAATGAAATTGGTTTGCTAAAACAGAAGCATTTATGTAACCGTTTGTTTTATGAAAGATGTGAATATGTAAAAGAAAGTGAAGTAAGTTTTAGATTTAAAAAGGCCAACCCTAGAGATATATGTTTAATAATAGATAAGCTAAGCTGCAGCAAGTCCCCAGGCTCTGATGGCATTCGAGTACAGGATTTAAAAACTATTAAGTATCCTATAAGCCAAGTTCTTGCACACTTCATTAATAAGTGTATAGATCGACAGGTATACCCTAATGATCTAAATACCTCAATTATTAGACCAATTTTCAAGGGGGGGAAACATAAAGAGTACACAAATTATAGGCCCATTGCGATATTGAGTGTAATTAATAAAATTTTTGAAAAAGTAATTATAGGCCAAATCACAAAGTTTTTAGAAACTAATAACATATTAACAGATATTCAACACGGATTTAGGCCAAATAGAAGCACAGCAACAGCATTAAGTAAGTTTACAGATGACATAAACATCTCTAAATTCAAAAGAGGTGGTTTTGTTGATCTTTATTGATTTCAAAAAAGCCTTCGATACTCTGGAGCATGAGGGCTTGCTGCAGGCCATGGACGAGTGTGGAATACGGGGGCCTGTAAAAGGGTGGTTCGGGCAGTATCTAGATAACAGGCATCTAAAAGTTAGGATTAAAGGAGTGGATAGTGACCTCGGTAGAGTGGATTACGGTGTGCCGACCGGGTCGGTTTCTGGACCGATAGGGTATATCATGCACGTCAACAGTATGGTTAATGTTGTGAAAAATTGTAAAGCATACATGTATGCAGACGATACGTGCTTGACATACAGCGGTCGAGACTGTGAACTGATCCGGTCGGCAATGCAAGAAGACTTAGATAATGTGATCAAATGGGCGCACGACAATGGTATCCTTATAAATATAAATAAAACCAAGTGTATGTTGATATCGTCTCCAACCCCTGGTCTGTCCACCCGACCGAATTGGAAAAAAGCATCCTGTGCGTTATCTGTCCACCCGACCGAATCGGAAAAATACCTGTCAGTACAAGTTTTGACCGAAATACGTCACGGGAAAGGATATTCTCAAAGGATCAGGGTTTAAATCGGTACTTTAATAGACGATAGTATAATATAATATATATAATATATCAAATATATTACAAGGTAAAACTGGGTAAATCCCTATGAAATCAGATAGCTTATTTTATCACAATTCTAACAACATAACATTTATACATGGTCCCCATACAAAAGTACCGAGAAATCGGCGTTTTACTGAGACCGGGCGATCGCAAAAAATGGCTCCCGGGAACGTCATCCGACAGCGCCCCGGCGGCCGGCCAACCTGGACAGTTGACCGTCCGCATTGCTAAAAGTGCCAGATCTCGATAAAAGGCCACTCGTACGAATGTCTTCACGACAGCAATGCAAACTGCCAATGTGAGTATATTGAGCGTGTGGCGAAATACAAATACCTAGGATTATTAATTGACGAACGATTTACTTGGGACGCACACGTAGACACAGTATGTAATCGACTACGCTCCGTGCTAGGGAAACTTAACAATTTAAAATATATAGTTAGTAGGCGGGTACTGTATATTCTTTATCATGCACTTGCGGAGGCAACAATAAACTACGGTTTGGGTGGTTATGGACTGACATTTCCGGTACATTTAAATAAAATTAAACAGTTGCAAATTCGGTTGTTAAAATTACTAGTAAACAATGCAACTAAAGATAGCATTAAAAAGGAGTACGAAAAATTATTTAAAATTTGTAGAATATTACCCATACAGAAAAAAGTAAAATCAACCATAATTTTAGAACAACACAACAAAAATGAAAACAAAGTAAAAAAAGTGCTTAACCGACCAACCCGTAAAGTGACACAGAAAAACAAATATTCGGTCTCGAAGGTGAGGAATTATTTCGGTAAAAGAACGCGGCAATGGCTAGTTCCAACATTGTTAATTGAATTACCTAAGGAAATGTCTGCCGAAACAACGTCTAAAAGTGCTTTAAAAACTATTCTGCGCAAGCACTATTTGAGTTTGTGTCCGTAACGTTGGAACCTGAATTGTTATGATTTTGCATCGCTTGGCGTATTCGTCCGGCGACTCACGTTTTTGTTTGTTTATTTACGATGGAAAGAGTATCTTATGCGCCGTGTGAAGTATACATAATGATGTTATGATGTACCTAACGTAAGAATGGGTCGGCCATGTTAGCATGCGCGCGCGACGTGCTGCTGTCGGCCGGGCGGCCGCCGTCCGTTGTGTCTCACTCGCGCTTGGTTGCTCGGTTGCTCGTCTTCCATCGGGGGGTGTGGCGGCGGTGGTCGGGACGGTAGGGGCATGTGCGTTCGCCGCGCGTGCTAGCATGTCGGGCAAGTTGATATGAGCCAATCTATAGACGCCACTGTATACATGTACGAATGCTCGAGTTGTAGATCAGTATAATTATGTATTAGTTTATTCATTATAATTATGTAATTCTTATTAAATACAAACTGGGCAACTCGAGTATTTGTGCATTTGGGCTTGGCATGCGTCCTTCTGTGTGAGCATACGGTGCACTAAAAATACACGACGATGTACTTACCCTTGGATATAGGTACCCTTATCATAATAAAACTGTGTTACTATCCCTTAAATTTAACTATATGTTAAATGTAATTATTTTGTTTAAATTAAGAGCTGTATTCACGAGAACACTGCCGACAAACTGTCCTGCAGTTTGGCAGAAGATTTGTATAATACCCAGTCATGTAACTTTTGTTGAAATAAATAAATAAAATAAATATGGGGAGCAATTTCACATATTTACTACCTATTTTTTTTAGATAAAGTTATTTAGAAACTCAGATAATAACAATAAACCAAGAACAAATTGCGGAAGGAATGATTGAGTGAATTCAGCGAATCGCCGTCGTACCCTAAAAATGTACTTACAGACCTACTCCCAAAGTGGTTGACCGATATCTAAACCAAAAAACTGTACAGAAGGTCAGCTCGATACTATGAGCGAAAACAGGCGAACGCACTTGTTATAGACGCGTACATATGGCGATCTCAAACAAATGCCGGGAGTGAGTGCGCTTGCACTCGCTGTACGTGAAGCTGGCTTTATATGGTTAAGATTTTCAATTTAATTTAGTTTGTGCCAACAATAAAATCCAAGTGCCAGCAGCGAAACCTCCATACCCAAGTGTACTTAAACTAAGCATAATTCTTAATAAGGCCGCTCTCGTAAAAGTAAACAAACCATATTTCAAACAATGCCCATTTGTATATAACAATCATTTCGCAAGAGTTGCCTTTTCTGTTTATCTTCTACGTATAAAAATGTTATTTTATCCGTTTTATTTGCTTATAAAATAAGAATTTTCCTTGACTTAATATTGTTGGGCATACAGGGCTTAAAGTAGTGAAAACTACTTTAGCCACACTGAACGATTGCGGCAAAAATAGTCCATAATCTGACAAAAAGCCTGACTTACGAAAAAACCTTTTTGTTAGAAATTAGTGTCCTTGGTAGAATAGAGTTTTGTAGTCGTAGTGTATAGAAGTCGTGAAATTGAAGTTAATATCTGATTTTTGTTGAATTTTGCTACTTTTGTGTTGAATTAGATTTAGTAGGTAAATTTTTATTAGTAGGTAAGTATTGTTAAAACTAGAAATGGTTTTTTTTTATCCGTGTGCCTAGGGTAAGTAAGTCTTTAGTTTTGACGTTACGTTTTATAGCACTTGTCAATCCCATAGTAAAATTTTTAGAATATCGTTTTCGCTGATTGAAATTCTTTGTCTAGGATCTCCGTGTAGCTATAATTATTTAGTTGCTTTACCAAATAACAGAATGAAATATCCTAACATGCATGCGTAAAGCATTGGAAAATATGTGAAGGAAAATGCTCAAATCTTTTTTTTGTACTCGCGACAGAAACAGTAAAATTCCTTCCAGCTTATTCTGTCACATGTTAATTTTTATTCTAAAACGACATTTCCTATATAAGTGGCTTCTGCTCCTTATCCTATGAAGTAATCTTCGGAATAAAGTGGCTTTCGCCACTCCATAACCGTCTTTACAGCCACCATACAATTTATTTCAGGTTTTCTTGCGATCTTGACACAAGATTTTGAGGTGAAAAAATTACAGAAATGTTACAAAACAAGTGACACATAATTTACAGACGTAATTAAATTAAATTATAACTTTAGATATTTTGGCAGATGTTTTGATGTAAAGTGAGAGCCTCTGTAATAGATTTAAATAGTAAAGGTACGGCCGTCTGAACGTTTGCTTACAAGCTTTCACCATAAAAAAAACTCGGCATTTTTAATGTATCATGTACACGACTGTTTCCGAAGATAGCCGACTGCGTGTTCGGTCTGGTATGACCACATTGCTGTTCAAGGAAAACGAATAATTATAACTACCAAAAACAACAAATTTTGAACACAATCACTATCCTTCAAGTAAATACTCTATCAATAAGCGAAGACCCCAGCGTTCACTATTTGACGAGAAGTCACCTTAAAATATATAATGACAGTTCCTTCCTTCCAACCATTTCATGGCGAGTGGCTCTAAATCGTAAAAAAAAAATTCAACCCCTAATATATATCTATCACGATGACTTGCAAGGGTACTTAAGGGAGTATTCTTATTTTTAGGGTTGGGACTGTAGAATAGTGGTTCTGTTATGATAAAGCAGTAAATTACTGTGGTGTCTATCAGGTTTTTTTGTCATCCTCCAGTCAACTAGTAGTTTTGATTAAGTTTGTGCACATTCTTAAGGAACAACTTTTACCAACTTTAAATTGATTAACTCATAATATTTAAATATATGAGTATTTGAAGAATCCCAATTAAAGACTTCGGCTCAAAGCTGATGGGCCGATTTGATGTTTGATAAATGATAAATGATATGTTACTATTACATTGTGCTTCATTTGTGTAATTGCTGCAAGGTGTTCCACTGCGAGGATAAAGTAATAAATAAATAACAAATAAATAAACGTGAATGTTTGTGAAGATGGATGGATGGAAGTTTGTTACTCTTTCATGCAAAAACAATTGAACGGATTTTGATGAAACTTTAAAAAATATAACTTATACATCAGAACAACACATAGGTTATAATTTATAAAGATATTGGGTGAGTTACTAATAGCACACGGGCTGAACCGCGAGCGGCAGCTGGTGGAATACTATAAAGTCCATACCTGACCAAAGTTGCGCCATATTCAACGTGCTTCTAAAAAGGAATGGTGACTTATAAAGTATCTTATAAAGGCACACAACATAATACCTCATAATAAAATATATCCATGCAGATATTAAAACCCAATTCCCGTGAATTATCTACCGAATCGCATTCGTGAACCATACAAAGGCCATAACCGCGGCCCATATAACCCTTGCTCTATAAACCAACACCTACACGAATGACGGCAGGTATAGAAATCTTATTGTTCTACATCCCTACGTTTTTTTTTGTAAGATAACCTTACATTAGGTAAGGTCCACGCTATGGACCGCCCGCAGTGGCTATGCCTTTGTGGTTAAGGTCACACTTAAGTTAAGACAGAAGATCCAATCCACACTGCTATAGTTTGAAGGAATTGTACAGTCGACTGCGTTTAATTAGTGTATAATTTATAGTCTTTGTGGTATTCTGACGTATACGCTATATTACTGTAAAGATTCATTAAAATTCGTTCTGTAGGTTTTGTATAAGAGTAAGAGTAAAAATTATAAATAATAATAATATAATATCCTCATAAACTTTAACCATTTTTAAAAAGTGATCTTTCTGTTTATACCTATATTATGTTAAAACAAACTACATTAGGGTAAAGGCTTACATTTATACTGTTTTTGTGAACATTAATAATTAGAATATAGAGTTTAGTTCTGGTTTAATATGGTTTAGCACGCGTTTTGTTTTCGTCCCTTTTGCTAAAGATCTTTGACCATTTAATAAAACTATAAGGTTGGATGTACGTGCATTTGACGTTGGACACGTGTATTTGAAGCCTTAGTTTAGTTATAGGTATGTAGTTTAACATTAATTGTTACATGTCTTAGTTTTAATTAATAATATAGAAAAGAAACATAAAATTAATCAATTATTTACATTTATCTACATTATTTACAAATTAGGAAAGTAACTATTTACAATACTAAAAAAAAAATAACAAAAGGAAACTAATAATGAACGCTCCAAATCGGAATTCTGCATAGCTACAATTTATCACCACGTTCGTATTAAAATAAGCGACATATTAGGCACCCAGAGACAGTTCCTTTGTTCTCGGCGCAGGCGCATCGTTCATGTTGTTCATTCACGACAGAATGATTCCACGTCGCGGTCGCGGAGATTGATTCTTGGTGTCAAGGCGAACGCACGTCAATATTTATCGCGATCTCTGATACGGACAAACCCGTAAAAAGAAAGAAACGGTCGTCATCGCGATATTTATCCTATTAACGGCGTCACTACCGTTCCCTCGACCATTTTATTTATATACTTAATTATTGTGTGTGTGATTTGGAAAACCCCATTTGGGTAAGTGTTGCACAATTTTAAATTAGGCAGCAGCTAAGCAAATTGTAACGGTTTATTTCTCTTTGCTTTGGACCTTTAGCAATTCTGTATTTGTGTTCTCGCCTTTCCTTATTTCTATTAGAAGCTCACTAGTTTTTTCCTTTGGTTTCTACCCGCAGTTTGTAATTACATTATTTTATTATTTTTCTAAATGTATTCGCTACTACTGTCATCTCCGTATCTGATAGCGAACATCCACAGCAACACAGCTACATATTAGTGCTTCCCTACTAAGCGTTGCTGTGGGTGCTCACAGTCTACGGCCAGTAGGTAATGCTTTCGCTTGTTGCGCATTACAGGGTTCAAGGATCACCCTTATTCTGCTCGCTTCCCCGCGGTGGACAGTAGCAAGTCAGCCCACCTACAGCTGCACCTGCATCCTGAGAGACCTGGCGATCGACACGCGAGCACTCATCTCCAGCAGTGGGCAGTGACGTCAGGGAAGTGCTGGACCAGTGGGGGAAGTTGTAATCGCTGTATAGGCCTAACCTACTAAATCGACCCACCTACCGAGCTAAACCTTTTTTTATTAATATAAATTTTCCGAATTTTCTAACTACCTGTTTTTCATTTACTCTCCTTCTAGGAACCTATGCCTAGGTTAGGTGGAAAAGGTAAAAGGTAGTTCTTGAGGCCGGGACAAGGTCATCGTCGCAACAAAATTACCAAAGGTTTTGTTTATTCTTGATGAGCTCACGCTTGATATGGTTGGTTCTACGTTTTGCGGGCAAGCCTATCCTGTACCTTTACCACCTCTTTTAAATCATATTGTGTTTATCCTAGTTATCAATTTTGCTCTTTAACTATGTTTTTTTCAATAAACCATAAATAAAAGGTTCTGTTACATATGAAGACTGAACAGGGTAAGTACTTATTTAAGCTTTTCCTGATTCTAGTATTAGGTAAATTCTCAAATATTTTCTAAAATCTCTTCAGACAGTCTAACAAAGTTTGGTCAGTTTGGTCCCATGGGCCCATGTCCTGTCTTTCACAAATTTAATTTCGTAAAAGATTGATCACATATCTGGAAACGATTGATTCAAATCGAGTTGAAAGATTCGATTCTTTTTGATTGATGATGCCAATTTATTGTTGTTGTTTGTGTGAGTAAAATTATATTTCGACGTTTCATTCTTCAGATATATTTTCAACACTGTAGTATTTTTATCCTACTGGCAACTTCGCACTGGTAAAGAGTAATTTCGTTACTTTTTCTTTTTTTTTTTGTTTCTACCTACGTGTAGGCCTTAAGTTGACTCGTCATTATTTTTTCGTGCGTGGCAACAAGCACACTAATCTCCGGAATAAAATAAGTTTTAAAGTAAAATAAAATGCCTAAACGAAGTGCTGACGAAAGAATACAATATTATAGTGCAAAAATAAAGAAGTTGAAAAAGCAAGGCAAGGAAAAAAGGCGTAGTCGCTTAATAGTGTACTCTTCATCATCTGATTCCGAGGAAATACAAGGTGAGTCTATTTTTGCCATTACAAAGTGAAGTGATGAAATAGTAAGTGGAATATATTCATGCGTTCAGCGTCTATAAGCTTCCCTGGAGGATCAACTGCGGGTTATCACGATGGGTTAGCATGACGCTAGAAAATATCAGCCTGGAGGTTCAACTGCGGGTTAACACAAAGGCTTTGATCTTGTAAAAACAACAAAAAAGGGTACCGTTTGGACCCTGGGGCAACGATCCCTATAGAGACATCGAATATTTCTATTAACATTTTTTTTGTTAACTACCCTCAATTAAAAAAAAAAAAAAATATTATATATATATGTTACAGATAACGGAACGCAAAACGTAGAGGAACACATTGATGTCGATGAAACACCACTAGATGTGCCATCAACTTCCACGTCACCCGATGACCAGCCAACAGCCTCGGAAGTAGTAAGCACTGAGCCAGAACTTGAACCAGAGCTACTAGAAGCATTGGGCGATGCTGTTGTCGATATTCCAGTCTACGGCCCGGACATACACGACAAGTTGGCTCAACGTTGGTTACCAATTCTTAAGACGACGACTAACGCCAACGACCTTGAGGGAACACAACGCGATCTCGCTTCACACCCGCGCGGTCCGAAATTTAGTAGTTTTTTGTACTTTTCTTATTATTCTATGACTTTTAAAAAAAAAGCTTCAGATCAAAATGTAGATAATTAAATTGTCTTTGATATGGTGTCAATTTCATTAAAATACGCCCAGCGGTTTTGGTGTGATTGTCGTGTTTTTGCCCGTTTTAGACATAACTTTACAAATTAATTACACTATGTTATACGAATAAAACTCAAAATTTGCTCAGATGAAATTATTAAGAAAATGGTCTACTATAACATAATTTTTTTCCAATAAATTACGACTAGCCGTTTAGACGTGATTCTCATTTTAAAATCAGCTACTCAAGGGAATCGGCGCCTTAAAAAAGGTATAAAAAGCGAAACCAAAGAAACGCTTCTGAAAGGATATACGATTCCTAACAATTGTAAGCTACTCAAAGCACCTACTTTGAACGTTGAAATATCAGCTGCTGTCACTGATTTAGTAAGAAACAGAGATAAAAAGCTCCAAACCAAGCAGGACCAACTCGGCCTGGGTATTTCGGCCATCAACAAGGCAATGACCCTGCTGCTGACCGGTGATGACAAAGTACAAGTTGTTAAAATTTTATCAGATAGCTGCCGAATACTTGCTGATCTCCACTTTACCGAGACGCAAGTAAGAACAAAACTTATGACGCCAGGTTTGGACAAGTCGTTCTTAACCTTAGTACATGATCAAGACAGAGATGAAACCCTCTTCGGAAGTAAATTACCGGATAATATCAAGGCCTCAAAAGCGATCGAGAAACAAGGTCTGCAAATAAAAAAAGCACATATTCCGAAGCTGTCAACATCAAACATTCCGACGTCGAGTGCTCGTTTTCAGAACCAGGGAAACTGGTCAGGGCCTCCTCGCTTCCCGTCATCGAGAAGGGGGGGGGCAGACATCCTCGTACCGGGCACCAACACACCAACGTTACCGCAGGGCGCCACCAGCGCCGCAGACGTCGACGTCAGCGCGAGCGAGTGCGGCCGCGAGCGCCAACAAGCGTGCCCCGACGAGGCAATAACTCAGGTACATGCTGGTAGACTACAATTTTACTGTGATTGTTGGCGTGGCATTACAAAGAACAAGGTTATTCTGAGTTGGATTTATCATGGGTACCACATACCTTTTTCGCGTAAAGTGGTACAGAGTACTATTCCCCGCAATTCCTTTTCCGTCAAGGAAAAACAGGACATGCAAGTAGCTATCCGTAATTTAATAGATTTAGGTGCGATTACGGAACGAACACCTAGATTTGATCAATTTGTATCTAACATTTTTTTGACACCAAAATCGAATGGTAGCTATAGATTTATACTAAATCTTAAACAACTAAATAAGTTTGTTTCAAATGAGCATTTTAAGATGGAAGACCATAGAACTGCATCAAAAATGATACCAAGAAATGGCTTCATGGCAACCATTGATCTTAAAGAATCATACTTACTTGTCCCTGTAGCTAGATCTCATCGCAAGTATTTAAGGTTTCAATTTGAAGACGTAAAATTACGCAATTGCACATATGAATTTAACGCTATGCCTTACGGACTATCCTCCGCACCTCGGACTTTCACAAAAATTATGAAAGAAGTTGTAGGTTATTTAAGGCATCGTGGATTTAAATCTGTTATATTTCTTGACGATTTATTATGCCTAGGTGATACCTACGACGAGTGTCATAAAAATGTTACCGAAACTCTTAAATTACTGAATTGCTTAGGTTTTGTAGTAAACTATGATAAAAGTAGTCTACACCCACAACAATGTTGCAAATTTCTAGGATTTATGTACAACTCTATAGACATGTCAATATCATTGCCGTTAGAAAAGCGACACAAAATATTTCAATTTGTGCGAAAATATTTAAAGTTACCTTTTTGTACTATTAGGGAATTTTCTCGCCTGTTAGGTCTTCTGACCGCAGCATGTCCAGCCGTAAGATATGGCTGGCTCTATACAAAACAGCTAGAGAGACAGAAATATTTAGCACTTAAAAAATATCAAACATACGAAGCTAAATTTAGACCTTCTGCTGTAATCTTATCTGATTTAGAGTGGTGGATTAAAAATATAAATTTCACATCAAATCCTCTAGAATCTCAAAATTTTCTTTTAGAAATCTTTACTGATGCTTCTAAAACAGGTTGGGGTGCGTTTTGTAACAACGAACGTGTCAACGGTGGTTGGAAAAACAGCGAGCGCAACTTTCATATTAATTATTTGGAGTTGCTTGCTGTCTTACTTGGTCTAAAATGCTTCGCTCGAGACCAAAAGTACAATGATTGTAATATTTTGCTACGCGTTGACAACACCACTGCTATTAGTTACATAAATAAAATGGGAGGGATTCAATTCCCTCATTTAACCGATTTAACCAAAACTATCTGGCAGTGGTGCGAGAAACGGAATATCTGGCTGTTTGCGTTATATATAAATACCAAAGATAACATAGAGGCAGATCAAGAGTCGAGAAAAATCAATCCCGATATCGAATGGTACCTCTCTGACTCGGAATATCAGAAGGTTTTGGCATCTTTTGGCGAACCAGTAATAGATCTCTTTGCTTCTTGCACTAATGCAAAGTGCAAAACGTATGTCTCATGGAAACCAGACCCTGACGCCATGACAGTAGATGCATTTACAATAAATTGGAAACACGTAGGTTATTTTTACGCATTTCCACCCTTCTCTTTGATTTTGAAATGCATACAGAAAATTATAAAGGACGAAGCAATAGGTATAATTATTTTCCCTTATTGGCCGACTCAGCCTTGGTTTCCATTAATCAATAAAATACGTCAGTCTGACATTTTATACTTATCGCCTGATTCAAATATTGCCTTGTCCCGTTTCAGGACTCCCCAACTACTTCTGAGACAGTTTACCCTGGCTGCAGTGGTGCTCTCAGGTTTGCCTTCGAATCCAGAGGAACACCAAGCCTTGCGCTCGACTTAATGATGGCTTCGCTCTCCCAGAATACACTGTCCCAGTACAACAGTACCTATAAACTATGGTGGCAGTTCTGTGAAGCAAACAGCCTTAAACCTTACTCTGGTTCACCATCAGATATTATGTTATTTTTAACTGGACTATTTAACAAAGGCGCCACTTACGGATCTCTGAATTCTCATCGCTCAGCTCTATCCTTGCTCTTAGGCAGTACTATAACTTCTAATGACCAAGTTAAAAGGCTTCTAAAAGGCGTTTATAAACTAAGACCTTCCACTCCAAAATACTCTTGTACCTGGGATCCACAAGTAGTTCTAAATTTTGTCGCAGAATGGATACCCAACAGAGTACTGTCAATTGAAAAAATCACCAAGAAGCTAGTGGTTCTCCTAGCATTATGTACAGCGCACAGAGTACAGACGTTCTCTCTAATAAAATTAGAAAATATTGTGGTAGGTCCATCTGGTATTCAGATAGGTATTTCTGATATCATCAAAACTTCCGCGGCTGGACGCGAACAACCTGTACTGATGTTACCGTACTTTAATGAGAACAGGGCAATCTGCCCCGCCACTATATTAGAAGATTATATATTCACCACAAAAAATATTCGATCTGAAGCAACAAACAGCCTTATATTAACTTATAAGAGTCCGCACAAACCAGCAACTGCTCAAACCATCAGCAGATGGATCAAGCAGGTGCTGTGTGCGAGCGGCGTGGACGTGTCTGCGTTCAGCGCGCACAGCACGCGGCACGCAGCCACGTCCGCGGCGTCCGCCTCTGGGCTCTCATTAGATGCCATTAGGAAAGCAGCTGGCTGGACCAGTACTTCTCAAACATTCGCAAAGTTCTATCACCGCCAAGTAGTGGACAAAGATAACTTTGCTCGGTCAGTATTACAGACAAACAATAATACTTTGTGATTTTATTAACTAAAAATTAATTAAGGAAGAACAGGATTTTGTTATAATTATTTACATATAAAATTATGTTGTAATATTTAAGGCAGTATTGATTAAAAAGATTATTATTAGTACCGTACTTTACATGCCTGTATATAGAAAATAAAAGACAATCCTTGTCATTTTGTAAATCTGTTTATTTTATTTCACAAAATTTTCATCTCTGAACATCTACAGTGTTGAAAATATATCTGAAGAATGAAACGTCGAAATATAATATATGATCAAACGAACTTGCAAAAGTGAAGTTCGATCGATATTATATGAGTACGTTTCATTCGAAGATATAGACTCCCACCCTCCCAATACCCAAAAAATGAAAATTTTGAAAAATATCTCTAGAAACAATGACGAGTCAACTTAAGGCCTACACGTAGGTAGAAACAAAAAAAAAAAGAAAAAGTAACGAAATTACTCTTTACCAGTGCGAAGTTGCCAGTAGGATAAAAAATACTACAGTGTTGAAAATATATCTTCGAATGAAACGTACTCATATAATATCGATCGAACTTCACTTTTGCAAGTTCGTTTGATCATATATTATATCTGCCAAAATTCTCCATGTTTGGCTGGCAAACCCAACCCAACAAGTTGCTTTAAAAACATAAGTAATCGAAACTCAATCTCCATTAAGATTATAATCTAGGTACATTTAAAAAACGTACTACCATTAAATACTACAACATGGCTTACAAATAGTGCACAATTAGGCACATAATTCACTGTTCCCGTAAAAGTACAAAACATAATTATTGAATACAATGTCGAACTAAATATGGTTTAAAGGTGACCAATGGAGCCCACTGGGCATTCAGCTAAATAATGGCAATATGAGGGTCCCGCAGGCTTATTACGTATGAAACAGCAATTAACAATATTTGCGCAGAGATTGTACAATCATCGCGCGAATATCGCTTTACGTCAAAAAATTGGAAGGCTTATTTTTGCGAAATAATTGCTCTTCAATCGCGAATCCGCATTATATATGAGCTATAGCCACACCATAATAATTTTACGACAGCACTGCTAACAATAAAAATCTTTTAACTGAAATGTGCATTTATCGCAAGGTGATCGCGATAATTTCGTATTACGTATGGTTTTTGACAGCAGAGCGACAGCGATCGGCGAGCAAATGTGGCTGTCAAATTGCGATTACTTTTCTCTTGTTGTTGGTCGATTGCCAATCGCTCGCTGATGGCTGAGTAGGTACAGAAGTTTTCAATTTTTGGCGGCTTTTTTAGTGTGTTATTTTGTGGCTACTTTAATTATCTGCAAATTATAACAATAATAATATAAAAATAAATATTGAAATAACAAATTCCTAGTGAATATTGTAAATTTAAATGACAAATTGGTGTTGTTTTGAGTCTCTAATGTCTACGCAACTGGACTATTTTTTGTATCATTGAAACAGAAGTGATCAAGGTAAAGTGGAGGATTTTTTTTATACTGTAGTGTTGGCTACCTCAGCGAAGCTTATTTGTTTACTACTAAATACTTACAAACACATGAGATTTTTTTTTTATATGGCAAACACCGATGTCGACTATTCTGCCAATGTCTAAATTAAATTTGAAAAATCTTTTTTACGTTTCATAGCTCAAATACGAGATAATGTAGTCTATTAAGTGATGTTCTAATGCGTTATCGATTCGATTTCTTAAAACAATCGACAATTCGAAGAAATTTTAATTGATTTTACACATTGACATTTATGTAAATAAAATGCAAATATCAAATTTTCACTGCCATATTTACATCTGCGAATATTAATTTATCGGAATATTGGAGCTAAATAGTAATTAAATTGACTATTGTAAAAAAACAGCCTCCACGAAGTGTTGCTCTTTCATAAGCTGGTTAATTCATCAAACGATACATTTTATAAATCATCGGACAGTTAAAATAGCTTCTGTTAAAAGTGACTGTAAAAAAAAGACTTGACTTAAAGGCCTCAGTAGCTAGGTCAATAAATTGATCGCGCAATAATTGTACAATTATTGCTACTTGCTGTTCCTTACGTAATATGCCCGCGCCGGTTCATTTGTGTTATTTATGGCTTTGTAAAATGATCATGTGCAACCGACTGAGAAATGATCGTTGCTTTATTTTTTGCCGTGTTAAATGTGGGTTGTTGTTTTATTCTATTTGTTTTTATTATAGTAAATAGTATTTATAATAGTACTATTTTTTGTTTGTGTGTTATGTTGGTAGCTTATAAA